>CM033474.1:43599996-44199996 GCA_019447015.1 Hymenochirus boettgeri | reverse complement strand
GGTCATTAGTAGACTGCACGATTGCCCAAAATTTACCAACATGTCCAATGAAACTTTCATCCAATTTTAATCAACGCCAGGCTATCGTGGGTGAAAAAGCATCAAAATATTCCTACTGAAATATTGTCCGTTTGTTACAAGCCTTATTTTTTATTCTTCCTATGAATTAGGTGGCCAATGTGCCTAGAAATTTACTACTGCCCACTAATATTTTAAAGGGGAACTAATGCTTTGACCTGCTTTCCTGCAATATTATGAGATGTGACTGGGCTGATTACTTTGAGAAAAACTTTCAATCACAAAATAGATCGCCATAGCAGGTAATACATCCATAGTAATAGATATTAGATTGATTTGAGAGTTAAATTGTCCAAATATCTATTTGATGTATGGCCAGCAGAATGTCGAAAATAATTTGTGCTCCCCTGATTTAGAAGCCCTTAAAGGATAAGTGCACTGTAAAATCAAGTTATGTTCATTTGGAAGCTGCAGCTTTAAAAATGCCGTTGCCATATTTCTTTTTTTGCCTATGCCCTCCAGAGCCTAGCTTTGTGCCTTGGAAGTTGCTGACATCTTGTTACTGGTTTGCTGAATGTTAAGCTCCGCCCCTCTGAGATTTCCTCTGCTTTCTCCTGCTTGAGCCTCAAACAGTAATGCTTGTGAGTTCCATGCGCGGAACTCACAGGCATTACTGTTTGAGGCTCAAGCAGGAGAGTGCACGGAACTCACAGGCATTAAGATTTGAGGCTCAAGCAGGAGAGTGCACGGAACTCACAGGCATTACTGTGGGAAGGCTCAAGCAGGAGAGTGCAACGGAACTCACAGGCATTACTGTTTTGAGGCTCAAGCAGGAGAGTGCACAGAACTCACAGGCATTACTATTTGAGGCTCAAGCAGCGAAAGCAGAGGAAATCTCAGAGGGGCGGAGCTTAACATTCAGCAAACCAGTAACAAGATGTCAGCAACTTTCAAGGCACAAAGCTAGGCTCTGGAAGGGCATAGGTAAAAAAGAAATATGGCAACGGTATTTTTAAAGCTGCAGTGCACTTATCCTTTAAAAACCTAATAATGACATAAGTTTCCCAGCTGTAAGATTGAAAGGAATAGTGGTTGGCAAAGGTAACAGACTGGTTCTTGCTTTGATTTTAAGCTTTGGTAGATTTTGCTTTTAAAAATCGGAATTAAGAACAACCCATCCTGTAAGGATTTTTAACCAAAAAGACAACAAAAATAACTGCAAAAAAGGTGCATATAGATTTCCCCTTCTATTTATTTTTCTTATCTGCTGCTGCTTCTATAAGTGCGTAATCTCACTTTCCAGAATGTGAAATGTAGATGCCATAGGCAACTTTAGATGGAATAAAAATATTGAATGTTATCAGAGGCTGGGTACATACAACGAGCGTTTATCATTCAAGGACATTCCATCTATTTATTATTTGCCATTTTGTTAATAATTCTACAGTATTCTTTAAAAAATAACACTTTTTGTCCTGTCTTATAGCTCTGAAGCAGCTGATTAAAATGAATATAGCTTGTAATTTCTATCCAAATATACACATTTGTTAAGTCAGTAACATGTTTATTATCCTCCCATCACCCCCATCACCATCACCCCCTCCATCCCACACCCCTCCAACTAGGGAGACAGTGAGAAGGAGTCCAATTGGCTACTTTGTTAAGCTGGGTACACACAGTAACGATAAAGCCCCGATACCGTCGGATCCGACGGTATCGGGGCTTTATCGTTACTGTGTGTACGTTCATTTCCCGAACGAGCGCGCGGCCGCGAACGATCGGTTCGGCCGTACGCTCGTTCGGAAAGGCCGAAAATTTCCATCGCCGCGCTAGACTCCTATAGGGAGTCTAGCGCGCCGATGGAAACCACAGTCCCGAGCGTTCTCCCTATGGAAACGCTCGGGACTGTGTGTATGCAGATCTTTGAAAGATGGCAGACAGGATCTTGCAGATCCTGTCTGTCATCTTTCAGAAATCGTTGCTGTGTGTACCTAGCTTTACTCCTTGTGCTAAAGGAGGTGGGGTAAAAAATGAAATGAATGTAATGGCTAGAAGCTGCAGTGACAGGCTATAATGTTTTTTTTAGGTAAATCTTTGCTTAGAAATCACTTTAATTGTAGATTATGGGTCACAAGTTTTCATGACCACTGTAGCTTTTACAAGTATTAGAACCTGACCAGGAATAAAACGCGGATATGTGTGCTAGACAAGGCTGGCTTATTGGCTGTCCATTAACCTTTGAATACTTGCTGTCATTTTTAAAGCCAATACTTAATCCATTTTACACTGCACTGTTAATATTAGGTGGTTTACTTATGATCAAATGTGTTGCTGTCAACACGTGCAGGTATCGCAATAAATAATAAGCTGGTAAATTGGAATGTTTTGCGCAACTTTAAAGCCCCAATTATAAAGGTCCGCAAAAATCATTGAAATGTATTGCACACAGTGAACACAGTGCGCAGACATGCTGCAAATGCTTTAATGTTGTTTAAGAGTTGAATGTTAGGCAGTGTTTTATTGGCCTTAGGGCTGGTACACACACAAACAAATTGTTTGTACCCAACTAACCATTTGCCACCAGTGGCTGGATTGGACGAATTACTGTTGGTTGTGTGAAAAGTAGCCGCACATCCATGATTTGCTGGCACATTCGATTATGGATATTAGTCACAGACGGGCAAGAAATTACCACAGATTTTTCGGCCTGACCGACTGATGCATGGAGAAGCCATAAAAATCTGCTTGTGTGTACCAAGCCTTATCTTCGTCTGCTTGATCCATCCCCTGTTTAATTAGATTGGTGACCAATCCATCCTGACTGATTTTTTTTTTTTTTTTTTTGTATGCAGTTGTAGCTAGTAAATCACAGCGGTCATAATTATTTTAATATGCAAATGATGGGTTGTGACTAAATATTGCCTGCAACTTATCTACTCCCACCCTGCGATAAATGATTGTTACATTGGTTGGAAGGTAGGGTTGGGCTGCTATCAGCAATGTGTACCAGCCTTGGTAGAAGTGCTATCTGTGTATGTTTTGTTCCCATTCGTACTTGGGTGGAGGTTGATACACACCTATTCACCTGTTCCTGGCAAACTAATGTTGTTTTTTCACTCTGCCATATTTTTTTTCTGGACACTGTTCTATAAACTCTTATATTTAGGACATGTGTGGTGTGGTTTAAAACTTCTTTTAAAATTGAATATAATTTTTTTGTGTTACTAGTGCAACTTCATGTAAATAAATACTTCTGTCCCCTGTTTTGTATTTGTGCATTCCTTGCATTAATACTCCGGCTGTAACTTTTATTTTATCACAATAACACCAGGATTACCTGGCAGTGACTTGGAGAACGGATATTAAAGGGAAACATTTTTTTATTTCATTTACAAACGCCTTCTAAATGTATTTTTGTGTGCATTTAAATCTAAACTATATTGAACTCCAGAATACACAGTGTAAGGGTTAAAGTATATCAGATGTACACCTAATATTATAAGTCTATGGCAATGCATGATCAGGTTTAGCCCTTTGTGTTGATGTGTATTGAGCTTTTGAAATGTGGCAGCTTAACTGATATATTGTGCAATGGCCATCCATTATTTGGCTGTCGGTTTGTGACTTTATTCACGTGGAACCTTGGGAAAATGCAAACTGTCTCTATTATGAGAGGCATTCCCAAAGGTAAGGTGAAAGATCAGTAGCTTGTGGTTATCTAAAAAGGGGTTGGTGGTATAAGGAGAAGAAAAAATAATAGCCCCCGGCTGGTGCCTTAAAATGGTTTAGCTCCTGTTACCACCAACGCTTGTCTTTAAAATCCCGATAAATGCCTTCAGGGAATTGGGAATCAGGAGTAGTATGTGTTGTGCATCACATCTATTGTCGTCCTGAACTCCATTCTACTTTGTGTCCTTGCCAGGAAGCAGAACTGTTAAGCAGAACATATTGTAGGTGGTAACCAGCCTCCCTCCAATCTCGATTGGTTGCTGCAGATTAATAGCACTGGCAAACTTTGTTAAAACAAACAAACATTTTTTTCTTTATTATTATGTTTTAATGTTCTCTAAATCTTCACTATTTGTTTAGATTATTTTACCCCACGAACCATTTGTACCTGAAAGGGAATCTCCAATCTCTCAATAAAAATCTGTATATAGTTTAAGATCGGACAAAAGAAAAAAATCACGTCTGATTGCGAGGTTTCCACATAATCGGTAACAGCTAACTAACTGTTAGCTGCAGCTACTTTTGCCACAACCACAACAGCCACTAGTGGCGAATGGTTGGCCGGGACAAAGATCTTACCGTATGTGCCCAGCCTGAGAAATAACCCATGTTTTTCTAACAATTAACCTAAGGGAAAGATCTCTTTGTTTTATATGGTATTCAGTGAGTTAAACCACGATATTGCATGGTAAACAATATTGTTCTGAAGGGTTACTTCAAAAATCCCCGGGCTCCACAGGTTTTTAAAGTCGCTGCCTTGTAAAGTCAATTGTATCATGCTGCCATCTATAACTAGTGTTTGGCTGTAGTCACCCAATATACCTTATTTATGTTTGGAATGTTTATATGTATCCTTTCTTGGTGCAAAGCTGTGTACTCATAATAAGACTGCCATATATGGTATAAATCCTGAAGGGTTTTGAGAAGAATCTCCCATGTATGGTACAGTAATTTGTTCCTTAAGGAATTTTTTTTTTTTGGGTCAAGTTGCATGCCCTGCAAAGTGAATATGGGATCAACAGTGCTCATTGAATGTAGGAGGCATGTAAATGCAATGACGTGTGCATGACTGATTTTGTGGCATTTGCAGAAAATCCTGTAATGTTTGCATGGATAAGCCATGCTTGTGTTAACTTGCTGTTTCCAATCCTAACTGTGCTTGCTCCTGCTGTGATGAGCCAGTGTGGTTAGTAAACGTTGTATCAGAACCCTCCTTTAGGGGGCAAAACACTGGTATGCGTATGTATAACTCTTCTTTTAGGTCAGTTAAAATTGCAATTTATTTTGTTCAGCAAAGCTTCCCTGTACATTCTAGCACCACTGTTCCTTTTTTTTCTGGTGACGCATTGGGCTGGAACACAAATTATATTTTGGTCTGTAGGCCACAGAATTGGCCATAATTTGTTTTTGAACGTTTTTGTTTAAAATTTTGTGCAGCAACTGATCATATTATTATTACTTGCGTGCCTATTTTTAAAAGAAAATTAAAGTGCTTGTATAAATAAATGTAACACTCCCCTTCCATTTCAAAGCCTCAAGTCTATTTTTTGGTGAGTTTGGTGTCAGTCAGAAAGCACGAGTGCAAATCTTTGCAGCAAGGAACTAGAGGCCATTACAACCATTTATTTTTGTATGCGTTAATTCCATGTAACACTTTAAAGATCATACATTCTTTGAGTTGCAAACAAACCTTGATGTTCCTTTTTAAGAAGAAATGTGGCTAATAAGTATGTTGGAACTGTGTTTAATCATATTCTCATTTGCCATTTTAAATGAAAAGAAAAGCTAGAAAGAAAGGGATAGTGTGAAATATAAGGAACATAGTGTTATTGATTTAATGAGTAAATTACTTCATCTGAAAGTTGAAGGATTAATGGGGCCTTATTGAATGAGAGGTACAATATTTTTCCTGGCTTTTTCATCTGCGGCACCCAATCAGAGGTTATCAAAAGTTTCTAATTGTAGTAAAAAGGCAACATCTGGTTGGTGAAGGCAAATTAACACTCAATGTTTGCACCTTTTATTGCTCCTCACAGAAACAATATTGGGAGGTACAAATTACCAGTCCTATATCCCTGTCCCAAGTACTTTTCATTTTAATGGTATTTTAAAAACTTTATACCACATAGTTATCCTTTAAACACAGCTTATGACATTTGCACTATTGCAGGCAGACCAGAGAACAATCTCTTGTTCCTCGCGCAGAAATAGCAATAAATATAATTGTAAAATGATCTTGTCTAAATGTTTTCATGCAAAAAACACAAATTGAAATAATTGTGAACATCCCACACCATCTATCTATCTATCTATTTATCTATCTATCATGGCGTTCCTTCAAAGTTAATTGGACAGATCGATTCAAAATGAAATAAGGTGAAAGTGCAGTAAACTCACTGAAGGTTGGTGGTCCAGTTGCAGCTGCCCCAAACCGGTTACAGAGTCTAATATAGCCAACAGCTTATACACACAATTTGGGAAACAAGGAATAGGACAACCAGGGTTGTTGCTCAGTTTGGTTGTACTCATCTCTTATCTGGAGGAGTCACTCAAATTTGGTTAATGTTTGCATGCACTTATGTGTGAATTTACAGAGAGCCCTTAATGGTAAAATCCAGTGTTGAGAACACTCTTATACTTTACAGCAATTTAAAAAAGTGTAGTGTGGTTTTAAGATTAAAGAAAAAATTCAAATTTCCGATTTCTTAAAAGCAAAATCTACCAAAGCTTAAAATCAAAGCAAGAACCAGTCTGTTACCTTTGCCAACCACTATTCCTTTCAATCTTACAGCTGGGAAACTTATGTCGATTATTAGGTTTTTAAAGGATAAGTGCACTGCAGCTTTAAAAATACCGTTGCCATTTTTTTTTTTACCTATGCCCTCCAGAGCCAGCTTTGTGCCTTGAAGTTGCTGACATCTGTTACTGCGGAACTCACAGGCATTACTGTTTGAGGCTCAAGCAGGAGAGTGCACAGAACTCACAGGCATTACTATTTGAGGCTCAAGCAGGCGAAAGCAGAGGAAATCTCAGAGGGGCGGAGCTTAACATTCAGCAAACCAGTAACAAGATGTCAGCAACTTTCAAGGCACAAAGCTAGGCTCTGGAAGGGCATAGGTAAAAAAAGAAATATGGCAACGGTATTTTTAAAGCTGCAGTGCACTTATCCTTTAAAAACCTAATAATGACATAAGTTTCCCAGCTGTAAGATTGAAAGGAATAGTGGTTGGCAAAGGTAACAGACTGGTTCTTGCTTTGATTTTAAGCTTTGGTAGATTTTGCTTTTAAGAAATCGGAATTAAGAACAACCCATCCTGTAAGGATTTTTAACCAAAAAGACAACAAAAATAACTGCAAAAAAGGTGCATATAGATTTCCCTTCTATTTATTTTCTTTATCTGCTGCTGCTTCTATAAGTGCGTAATCTCACTTTCCAGAATGTGAAATGTAGATGCCATAGGCAACTTTAGATGGAATAAAAATATTGAATGTTATCAGAGGCTGGGTACATACAACGAGCGTTTATCATTCAAGGACATTCCATCTATTTATTATTTGCCATTTTGTTAAATAATTCTACAGTATTCTTTAAAAAATAACACTTTTTGTCCTGTCTTATAGCTCTGAAGCAGCTGATTAAAATGAAGTATAGCTTGTAATTTCTATCCAAATATACACATTTGTTAAGTCAGTAACATGTTTATTATCTCATCCCATCACCCCCTCCATCCCATCACCCCCTCCCATCCCATCACCCCTCCAACTAGGGAGACATTGAGAAGGAGTCCAATTGGCTACTTTGTTAAGCTGGGTACACACAGTAACGATAAAGCCCCGATACGTCGGATCCGACGGTATCGGGGCTTTATCGTTACTGTGTGTACGTTCATTTCCCGAACGAGCGCGCGGCCGCGAACGATCGGTCGGCCGTACGCTCGTTCGGGAAAGGCCGAAAATTTCCATCGGCCGCGCTAGACTCCTATAGGGAGTCTAGCGGCCGATGGAAACCACAGTCCCGAGCGTTCTCCCTATGGAAACGCTCGGGACTGTGTGTATGCAGATCTTTGAAAGATGGCAGACAGGATCTTGCAGATCCTGTCTGTCATCTTTCAGAAATCGTTGCTGTGTGTACCTAGCTTTACTCCTTGTGCTAAAAGGAGGTGGGGTAAAAAATGAAAGTGAATGTAATGGCATAGAAGCTGCAGTGACAGGCTATAATGTTTTTTTTAGGTAAATCTTTGCTTAGAAATCACTTTAATTGGTAGATTATGGGTCACAAGTTTTCATGACCACTGTAGCTTTTACAAGTATTAGAACCTGACCAGGAATAAAACGCGGATATGTGTGCTAGACAAGGCTGGCTTATTGGCTGTCCATTAACCTTTGAATACTTGCTGTCATTTTTAAAGCCAATACTTAATCCATTTTACACTGCACTGTTAATATTAGGTGGTTTACTTATGATCAAATGTGTTGCTGTCAACACGTGCAGGGTATCGCAATAAATAATAAGCTGGTAAATTGGAATGTTTTGCGCAACTTTAAAGCCCCAATTATAAAGGTCCGCAAAAATCATTGAAAATGTATTGCACACAGTGAACACAGTGCGCAGACATGCTGCAAATGCTTTAATGTTGTTTAAGAGTTGAATGTTAGGCAGTGTTTATTCGGGCCTTAGGGCTGGTACACACAAACAAATTGTTTGTACCCAACTAACCATTTGCCACCAGTGGCTGGATTGGACGAATTACTGTTGGTTGTGTGAAAAGTAGCCGCACATCCATGATTTGCTGGCACATTCGATTATGGATATTAGTCACAGACGGGCAAGAAATTACCACAGATTTTTCGGCCTGACCGACTGATGCATGGAGAAGCCATAAAAATCTGCTTGTGTGTACCAAGCCTTATCTTCGTCTGCTTGATCCATCCCCTGTTTAATTAGATTGGTGACCAATCCATCCTGACTGATTTTTTTTTTTTTTTTTTTGTATGCAGTTGTAGCTAGTAAATCACAGTCGGTCATAATTATTTTAATATGCAAATGATGGGTTGTGACTAAATATTGCCTGCAACTTATCTACTCCCACCCTGCAGATAAATGATTGTTACATTGGTTGGAAGGTAGGGTTGGGCTGCTATCAGGCAATGTGTACCAGGCCTTGGTAGAAGTGCTATCTGTGTATGTTTTGTTCCCATTCGTACTTGGGTGGAGGTTGATACACACCTATTCACCTGTTCCTGGCAAACTTAATGTTGTTTTTCACTCTGCCATATTTTTTTTCTGGACACTGTTCTATAAACTCTTATATTTAGGACAGTGTGGTGTGGTTTAAAACTTCTTTTAAAATTGAATATAATTTTTTTGTGTTACTAGTGCAACTTCATGTAAATAAATACTTCTGTCCCCTGTTTTGTATTTGTGCATTCCTTGCATTAATACTCCGGCTGTAACTTTTATTTTATCACAATACACACCAGGATTACCTGGCAGTGACTTGGGAGAACGGATATTAAAGGGAAACATTTTTTTATTTCATTTACAAACGCCTTCTAAATGTATTTTTGTGTGCATTTAAATCTTAAACATATGTGAACTCCAGAATACACAGTGTAAGGGTTAAAGTATATCAGATGTACACCTAATATTATAAGTCTATGGCAATGCATGATCAGGTTTAGCCCTTTGTGTTGATTGTATTGAGCTTTTGAAATGTGGCAGCTTAACTGATATATTGTGCAGATGGCCATCCATTATTTGGCTGTCGGTTTGTGACTTTATTCACGTGGAACCTTGGGAAAATGCAAACTGTCTCTATTATGAGAGGCATTCCCAAAGGTAAGGTGAAAGATCATGTAGCTTGTGGTTATCTAAAAAGGGGTTGGTGGTATAAGGAGAAGAAAAAATAATAGCCCCCAGGCTGGTGCCTTAAAATGGTTTAGCTCCTGTTACCACCAACGCTTGTCTTTAAAATCCCGATAAATGCCTTCAGGGAATTGGGAATCAGGAGTAGTATGTGTTGTGCATCAGCATCTATTGTCGTCCTGAACTCCATTCTACTTTGTGTCCTTGCCAGGAAGCAGAACTGTTAAGCAGAACATATTGTAGGTGGTAACCAGCCTCCCTCCAATCTCGATTGGTTGCTGCAGATTAATAGCACTGGCAAACTTTTGTAAAAAACAAACAAACATTTTTTTCTTTATTATTATGGTTTTAATGTTCTCTAAATCTTCACTATTTGTTTAGATTATTTTACCCCACGAACCATTTGTACCTGAAAGGGAATCTCCAATCTCTCAATAAAAATCTGTATATAGGTTAAGATCGGACAAAAGGAAAAAAATCACGTCTGATTGCGAGGTTTCCACATAATCGGTAACAGCTAACTAACTGTTAGCTGCAGCTACTTTTGCCACAACCAACAACAGCCACTAGTGGCGAATGGTTGGCCGGGACAAAGATCTTACCGTATGTGCCCAGCCTGAGAAATAACCCATGTTTTTCTAACAATTAACCTAAGGGAAAGATCTCTTTGTTTTATAGTGGTATTCAGTGAGTTAAACCACGATATTGCATGGTAAACAATATTGTTCTGAAGGGGTTACTTCAAAAATCCCCGGGCTCCACAGGTTTTTAAAGTCGCTGCCTTGTAAAGTCAATTGTATCATGCTGCCATCTATAACTAGTGTTTGGCTGTAGTCACCCAATATACCTTATTTATGTTTGGAATGTTTATAATGTATCCTTTCTTGGTGCAAAGCTGTGTACTCATAATAAGACTGCCATATATGGTATAAATCCTGAAGGGTTTTGAGAAGAATCTTCCCATGTATGGTACAGTAATTTGTTCCTTTAAGGAATTTTTTTTTTTTGGGTCAAGTTGCATGCCCTGCAAAGTGAATATGGGATCAACAGTGCTCATTGAATGTAGGAGGCATGTAAATAGCAATGACGTGTGCATGACTGATTTTGTGGCATTTGCAGAAATAATCCTGTAATGTTTGCATGGATAAGCCATGCTTGTGTTAACTTGCTGTTTACCAATCCTAACTGTGCTTGCTCCTGCTGTGATGAGCCAGTGTGGTTAAGTAAACGTTGTATCAGAACCCTCCTTTAGGGGGCAAAACACTGGTATGCGTATGTATAACTCTTCTTTTAGGTCAGTTAAAATTGCAATTTATTTTGTTCAGCAAAGCTTCCCTGTACATTCTAGCACCACTGTTCCTTTTTTTTCTGGTGACGCATTGGGCTGGAACACAAATTATATTTTGGTCTGTAGGCCACAGAATTGGCCATAATTTGTTTTTGAACGATTTTGTTTAAAATGTTGTGCAGCAACTGATCATATTATTATTACTTGCGTGCCTATTTTTAAAAGAAAATTAAAGTGCTTGTATAAATAAATGTAACACTCCCCTTCCATTTCAAAGCCTCAAGTCTAATTTTTGGTGAGTTTGGTGTCAGTCAGAAAGCACGAGTGCAAATCTTTGCAGCAAGGAACTAGAGGCCATTACAACCATTTATTTTTGTATGCGTTAATTCCATGTAACACTTTAAAGATCATACATTCTTTGAGTTGCAAACAAACCTTGATGTTCCTTTTTAAGAAGAAATGTGGCTAATAAGTATGTTGGAACTGTGTTTAATCATATTCTCATTTGCCATTTTAAATGAAAAGAAAAGCTAGAAAGAAAGGGATAGTGTGAAATTAATAAGGAACATAGTGTTATTGATTTAATGAGTAAATTACTTCATCTGAAAGTTGAAGGATTAATGGGGCCTTATTGAATGAGAGGTACAATATTTTTCCTGGCTTTTTCATCTGCGGCACCCAATCAGAGGTTATCAAAAGTTTCTAATTGTAGTAAAAAAGGCAACATCTGGTTGGTGAAGGCAAATTAACAGCTCAATGTTTGCACCTTTTATTGCTCCTCACAGAAACAATATTGGGAGGTACAAATTACCAGTCCTATATCCCTGTCCCAAGTACTTTTCATTTTAATGGTATTTTAAAAACTTTATACACATAGTTATCCTTTAAACACAGCTTATGACATTTGCACTATTGCAGGCAGACCAGAGAACAATCTCTTGTTCATCTCGCAGAAATAGCAATAAATATAATTGTAAAATGATCTTGTCTAAATGTTTTCATGCAAAAAACACAAATTGAAATAATTGTGAACATCCACCACCATCTATCTATCTATCTATTTATCTATCTATCATGGCGTTCCTTTCAAAGTTAATTGGACAGATCGATTCAAAATGAAATAAGGTGAAAGTGCAGTAAACTCACTGAAGGAAGTTGGTGGTCCAGTTGCA
The DNA here is from genome assembly GCA_019447015.1 of Hymenochirus boettgeri. Lineage (NCBI taxonomy): Eukaryota > Metazoa > Chordata > Amphibia > Anura > Pipidae > Hymenochirus > Hymenochirus boettgeri. The sequence goes on along the minus strand of CM033474.1, from coordinate 44,187,923 downwards.
GCTGCCCCAAACCGGTTACAGAGTCTAATATAGCCAACAGCTTATACACACAATTTGGGAAACAAGGAATAGGACAACCAGGGTTGTTGCTCAGTTTGGTTGTACTCATCTCTTATCTGGAGGAGTCACTCAAATTTTGTTAAATGTTTGCATGCACGTATGTGTGAATTTACAGAGAGCCCTTAATGGTAAAATCCAGTGTTGAGAACACTCTTATACTTTACAGCAATTTAAAAAAGTGTAGTGTGGTTTTAAGATTTAAAAAAGTCACCCATGCAAAAACAATGCAACACCAGCACATAGCAATACTTCATACCAATGTCAAATTAATTGAGAGATGCAATTGCAATCAAAATCAGCCAATTTCGGCTTTTTGGTTAATAATATTGTGTCCTGACTGTTTTATAATCAATGATGGCTAGCAGTCAAGGTGTGAATGAGCCTTTTTATTAAACTACATTTGGTTTCAGGTTCTTTGACAGATCTTGTTGGTTCAGTAACCAGCAAAGTTAGTGCATCCCTAAATTAATTGCACAAGAGGTTTCTCATTGATTATTTATATCAATATATAAATTATACTCAAAACAAGCCAAAGGGAATATATTTCTAACCCTTCATTGCCATCTTAAACTGTGTGTGTCGGCTATAGAGTAGTTATCTGCTCCAACGTTCAAGAGAATTTAAACATTTGAGCAGTAATCATTATAGTATTAAAGGACACACACAATTATGTGATGATACAAAGCTTCCCAACTAATGTTTCGCTTGCAGCCATATTGCTTCATTCCTTTTTTCCATTCTGATTTGAATGCCATTGTCTGGTTACACATTACACCTTCTTTTTAAAGGAAATAAATGGAATAGAATCTCTAACTTAATACAGACTAAGGGCTGTTTTCCAGAATAGAATTTTGCTATCTAGCATTTAATGACGTACATTGAACATGTGCATGTGTAGAAACCAATCCAATCTCAGCAAAGTGATCATTAGCCATCTGCAATTTTTTGTCTTGCTGTATAATAAGCCAAATAACACCAAAGCCAGTGTGTAATTATTCCTTTTGCGCTAATTGTTCAAATATTGCAATCTAAATTTGTTTGAGAAAATGACTTCTGTTTGTGAGTCGCTGAAAGCCAGCACATTCTAATTTCCCTTATTCTTTCTAGAAGCATAAAGAGAAAGAAAAGCACAGACAGAAATCCAGAAAGCAAATGGAGCCTTTGCCAGTAATGGTACCTTCTCTGACTGTGACTACTGAAAAGGTAGGTCTCCTTCCCCAATTGTCTAATAAGGGAGCATTGACCTTATCTATATTAATGGTATTTAAAGGGATGTTAACAAGGATTTCATTAACAATAAAAGCAAATTATGATCTTGGGTAGTGCTAGAATGTGCAGTTGGTGTGACAATACCATATTATAGACAATTCGTTCGGTTTTGAGATTTTTGTTATTATTTACAACTCGCGTTAGTGTATGTGGTGTTTTCCAAAATCTCAAAAACTTCCAACATGGTTTGTTCATTGAAAACTTTTTTTTAGTTTTAAAAGATATACCGTACATTCAATTTGGGCTACATTTAGATTAAAAAGGACTATTGATTGCATTTGGAGTTTTATGATTTTTGTTGTTTTACAGTGAACAGACAGAAAAAGATCATGCTCTGATTTAGCATGGTAGTTGTGGTATTCCCTACATCAGATTGCATAGCATAGGGCCCACCTTACATTTATTTAAAGTAAAATTGCTGGACTACATTCTATGCTGTGTAAAACCCCTGAACTTGCTAATTTTAAAAATGCATCACTTTCCTTTCTAATTTTGTTATGTGAAATACACCTAAAGTTTATCTTTCTTCCCAGCAGACAAAGTCCTGTGGTGTCCCCTCCCCCCACTCCTGTTTTACAACATGAGCATGCTCAGTATGTTTTATCCAAGGAGAGCGATTGCAGCTGTCCAATCAGCTACTTTGTAACCCTTTGTGCTAAGGGGATGGGGGAGTGAGAAGGTGTTTATAGTAAAAGGTTAAATATTCAGAAACTTTAAAGTCTTTATGAACATGAGTACTCCTACCATCCTTTCTTTTCTTGTAAGTGCAAAAAAAGTAACTGCTTCCCTCATCTGTCCCCTTTCTACCATAAGCAGATGGGTGCTTCCAAAAGAGTTTCTATTGGGGGTGAGACAACATGGGGGAAACTTACAGAAAGAAGCAATTAGTGAAAAATAAACTTAGTTGCAATAAATGATTTAGTATTACAGTTGTGGCATTTTTGCCTGATTTGTAACACCAGCAAATAGCCATCCCTAAAATCATGTAAAGATTTACCTGAAATTGCGATTGGTTGACTGCAATTAAATCTGTCTTGCTGGGGCCAATATCAATATTGATTTTCCCCATATGTGTAGATCTTTCTGTGGGAAGTCCCGATATTAACCTTAATGCAGTCTAACAAGCTCAGAAAATACCCTATGCATGCTGTTCTTTTCTAAATGTCATTCTAAAGTTAAACAAGAGCTGTAGAGGAGTCTTGTGTTGGGTACACATGGGCAGATTTTCCAGCCCATCTGACTGAATTATGTGTGTATTGGTCAGTTGGGAAGAAAAATCTGTGCTAATTTCAGCGGCAGCCACTGTCGATCACGCTGATCGGGTGAAAGGAAGGACAGACATGTCAGATAATCACCACCGATCATCTCCTATGGACTGCACATTTGGTTATGGCAACATTTGCAATGATTTGGCCCGACCGCCCACTAGTACCAAATGGTTGGTTGGGATGAAAATTTCGCCCGTATGTACAGTCTTAAGAACAAAAAATATACAATAATTTTCAAATGAACTAAATAGCAGTGCAACTCATTCCATAATGGAATACCTGCTGTTGATTCACGAATGAATGAGTTATGAATGACTTTACTATTGAGTATATTATGCTTGTGTATTGACCAACTAATTATTGTCGCAGACATTTTCTTGAAAGTTTGAAGTTGCGGAGTGTGATTAGTATAATGCATTGCATTTTAAATGAAAGAGAACTAAAGTGGGATTAGCTAAAAGAGGATTGAACTTGCTGTGATGGAACTGAGAAAGTTTGTTTGTGGGAGGCAGTTGTGCAACAGCTGGACATCCTTGAACTATAAATGCTATGCTCGAATTCTGAATGTCAGAGATGAGTTATTCTTCTAAGCATGCTGTTGGTTGTGTCCTTCTAGCTAAAGAGACTTCACTTGTATAATCCTGCAGTTAAGATTTCTGTGTGGTCCACTGTCAAATATTTTAAGTGGCTTATAAAAAGGAGATACATTCAGGATTATTCAATAAAGTTCTTATCCTTAAAAATGGTGCTAATTTTGCCCCAAAAATCAGATGTTAGCTTTCAAAAAAGATCTGATTGGTTTGGGCAAAATTAGCACCACTTTAAACGATAAGAACTTTTATTGAATCTCCCTGATTGTGTTTAGGTGTGGACAGTGCACCTGTTTTTGAAAAGATTTGCTATGGACCAAAATATAAATTAGAAAATAACAAACCTCCCACTTTAAATGTTGTGATGAGAATTAATGCTCAATGTAAACAAAAGGAATGGGAGGGTTAAAGGAACACTAAACTCCCCTAAAGCCAAAAAAATAAAAAATATTCACAGGGAGGTAAGAGCGCTTATTCTCACCTCCCTGTGAATAATAGGACGCTCGGGGGACCTGAAACCTACCTTACCGCCGCTCCAGTCGCAGGTGCTCCTTCACTGACAGCCTCTTTGTCCCGACCGTGCGCCCTATCTTAGGCGCATGCGCGCCAATACAAAAAATAGGGAGAGAACAGCTGTTCAGTGAAGAAGCGGCTGCGTGTGAAGCGGGGGTAAGGTAAGTTCCAGGTCCCCCGAGCGTAGTAATATTCACCTCCCTGTGAATAATACAAAGGAATGGCAAATATTTATTTTTTTGGCTTTAGTGTTCCTTTAAAAATCCTTTGCAAACCCTTTGTAATGGTCATTAGAGAGTTACAATATAAAAAGAGGTCCGAAAAAAGTTTCACATACTAGAAAAGTTACGTTTACAATTTCATATGCTTGATTTTATTCTGGTTAATATTAATAAAGAAAATAAAGCTCTAGGCAGATTACTAAACTACAATATATTGGACTGGGGCATAGGGAGTTAGTGTTTTTAATTTACCTTTTTTAGGTAGAATCCATTTTTAATTTCTAATATTGGTTTGGATTTTTTTAAATTTAAATATTATTTGTTACATAAATATAAAACTAGTTGTATTATTGCTTTAAATTACAAAAGAAAAAAGTTCCTTTAGGGCATCTATTTGTTTTGGGACTGTTCTTAAAACTTATAGAAATAAAACAGAATTTGAAAGTAAGCAATGTTTTTCATTCTGTAACAATAGCCTTCTTCTTAACTGCAAATATAGGTATATAAGGAAGGGAACGCCACGTAGTACAACTGCTGACTGCAGTCCAACTGCTGGTTGGAGGAAATGTCCGACATTAAATATCAATGCAATATGAGAGAGGGGTGGGTGTTGGGATGTGTTTTAATGATTGCAGAGATTGGTGATTTGTATCACTTGATAAAGGTCCGCTTGTGGACCGAAACATGTCGGAATAAAAGCATTTTTATTCGGCAGTTATACTGCATGGCGTCCCCTTCCTTATATACCTATATTTGCAGTTGCCGTACTGCTGGGAACAGGGAAGGAGTGACCTTTTAACTCACCTGGCAGCGAAGCGTGCACAACTAGTCTGTACTTTAGCCTTCTTCTTAACATTGCCCTTTAATTTGAGACACTTTTGTGCAAAAACAAACTGAACTTCTGTATAGACCAGTATTGTAAGCGCCTGATTTATTTAAAGGGAAATATTAAGGGGTATGTTTTATTAGTGCTTTGTATATATTTCAAAGCACAATTTCAGGATGATGCACAAACTGGCCCTAGCCATATAATGTGCCGGGAAAGTCACGATAAGTGATGTTTTATAACTTGCAAATTGCGCTCACGCAGACAATGCAAGCAATGTAATAAAGTAATTGCAACGACTTTTGCACAACTTTTAACGTCGGCTCATGGTTGGTGTCATTCCCACAAAGGTTAAGATGGGATTGCGATGCACCAAGACGCCGCTATCGCTTTATAACATTGTATAAACCTAATTGCCCTGTTAGGCAACAGGAAAGGGGGTAATATCATTGTTGGTGTCTGCTATAAGCCAACAAATGCTAGGAGGTGAGTCAACTTCATATGCAGTTGGCAAGGGTTGCAAGTTTGGGGAGTGTGCTCATTATGGGGGACTTTAATTACCCTGACATTGATTGGTGTAGTGGAACTGCCAACACAGAAAAGGGCGATGAGTTCCTGAATTTGCTGCAGGATAATTTTCTCTCACAGGTGGTTGAGGTTCCTACTAGAAAAGGAGCTCTGTTGGATCTGGTAATATCTAACATTGTGGAGCGCATAATAGATATAAAGGTAACTGGAGGCTTAGGGAATAGTGACCATGAAATAGTGGTGTTTGGACTTTGTTATCGAAAGGAAAAATGCGATGGGTTAACAAAGACTTTTAATTTCGGGAAGGCAAATTTTCCCAGGTTAAATTGTATGTCCACCCTTAAAACCGTTTTTTAATATATGATTCCCCCTGTCCCCCCAGCCCCAACCGCTCTATTTATATTCTTAGAAAGTGCCCCAAACTTTACTTACCTCCCCTCTTTCCTCCGCCGCTCTGCCGGCCCTCTGCTTGCGAGAAAATGCAAGCAGAGGGGCGGGACCGGCAGTCGCGTCTGTGATTGGCTGAGCGGCAGCCAATCACGGACGCGGCTGCTGGGAGTTCATTGCGGCAGGGGAAAGAGGGAAGGTATTAAAGTGTGGGGCACTTTCTAAGAATAAAATGGGGCGGTTGGGGCTGGGGGACAGGGGGAACATATATCTAAAAGATTTACACTAGGGGGAGGGAATCTGGAGAGGGAGGGGGAGAAGGGCTGCAGTACTCATGCCAAACTTCTCCCGGAGGCCAGGTAGGAGGCAGAGTCCTATATGGACTCTGCTATCCTCCTGGTGCAGTTTTTGGGACTTTGGGGGGGGACTACAGGAGAACCTTATGGAGCTGGGATGTGAGGGAAGGATTAAACTACACTACACAATGGGGCCAGTAGTGGGGGGGGATTATACTTTTGGGGGTGGACATGCCCTTTAAAAGCAGCTCTTCAGAATGTCAACTGGGAAAATGTATTATCAGGTAAAGGTACTGAACAGAAGTGGACTGTGTTTTATACCCTTGGGAAATAAATGTAAAAAAAAATAATTCTGATGTAAAGAGGCAAATGGAAAGGAAGAAAAAGGCATTTAAAACCTTTAAGTCAGAGGGAACGGAAAGGGCCTTTAGGGATTATAAAAACTGTAACAAGGAGTGTAAGAAAGCAATCAAACTAGCTAAAATTAATAATGAAGTTAGGATAGCTGAACAAAGCATCACTAAGCCTAAACATTTTTTAAAGTATTTTAATAGTAAGAAGATGAAGACTGAGAATGTGGAACCATTAATTAATGGGGATAAGTTAGTTATGGAGGATGGCGATAAAGCAAATGTCTTGAATACTTTTTTCCCCTCTGTATTTACTATAGAAGATCCAAGTACAGATATCATAGAGTATAGTAGCAATGATGGTATAAAAAGATTTAAGAGCACTTTGTTTAACCGAGGGTATGGTACAGAAAAAAAAAAATAAGGTTAATATTAATAAATCTCCTGGGCCGGATAAAATACATCCTCGGGTACTTAGGGAGCTAAAGCTGGGTACACACAGTAACGATAAAGCCCCGATACCGTTGGATCCGACGGTATCGGGGCTTTATCGTTATGTGTGTACGTTCATTTCCCGAACGAGCGCACGGCCGCAGAACGATCGGGTCGGCCGAACGCTCGTTCGGGAAAGGCCGAAAATTTCCATCGGCCGCGCTAGACTCCCTATAGAGGAGTCTAGCGTGGCCAATGGAAACACACAGCTTTCTACTATGAAGTTTATAGGGAGAACGCTCGGGACTGTGTTTATGCAGATCTTTGAAAGATGGCAGACAGGATCTTGCAGATCCTGTCTGTCATCTTTCAGAAATCTGGACTGTGTGTACCTAGCTTAAGTTCAGTTTTATCTAGGCCATTGTTTCTTATTTTTGCAGATTCCCTCATGTCCGGAGTGTGCCTCTGCATTGAAAAAAGACTGATGTTATTCCAATATTCTAAAAGGGTAGTCGTTCAGAGCTGGGTAATTACGGGCCTGTAAGTTTAACTTCAGTGGTGAGGAAGATCCTGGAAAGTTTAATAAGGGAACATGTTCTAGAGTATGTTTCAAGGACTGACATTATAAATAGTAACCAGCATGGATTTAGAAGGAGTAGATCTTGTCAAACTAACTTGCTTGGCTTTTATGAGGAAGTAAGTAGAAATGTAGACTCTGGCATAGCAGTAGATGTAGTTTACTTGGATTTTGCAAAGGCTTTTGATACAGTCCCCCATAGGCGACTAATGTATAAGCTGAGGTCTGTTGGTCTGGGGAGTCACATTTGTACATGGACAGAAAATTAGTTAATGAATAGGATGCAGAGAGTAGTTGTAAATGGGGCTTCATCATTATGGACTAAAGTGCTAAGTGGGGTGCCACAGGGTTCTGTGTTGGGGCCGCTTCTATTTAATCTATTCATTATTTGGAAGTGGGTATTGTCAGCAAGGTTTCTGTGTTTGCTGACGACACAAAATTTGTCGACCATTAAAAACTTCAGAGGATGTGCAATCATTGCAGGGGGATCTAGATAGATTGTGACATTGAGCTGCTAAGTGGCAGATGAGATTCAATGTTGAGAATGTTACATTTTGGACTTAAAAATCCTTGTGCTACTTATATAATAAATGGCTCTGTGTTAAGTGAATCCTTGCTGGAAAGGGATCTTGGGGTTTTGGTGGATAACAAACTTAAAGGTAGCAAGCAGTGCCAGGCGGCAACAGCCAGAGCCAGCATGGTATTGTCTTGTATAAAGAGAGGTATGGATTCAAGGGAGGAAAATGTTATTCTCCCTCTTTACAAAGCATTGGTAAAGCCTCATTTGGAATATGCAGTGCAATTTTAGCATCCTGTGTACAAAAAGGACATCTTTGAAATGGAAAGGGTTCAGAGAAGGGCAACTAAATTAATAAGGGGATTGGGGGAGCTTGAATATGAAGAGAGACTGGAAAAGTTACAATTATGTACGCTGGAGAAAAGGTGCTTGCGTGGGGATATGATTACTGTGTATAAATACATTAACGTGCCATACAATAAACTATCTGGGGCACTGTTCACCAATAGAACATGTCAGAGGACACAAGGACATCCCTTAAGACTTGAAGAAAAAAAGGTTTAGCATTCAAGTTCGGAAAGGCTTTTTCACTGTGAGAACGGTAAAGCTATGGAACTGTCTTCCAGTGGATGTTGTTATGGCAGGTTCATTGGTCAGTTTAAAAAAAAAGCCGGATGAGTTTCTGCAAACAAGGAATGTTGCAAGTTACTGGTATTGATTCATAAAGTTGATCCAGGGAAATTTCCGATTGCCACTTTGGAGTCAGGAAGGAATTTTTTCCCCCTTCATAAATTTGGTGGGATTTTCTTTGCCTTCCTCTGGATCAACAGTTAGGCAGGAAATGAGGATATTCCTAGATGGGTTGGACTGGATGGACATATGTCTTCATTCAACCTCAAATACTATACTATACTCAGTGAATCGCCCTGTTTTTGACATTTTTCTAGTGCCAATGTTACAGGGTTTCATTTGTTATCTTTTCAAGCATGGCAACATTAAGTTTTAATGGTACAGACTAAAGAACATTGTATGTTGCTGAGGTAGTTTCAGCCCTGTTATTCTATACAGATAAATATATATACATATGTGAATATTTTACAGGGTCAGTTTGTAATAAAATTAGCTGGGAACCCCAATATCAAACAGGGGAAACCTAGTTGTAACTGTATATCCTGGTCAATGTTGAAGAAAGACACACGTCTTTCTATATTGTCAACCTCTTTCTAAATGCACATCTAGTGTGCACTAGAAGGAGAAGAAAAATCTTTACTGAGTCCAAATGTTAATCGGAACAATTTGGGCTTTGCTCAGTGCACTAGTTTACCCTGGTCCCTTGTCTTGTTCTCAGAGGGGGAAATTATGTTACAGACAATTAATATATTATAAGAAAAAAACACAATCTTATGTGTATTTATGTTCTAGGTAGAGTAAGGTTTGTTTAGAAAAACCTTTTATGGCTTATACAGAGGTCTTAGACTGATTTTGGTATACTCATTTTGAATGTGTATGCTGCCACTCATATGAATGTTTATGGCAAATCTTATCCTACATAATTGTACAGTTTATTTGTCCTTATTTATTTAGACTTACACAAGTAGTAACAACAACAACAACTCTGTGACAAGCTCAGTAAAGCGTTTGGAAGATACAGCAGCCAGGTTCACTAATGTAAATTTTCAAGAAGTGTCTACACATCCTACCAGTGTAAAGGACGTACTGGAGGCCCGGAATTTAGAACAGAAAGGAAAGAAGACTGCCAGTCACAGCGCCATGCCAAGGGGCAGAAAATCTAGCAGTGGTAGGAATGCTACTGGGACCGTGACATCAACAAGTCCATTTCAACCAGGTAGTAAAAAAGTAAATTGCTTGGTCTGTTAGACTTCATTACTAATATCAACTTTAAGGGTGTGCCTATTCCCCCCCAGCCCCCCAAACTTGTCCTTAACTAATATAGACCTTCCGACTGGCATTGTCAGACATGATCATCCTCCATATTAAGGGTGTTGGGTGTTGGCCTCTCTTCTCACCAGCAGATAATTAGAATGTAACGATTTCTGTTGGCACCTTATTAAGACAATATATGCACTGAAAATGTTCAAATATGCAGTTGGCATATATAGGATGATCCTGACTGGGATGACTAAACATTGGATGTTTAGTCATCAAGATGATCCAATGTTTACTCTTGTTAAGTATATTTTTTTACATACTACTAAGAACCTCATATAGCAGTGTGGTTTGTGAAACTATTTTGACTAAGTCACTTTTGCTAGCTCTATATTTATTACCTACCATCCATTAATCAACTGCCTTGCCAGATGTGTCCAGACATTTACTCCATTCGCTCCTCAAAGAGATAATTGTTTTTTCTGTGTTTGTTCATTTACTTCTGGCCTTCCTTGCATGCAGCTGCTTTGCTCTGTGTTTTTTATGTAATTGACATAGGGTTCTTCATTCTACTTTGAGGCAGAACATAAAGGACAATTATACTCACCCTTTTCACAATCCATTCCTGCAAAGTATCCAGGGTGAGGACCTAAAACACTAAGTCCTCACCTCAGGGTACTTTACAGAAGTCCTGCAATAATTGCTTGAAGATGTCCTCAGCACTGTGGTTGGATCCTCCCCAATGGAACTGTCAGTGACAGTCTGCCAGGCAGCCAATGGAAAGACATGTCTTCTTGCAGAGTGTCTTCCCATTGGCTGCCTCACCACAGTGACAGAGAGAAGGATCAGACCGCAGTGCAGAGGGAGTCTTCAAAAAATTATTGCAGGACTTCTGTAAACAACTAGAGGTGAGGACTTAGTATTTTAGGTCCTCACCCCGGGTACTTTGCAGGAATGGAGGAAGAGGAACGAGGGGGGCGGTGAGTATAATTGTCCTTTAAACTAAACCTACTTTATAACATTATATGTGCTAGTTTACCACACTTTCCCCATATTTTGGTCAATTAAACTTCTATTTTAGAAATCGTTTTCAGCAATTGTTTAATATCTATATGGTAGAGAGAAAAAGTTATTGACTGATAATGAGCTTTTAATATAAGCTGTAAAAACAAAAGGGTAAAAAGCAGGACAGATGGTGACAGTCAAATCAGCTAATGGAAAACTCTTAAGCTGCTAATTAAGTGACAACATAGTGGTAGCCTCAAAGTCTCCCAATTGGGTTGTGCAGTTGAGATGAGTTCTATTCATACTGATTAACGAACAGTATGTGCTGAATTCAAAACATGAAAGCCAGCATGTGAATCAGTAGAATGTCATTGTCATTAATGTAATGTTTACTTGATACCCCTATTGGAATCTGTAAAATAAGTTTGATTTAGATGGGTCATTGTCGTTTGTTTACTTTATACCCTCTACTAGAACCGGCAATATGGTTTTAATTGGTTTTAATTCTGACACCAGGAAAAACGTCTGATAATCCATTTGTTAAATATATTATGTGAATGCAAATCTACAGTTTTGAAACTGCGGTGGCAGCCATGATTCCATTCCAAAATGCTATTCGTTATCTTTATTCGTTTACTTGGGCATTCACTAAAATCTGAATAGGCAGCAAACACAGCATCATATAAGTAGGGTATGGTCCATTGATGCTTGGTTTTTCCCTGTGCATTTGTGTTCCTGTATTAGTTTAGTGTGATTGTAGCCATATATTCTTAATGGAGTGGAGTAACAATTCATTTATTACTATTTGTATCCCCAGCCCATTTTTCTGGAACACCCAGCAGTGTTAAATCGTCCTCTGGAAGCTCAGTCCAGTCTCCGCAGGAGTTTTTTTGTTTCACAGAATCTGAAGTGCGAAGCGACAGCTATCACCACTCTCAGCAGCCTCTATCAACCAAAGATGTAGCAAAGGGGGAACATGGATTGCAGGAAGGGACAGTGAATAGTTTTAGCTCATTAATTGGCCTTCCTTCAAATCCAGCTCTGTCTTTCCAAACAAAAATCTATGACAATGTACCTGGAGAATATGTTAATACCAGCCTTACCATGGCAGGATACAAGCGGGTGCAGTGCTCTGTATTAGAAGAAGACACAGTAAAAGAAAAAAAACGTAAAGGAAATAAGCAAAACAAGCATGGACCTGGTAGGCCAAAGGTGAACAAAATTCAAGAGGCTAGCTCACATTTATCTGCTTCCTCAGCTTCTCCAACATCCTCTGTTGCCTCTGCAGCAGGAAGTGTAGCCAGCTCTGGGCTTCAGCGATCCCCAACATTGCTCAGAAATGGAAGCATGCAGAGTTTAAGTGTTGGATCATCTCCAGGTGGCTCAGGTAGGAGTTTTCTTTATTTGAGAACTGCCCAGTGCATATTTTTTTCATTTAAAATGTTATTGGATATAATAAACAAAGACAGTCTTTCTTTTTGAACACCAACGATTGTTAAGGCACCAGATTTTAGATTATATATATATGATGGCTCTATTGTATATCTGTCAGGTGCTCCATCCACTAAATATATAATCAATACCAAAGCAGAGAAGAGTGGATACAACAAAAAGGCACACACTGACCAGGTAGTTAGTGCACAATGTAAAAATCTCAATTTTATTAGCTGATCATAAGCAATATTAATCATGTAAATCACCTCATAGAAACCCCACAAAAACCATAGTTCCGTGGTGAAAACAAGTTAGGATTGACAGACCACATCATTTAAACAGAATCCATACCTCTTACCTGCTTGTCTGTGTGATGGTCCATTCCAGAGAAATGTACCCCGGTAAAAGCTTCCCCCTGCTTGATGCTATTATATTCTTTCTGCCCCATGGCAGATTCTCGACTATGCTGGCTGCGTAGCGCATGCGCCTTGAGAGGTCACTGTAGTCGAGAAACAGTGACCTCTCTCAGCGTGCATGCAGGCCCTGTGCTTGCGCTGGTGAAGGGAAGCGCGCACATGACACGTATACACGCGCACGTCCGGCCCAAGGAGGCATAAAGTAAATTAAGCGAATGACTCTACGTTCTGAAAAATGAGGGTGTGTGTGTGTGCCCGTCTGTGTCCCACCAAACACTGGAAAACATATCTGTATTTTTAGACTACAAGTTGTAAAGACAACAGCAGCATCAGTGAGCATTGGGGAAAAAAAGTAAAATTACTACAACTACATTATTTTCTAAGGAGAAATGCTATCTTTAAGGGTTAGGCCACACTTGCACGCAATGTCACTGCTATTGCACATATGATTACGGTTAGAATGAAAATTGTGGGAACATGGGAACACAAAAAATCATCAAATTTCCCATGCAATTGTGTTTCTGTTTTGCAATCACCATTTTATTTTTTTGTGTGCAATCGCATGCGGTTCCATAATGAAAAGTAGCAGAATCACATGCACAAGCACACAAGTTCTTTTCTTCCGAGCGTGCGCACACACGTGCCATCAGTGCAGCAAATCTCTGAGGGCTGGAGCTATACATCCAACTATCCAGATTCTACATGTCAGCAACATTAAAGCTGCAAATGTAGGCTCTGGAGGGGCATAGGGGGGAGAAAATGCCAAGCTGCAGCTTCCAACTAAACTTAACTTTGTTTTACAGCATACTTATCCTTTAAAGGAATACTTCAGTGCTGAAAACACAGGCACAAGTGATGCACAGGCACTGTGAAAAGGGAATGGGCTATGCGTAATTAGTGATTGTTTGGTATCTACACTATGAAAGTGATGCACAGGCACTATGGGAAGGGGAAAGGGCTGTGCATCATGGATGTGTGTCTCCTACCTACACTACTTTTTCACACTGAAAGCGATGCACAGGCACTATGGGAAGGGGAAAGGGCTGTGTGTGATGGAAGGCTGTCTCTCTCCTACCTACACTACTTTGCCACACTGACAGTGATGCACAGGCACTATGGGAAATGGAAAAGGCTGTGCATCATGTATAGTTGTCTCCCCTACCTACACTACTATGCCACAATGAAAGCGATGCACAGACACTATGGGAAGGGGAAAGGGCTGTACACAAAGACACTGACAGTCACTCAGTTATACAAACACACGGACAGTCACACAGTTACATAAACACACTGACGGAATCACGCAGTTACACAAACACACTGACAGTCACACAGTTACATAAACACACTGACAGTAAATCAATATAAACATTAATAAATACATATATTTTAATTCATTATTCAGTACCAAGTGAGGAGTAAGTTGTGTGTAAGTAATACTAAGTTCAGTAAAGAGCTGTGCTAATATCTCCTCAATGTACAGTAAACTCTATCTGATGCAGCAAAAAAAAGTGCTCGTGAAGAGAGGGAAAGTCTATTAGTCATGGGGACAAAGGGGGCGGGGTTATAACATGTCAGTACAGCAGATAGACAACAAGCAGAGTGAAGGACACTCCCACCAAAAACGAGCAGAACTTTACAAGCTGATTGCAGAGGCTACAAGCAGAATTTTTTTTCACAAGAATGGGATCCTTGGGGCTGGGGCACAGGGGAGTTTACTGTACAGAATATGTAAAATATGAAATTTCTGATAGAACACTTCCTTTAAAAACACTACTCATAATCCATTCTACCTAGTTAATATACCAGTATATTATATACATACAGTATAAACCTAGGCTGCAACATTGGATCCAAAATCAAAATCACTGCTGATGTTTTTTCAATTTTATCACTGTGCAGTAACACGTAGAATCCTCTTGATTTTGGTGGGTTAGGCAATTGCTGCCCGTCTCACTCAGATCAGCCCAGACTGGAAGGGAAATGGAAAAAAAACAGGAGAAGTAACGGGATTCAACAAGCTTTTTATGGGGCTGTGTATTGGACTTTCTATAGGGCTGTGTAAGGGGCTTTCTATGGGGCTGTGTAGGGGGTTTTCTATGGGGCTGTGTATGGGACTTTCTATGGGGCTGCGTATTGGAATTTCTATGGGGCTCTGTATTGGAATTTCTATGGGGCTCTGTATTGGACTTTATATGGGGCTCTGTATTGGACTTTCTATGGGGCTCTGTATTGGACTTTCTATGGGGCTCTGTATTGGACTTTCTATGGGGCTGTGTATTGGACTTTCTATGGGGCTGTGTATTGGACTTTCTATGGGGCTGTGTATGGGAAAGTCTATTTACAGAGAGGCACAATTTGCATATTAAATCAGCTGATGTTTCATGTTCACTGTGATTGCAGCTCCCAGTAGAGGTGGCTGAATGATTTTTACCTCCTGATTACGAGGACAGGGAACATTAGGATTTACCCCCTGTCTGTCTCTTCTGAGCATGCCCAGGCTCAGTACAGGTTTCTAAATTGCTTAGTTTCCATGAGGCATCCAGAAGCATAGCAGGCATACAGTAATGAATTCATAGGACAAAGTATGATATATCAACATATTTTAAAGAGGCCATTCTTTCTAAAAGATGTTCTTATGAGGGTGGAGTTGTCCTTTAAATAATAGTGTATTTGATATAGATATTCCATTCACCTTTAATGCCATAGGCATTAACAGGGTTCCACTTTAATTGAATATGGTACATGAGTCAATTGAGAACAATACTGTGGTTTGGGAGGATTGCGGTTATTTTATTATTTGCCATGAGGTATAAGGTCTCTGAGCTTACAATCAAATTTGTTTTGAACACCTTATAAATAAATGTCTTTTTACCTACTGATTTTCTCACAAGGTCTCCTCCTCCAACTGTAATTTCAATCACATAGTTTGCTGCTTTAAACAAAAGGAGGATTTCCTAAAAATACGTGACATCTCATTTTTAAACCTCCTGCTGCATCCAATGAAACAGTCATTGTCACCAATATTGGGTAGTTACATTGTGCAGCAGGAGGTATTAACGGCAAGAAATATTTACTTTCTGTTCTTAAGAAATGTTGCCAGGTAAGTGCCTCTATTTTATATTCACAGCATGGACTAGATAGGGTGGAAGAAAAACAGCCTAGAAAAATCTAAAATGTTAATCTTTCCTTTGGAAAGATTGTCCACATAAGGGTTCAATAAGGTGTATTGCAGCTGGTCAAGTTATGGGTTCTGCAGTGCTGATTGAGTAACTGGAATAACTAGACGGTCAAGGAACTGCTGTACAAAGCAGGAAAGCTAAACCTGGATGTGTATGTCCTAAATATTGCAGGTTTATCTGCTACAAAACCAAGCAGCATATTGGCTACTTAGGGACGGTTTTATTCCTTTTGTCTCCACTTTCGAAATCTGATTTTGGTTTCTAACTGTGTACAGGTGTATTAGCTGCTCCTTAAACATTGGGAGCTGCCTGTAATACACATCATAAACAACATAGTGACAAACTCGCGTGAAATGAATTAACCATCAGAAGATGTCCAGACACATGCGGGTTAACACTTAAAAGAAATCAGCAGCTTCCATGCTGCTTGGTTAAGTGGTTTGCCTTTTTTGGTGATGAATTCTCGAAGCTGATTTGTTTAACAGGATTATAGAAATCTCATTTTGACAGCTATAAGGAGAAGCCTGCATGACACTATGCAAATGGCAGTAGCCATTGTAAATTGGATGTCACTGAATTTTTAATTACCTTTCTGTCTGTTATGCAAAGCGAAGCAAATATTCTTCTAAAATGAGAGTGTAAATGGTGTATTCCAGCAAACTGCCTTTTTTTTTGCATATTCATTAGCCAAACTGCATTATGTTTTTAGCTTTTTATTCTCTTTTCTTTTTCATGTATTGGTTTTCCTATAAGGAACTGATGTTTACTTGCCAACTAAACCCTAGATCACAGCACATGTCAAACTGCAGTGCAGAATTCTAATAAATTAACCAATCACTTTAAATGTATTTAAATAATGCCATTGTCCAGAATGTTGATTTTAAAATGACTTGTCAGTAGGCGTGTTTTAAAATTATGTTATATACAGGCAAGCTATCTACCAAACAGATTTTGGCTCATAATAGGAGTAAGAAAATACATGCAGAGGATCACAGTTCAGCAGTTCTATTTGTATTTACTAGATGTAAATTGCCTGACTGAAACATGACCTACCTTTTAGAGATGCCTAAAAATGTATTAGATTTACCTCTGATGTTCCGGAAAATCAGGAACATTGCAAGGTAAAACATACAAAAAATAGAATTCTAGTGCACAAACAAATTGCATATTGGCAACCTCCATAAGGTTGCTGCTTTAAACTGTCTGCTAAACCCTGGATAAATAAAAGCAATTAGTTCAATAAGTTTGCCAAATTATTATTACCCAGTCACCACGTTAAGGTTGCTTTAATTAACTGGGTCCTAACCTACTGGTACTTGCCTACTTGGCTGCATGAGCTGACGGCTACTCCAGTGCGGCCTATTTGCTTGAAGTTGACTCTCTGGTTTAAAGTACTTTGTTCAAAGAGCACATGACCTAAAGCTAGGTACACAAAGTACAGATTTCTGAAAGATGACAGACAAGATCTGCATACACACAGTCCCGAGCGTTCCCCCTGAACTTCATAAGGAGAACGCTCTGGACTGTGTGTTTCCATCGGCCACGCTAGACTCCTCTATAGGGAGTCTAGCACGGCCGATGAAAATTTTAGGCCTTTCCCGAACGGGCGTACGGCCGACCCGATCGTTCGGCAGCCGCGCGCTCGTTCGGGAAACGAGCGCACACACATAACGATAAAGCCCCGATACCGTCGGTATCGGGGCTTTATCGTTACTGTGTGTACCCAGCTTTACTCTAGGTGGACTACAAGTTCCCAGAAGGCTTGGTCAAACCTTCAATCTAAAACTGCTTAATAGGCCTAACATCAGTAGAACGTTCAGGTTGCATCGAATATCAGGCAGGTGTATGGCCAGTATTAATTGATCCACACAGTCATCAAGGTGTCCAATAAAGTTACGTTGGACAACAAATGTTTTAATTGTTAAGGACCTTAAAATCTGTTGAATAATAAAAATGTAGATAATGTTGTAATAAAACTATCTGGGCATTTGATCACCATGGACCTGAAAGCTCTGTTTGTTTTTCTATTTTCTCTTGTTACTTTGTGCCATATTCCTAACAGATTTGTTTCATCCCCAACTTGAGTATATAAGTGCTGAGACACTAGCCTACATAGTGACCTCTTTGGCCTCCAAGGGCTTTAGTATATCTGCTTATTGTCTTAACCAACTGTCATTAGATTTAGATCTGCGTCTGAAGCACATAATCTTATGTGTCACCCAACGCATCTTTCTTTTCCACTAACATTTGGAAGACATTAAAAAATTTAATACATTGACCCTGAAAACGTTAAAGCCATGGAGGGAATAATACACTTAGGGAAAAGGATTGGCTCATTGGCTGCCACTCAGCTCTGCACTGGGTTGGACCTCTCATAGAGTCTCTGTAAATTTCTCTGATGATAATTGTGACGTATATGTATACAATACTTAACTGTGTATAGAAAGTACTTGCCCATTATTAATTTGGAAACCGTATATAAGACAATACTGCATACTGGTTAGAATTCCTTTGTCTAAGTGCAAGCTCATTAATGGTTATGTGTATATCCTTTCCTGTGGTCTGAGTTAATAATTATGACAAGCTGGACTATCACTGATGATGCTCTGGTACAGTCTTCTGCCCCAGAATGCACTGCTCTGCATAGACACTTGACACTGAACGATTTACACAAGTTCCGGACAAGGATTGTGCCAGCTAAAAGTTCAAGAGGTTGTATTTAGTATTATTTGTATGATGGGAGCACCAGACCGATATATGGTCTAATAGATACCAATCGTTGCTTTCCAGTCAAAACTTGATCTGGAAATAGTATGATTTTGTGGCTGTTGATGAAATTTTCAAAAGATTTCCTGGTTAGTCTAGTGATTCAGCTTTTATTCAGTACACTGCCTAGTATCAGTGGGAAGGCTATTGGATCAATTTCTTTGGCTAATTTTATCTGGAAAAAAATGACCCTGCCTTAGATTTGTTATCACATTAGTATTTTATCATATTTGCATGTTTCAAGGTGACAGCAGCTCTTACACAGTTGTGTGGTTCATTGGATAGAACTGAAATTGATTCATAAAAACTGTTATCAGACACTGTCCTTTCTCACAGACTTAGGTAAATGATGGTATTGATGTTGTTTTTGCGACCACACTTCATGATTCCAGTTGTTGAGTAGTACCTGTTGAAGAATAATGATCTGAATAAGCACAAAATTCTGCTGATTTAAAACATATTGCATTTTTAGTCCTGTACCACGATCAATTTATCAAGCCAATTGTAAAATGAAACCGTAAGCATTCAGAGGAATTGCTCATGGTGGACATCATGACCACCATTTGACCTGCTATTCACTCTGGTTGCAGTAGGAGTCAAATAAAAAAGCACACATTCAACCTCTTCCATCTTACTTGTCTTTGTACTCACAGAAGAAGATGGATTGGTGCCAGCCTTAAGAGGCCCCATGAAAGGCTTGTACCTTTCTCTAATTCCTTTGATTGATGCATTTTGTGAATCTCAACGGAATTTATTCAAGAGCTGAAAGACTGTTCACTCGCTCTCCTTTTTGAGTAATCTACCACTATAGACGTGAAGATCCCTATGTACAAATAAATAAATGACTATGCATTTGACAGATGATCACTACCCCAAAAGCATTTTTATGTTTGACCCAATGTATAATAGCAGCTCTTTATACTAATTCTGCACACTGTCTTGTTTTTCAGCCATTCAGGTCATTGTATATCAAGTAATATTAAGTCAATTCAACAGGGCTTGTTTTTAGTAATGGAATATGTTTCTGTTTCACCACTTCAACACAGTTCAACTAGGTTCTAGGGACAATAGATTAAGTTTTGTTAATTGTCCAAGTGACATAACTGGAGGTAAATCTCCAACTAATGTAATCCATTCACCATGTGCAGTGAAACTCACACCTTATTGTTAAATTTCCAAACAAGTCCAGTTGAACTAACTTTTTACTCTATGATAAAATTCTCTACGCTACTTTTTTGCTTACTTCGCTGGATATATTAAATAATATGAAGAAGGAAGGATACACATTACATGGTCATTTTGCTTGTCCTTTGTGCCTAACCCTAACAACTGTAATACATATTCTTAAACGTACAGGCCACATTGCTTTAGATTTTCAGTTTGACATCAGTATTGACAGCTGGTTGTAATGGAAATTACAGGTATTGTGACACACATTGTGTATTGCGATCCTGTCAGCTTTTGAAATTCATTGTTCATTGGCGGTCCGTTTCTGTCCAGATCGCTCTGTAGCAAGTCTACAGGAATGCGGGAAAGCAGCCTCAAGCCCACACAAACACACTGTACATGCGTTTTTTTGTGTGTTATGCACAATCCCTTGGGAAATGAAAGCATGTAGAGGAGCCCAAAAAATGTTAAAACGCACAGAGAATTAGACCCCAAAATAGCAAGTCAATGAAATGCAATATGGCCTTAGCCTTAAAAACAATGCTGGATGAATAGGGTATGTGATGTATAGTGATATTTTATTTATCCCAGACATTGTAAATGTATGTCATTTGCTTAAACTTACCAATATTATCTAGAATTGTATGTATTTTCTGAGAATTATCTGGGGTAGGTTCCATTTAAATGTACTGGCAACAAACATACAAACCTAAAAGGTTAGAGAAAGGAAGTGCAATAATATATATTTATCACCCTATGATTACATTACAATTTAATCTACAAAGAACAACTAATTGCAGTTGATGTAGAAACTGCTTTTTAGATTGGGTTTTGTAATCAGATGGAGGTGTGATTTTAGGTAATTGAGTTAATCACCTGTTTAGTCCAATCCTGCTGTGATACTACTTCTTAATAGCACTCAAATGATGCCCTTACAATGGTGTATATTTACCGGTATCTGTCAATATTAGTTTTAAAAAAGTGCCTTATGCCTGCCATACATGGGTAGATTTTTTTTCCTGTCAAATTGTTTTGATCAGTCAAATATCAATTGCGATTCCTACCGTACTTTAATTAAACTGTATTCTCATCATTATCAAGAAATCGGTTTATCAAGCAAAAGGGGATTCGACCAATTAAAAAGTTCTCCAAAGATTCCATCGCTGTTTAAGAAAGGATTGTTGAAGAGAAATGTTTTGAGCTAGAATTCCATTTTGTATATAGTGTATTTTCATGCACCATTAATAAAGGACAACTTTAATTAAAAAGGAATTCTCTAATTGTATCGAAAATAGCTATAGCTTATTCTTTAGTCAAATACTTCCACATGATTGGTTCCTGTAGATGGCTTGCTATGCCTTTGATGGTTTAAACCTCTAAAGAAACATTAATTTCAGAAACAAACAATTTCTTTACTCATTAAGGCAACAGCAAGTCCGATAAGTTGCTACTCTGTGTTTACAGCCGGTATGTGCAGCGCAAATGATGTGCCCACATCCTTTCCCAGTGCTTTGTCTGGACCCAGCACTCCAGTTTCCATTTCGCATGTGTCACAACCTGCAGGAGCTCATTTGCAACAAGGAGTAGCGTCTTCTCCCTCTTCTTCAGCTATTGTTCCAGCAATCGCCACAGCAACTCAGGTACCTGGTGCTTTATGTTTCTTTTCCAGCAATGTATTTATTTCAGTGTGGATTGAAACCCTGTAGGTGGCATTATCAAGGCCCCCGTTGTTTAAGACACTGTAAGGGCAGTCTTTAAAAATCCCCCTCAAAGCACTGCATGAGACTAGGCTTGTGTGTTCCCAGTGAAATAAACAGCATTTATTTTGCACTATTTTGCTTGTGTTTAAATGAAAATTATTAACAAATTGTACACATAAGATGTGTCTAATATTACGAACAGTCTTTGTTTGCATTTGATGATTTCTTTATGTTACCCTGTTAGAGTATAGAACATTCAAGATGTTTGAATGTTTTCTGTGGCAAGTGTCTATGTATGACTACTAAACGGTGATGTTCCTCTGAAGTCAGTAGGGAGTTTCTCAGGCATATGCAGACATACTTTTTTCGTGTGCAAGAGCTTATACAAACAATACTGTAACCATTTTACCATTGGACCACTCAAGACAGGGAAAACTATTAAGTTGTACCTAGCAGCTTAATGGAACCTTAAATTAGATAATTTAAGTTCAGATTGGGTGTATCAAGCTCAATTGCAGGGCAATCTGTATATTTTAGAGTCAAGTTTGTAGCAAGTTCATACATGCTCAGTGGTGTAACTAGAAATCCCTGGGCCCCCCTGCAAAACTATGATGGGGACCCTATCCGTCATTCATCCACAGTGGTTTTCAGTAGGCCGTATCTGTCATAGGAAAAATAACAAGTTTCTCCCCTGGTAGTTACACCCCTGAACATGCTGCATGCATCAATCAGTATTGAAAATGAAACTGGTTACCATAGGACTTTTTTGGCTACCCTCAGCAGGCTATATAAAATCCCTGAAAATTACCAAGTTGGAAGCTGAATTCACCATTTTTTTTGCCAGGCAACGCACTCACATCATCAATGTTGGTCTTGTACAACAATCTAATATCCATGGTCAGTGATTGTTAGGCAGGCATATGGAATCTATCTATTGAGCATGTCCTAAGATGTATAAAAAAGCACCATACCTTAATACTGTGCTCTATATTACAAAACTGCTCACCCTAAATTGTGTTTAGTAGGCATTACAGATTAATACATTTAATCTAAGCATCAGCTACAGTTCCTGCATCATCTTTTATTGTATATCTGAAGGGTAAATATGTTACCTTCGTTGGCCCCTGAATCACCAGTGGAAAACCCTCATAAATAATGCAGTTCCCTTCCTCTGAGTGATCTATTGTAGTATAGGATTCCTTACTTAATTTCAAAATATACTGGGGGGGTCTTGGCTGGAGACTCCTTGAAGGGTTGACTGATCAGTACAATGGCTGTAGTGAAGGAGGTGCCCAGACAAAGAGGAACTTAATTAATATACGCACCATCTTTACCTTATACCATCTTTATATTTATTTATTTTTGTACAGGATGATACTGAGCAAATTTATATATATTTTTTCATCATTATTTTAATATATTATTGGCAATAGATCATTATGTAAAACAGGTACCTGTGGCTTAAGTAGTTGAGCGTAGACAAAGTTATTTTATAACATTTTATTAAGAAACTTCCTTATGATCAAAGTTTTTTTTTCTTGTTTAAGGTATGGTTCATAATTGTAAAACCTTATCAATTTATGTAGAACAAAGGACACAGATGTATTATTGTATAAGTTACCGGTTTATTATTGACTGACAATATATGATGATATGAGCAAATTCGTCTCTCATTGGATGTAGCAATTAACCGTTCTATCTATGTTAAGATGCCATAATCTTTTTTTCTTTCAAATAAAAGTATTTTTCTTAATGTTTGGAAATCTGTATCTGAGCCATAGAGTTGAATAAGTATATTGTTTTATTAATGTAGTTTCTTGTGTTTTGTAAGCAACTGCACTGAATACACATAAGTCTGCATTTTAAATTTTTGTGAACTGATTATACACATTCAAGTGTATTTTGTGCTTTGCTACCAGGGCTTATCTACCCTTTTCAGTTTTATATGTCTGGTATACTTATGTAGTATAAAGCAGTATGAATTGGAGCCGATGTATATATTTACTTTAGCACTTTAACTTTAAAATGGGATAATGTACTGCAAAGTGTTTTACATGAACATCAGTTACATCAAGCTATCCTCTTTATCAAATGGAATTAAAAGTAGATCTCTCAATAATGTTTCGATTATCAATGAAATATTTTTCTTTACCTTCTGTGTTTTATATCTTTTGGTATAAATAAGTATTAAACACAGGTAAAAGACTCCAGCTGGCAACCGGAAGTTGAAATTGAAACTTCCAACAGCTGAACAGCAGGGTGCAGGGAAACCCACTCTTACTTCCCACTGCATTACAGAATGATAGTAAAGGTTTTGTAAAGTGTATTTTCTCAGTGTAGTCCTTTAAAAGTGGTGATATTGTTTGTTAAACAATTGTCATAAAAAATACAGGGAAATACTTAAATGTAATGGATTGTTTTATTCCTGCAGAGAAGCAGAGAATTTTTTGTGCTGATAAAATACTTTGTTCAGGTTGAATTAATTACTTTTCTTTTGACAACAGAATATTGCTGCTGTACTAAATGATATCCTTGTGTTTTTGTTTATCACTTTCTAGATCTGATTTTAAAAATATAAAATCAAAGGCAGCTAAATTTATTTTTCTGAATGTCACCTAAATTGTTGGGAGATTTAAACTTCACTGGGGGAATAAAGACTCACAATTCTACCACAAAAGTTTTTTTTATATCTATATAAAGAGCATTGTAGTATTACAATTATGTTACTTAAGGAAACACATTAAAACATTGATCTATGGATACACATTTAATATAGGGGTTTTATATTGTTTCCTATAAGATATTCTGTAATGTGGGGGGGTGGGGGGAATTTACACAGTCCACCACCCACCCACCCGGTTCCATGGAGATGAGAGCAGAGGGTAAAAGCAATTGGAATTTAAGGCTAGAAGGGGAATTCTTAGATAGCATGTGACCCAACAAGAAGAACAAAGGAGTCCCAGTACTAGAGTAATCCTGTATTCGGTCTAATTAAAATCCTCCCAATCTTATTTAGTCCTTGTTCCAGCGAGATCGGCTTCACATTTAAATCATCATTCAGCCTGAGTGAAGTGAAGACAGTTGCATGATTCTGCACAGTGCTGCATGCTGAGACAGCTGCATCTTATGTTTGGCTCTTAGCAGTAAATGCTTTCTGCCTTGGAGCTGAAGCTTATTTAGTTTGGCTTATCTGGTGCTGCTCTAGCAACCATCAGTCTCCAGGCAACGGAGGCACATTGACCTCTTCATTGAACTGAGTGTAGCGGGACCTCAATTTAGCTGCCTTAGACAATAGTGATGGAGCTCAATGTGAAAACCATGTGGTCTAATAGAATTTCCGGTTCTTTATTTATTTATTTTTTCCCTGAGTATCAAACAATTTTAAAGGTATTAAACCCCAAATTGAATGACAGACAGATGGACATACACTACTTTATTTTATTGGCATTTCCTGATTAAGGCCAAGTCTTCCTTTTCTTTGTGTTTGTTTTTTATGCAGGTTTCTTTTTCTCCTGTTGTAATCTAAGTAACAGCGAATGTTCTGAAAATTAAAATAAAAACCTGGGGGGAGTCTCCTTTATAAAGGCTGTCAGATGTGGTGTTTCATTCAATCAGGCTAAAATAATTGGCTGCAATTACTAACGCAAACAAAATTGGTTTAAAAAAAATTGACTGGTCATGTCCGTATTAATTCACCTGATCCTGCATATGTTCGTATGCAAGATTGGTTGGTTGGGAAGAATTTTTGTCTGTAAAGCTAGGTACATATGATACAATAATTAGACCCAACCGACCGACATTTCATCTTTGGTCGGTCGTGCCGAATTATTTTATGGCGGCTTTTTGCCAACTCAAACGACCGCCAACCATTCATCAAAATCGGACAAAAGGACGTTCAGACAGGTTAGAAAATCACAACCGATCGTGCGGTCCTCTATGGAACCCACGATCAGTCGCGCCTAACTGTCAGGTGAGGCTGCTTTTGCTGCAACCAACAGTCCTTCCTCCTGACCGACCAGTCAAAAGCCTCGAACGGTCAGGAGGAAGGATTATATAGTGTGTACCAGCCTTAAGAAAGATCAGGCTGTGGTTGGCTCATGCCAACCAGCCCTTACCAGCCCTTAAGACTGCAACACAAGTGCATTTTGCGCAGCCAACAAACCTACATTCCGGCCTTTAATTGTGCATGTTTGGATGCTCGTTGAACTACTAGAATGGACCATAAAAGACGACTGACTGAGAGGCCACACAAGCAAGTGGCCGGTTGTTCGTCGCCAAGAGCTGCGGAGTCGCACATGTGTAATTAGCTTTAGAGTGGGTACACAAGCATATTTTTTTGCAGTCGATCAATTCCCATCCCTATAATTCAATCTGATTGGAATTAATCTTAATTAAAAATCACAGTTTTGTTGTAATTTATAACGTGAACTTATCGGCCAGGCTGAGTGTCATTCACTCTTGTTGCATTGCTGACAGATAACCAGTTATTCTTTTGATTGTAACGTTGATGGGGAGTAAAATTGTTGCCCTGGATCTCCTTGTGTGTACTAGCCCTTAGCAAAATGTTTGTTCACCACAACTGTCTAAACACAGTGGGAACTGCCACAGTGAATACAAGTCTGATAAATTCCACTGTATTTTTTGAAGGGCAAGTGAGAATTTTGTACTCAATGGAAATAACATTAATTTTATGGATTATAAGTGATCATCTGAATAGGCGTATTTAATTTTGCTAAAAATGATAAAACAACAATTATTGTATCTCCCTGTAATAAACTACTACTCAGTGGTGAAAGTGCAAACAGCCTGCGCATTATACAATACAGAAAAACTAGGAGTTTTGTATGCAACCACCAACTGGTTGTCACTGCAATAATCTTCAACTGGATCTCTGTAATATTCTGGTTCTAGCAATAATGTCCGTTTCATTTAGTTTAAATAATATTTAAGTGTGTAAAAGAAATTTAAAAAATGTTTGCACAGTTGGATAAACTCAAAAGGCTCGTAGCGGAGACTTGCTTGGAAGTCACTAAACAAATCTCTACCAAGTTTATTCTCATATCATTTCATAATAATTATTCATTGACATTAAGCTAAACAGGCAGTATCGGTACTCGGGGAAAATGTCATACTAGTAGAGAGACTGTCAATTTAATGTCTGCTCTCCAGCCAACAGACTTTGCCTTTCCTTAAATTAAAGTGAGCTTAATGGCATGTCAGATTTTTATTTTTTGACAGTTAATTTTATTACAGCAAAGGACTACTAATGATAGAATTGGCTGACTACATGCCAATTGGCCATTTATGGATTTTCTTTAGATTTACATTTAATAAGTAAACATTTTGTGGATCCTGGGATGGTGTTTTTTATCCAGTTTGTAACTTTCTATTAAGCTTTTAACTCAAGCTTATTAAGCTTTGTGACAGTCTCTAATCTTTAATATTAACCCTAGTTTTGGTTTAGGGAGGGGAAAAAAGGTAATTTATTAGGAATAATTTATGGGTTATAATTTAAGTTTGATGGGAAGATATAAAGTAGGGTTACTGCAAAAGATTTGTGTTTTAAGAAAATGTACCACTAATAGTCTTTCTGTATAAAACATTTTAAATAATTTAAACCTTTGGAAATATAGTTGTATTGGTCTTATTTTTTTTTTTTTTTTGATTACTAAATATCTGCTATAAAATGGGCTGTCAAATATCCTTTTATTTTGTTTTTAATTGGCTTTTGTTACTGCCAGGTTTTAAAATAAACATCTCCTATTTGTTTGATGTCCCACGAGAGAGATGGTGAATTGTGAGGGGTTTCTCCCCCCCCCCCCCCCCCCCAGTGTTTTTGGTCAAGTTAGAAAGCGTAACACATGATTTAGAGTTCTAGAATTTCTGGTTTAAATCCTGAAAAAGTGCTAACTGCTCAGTTTAAGCATCATGTGTTTTGTGTCTAATTATGTAATCATGTTGTTCTTGTATATGTACAGTTTTTCATATAAATACCAAGGAGTAAATTGGTGTTAGTTGTTAGTAGAAAAAAGGTCTGAATCCTTAGTATGACTGACTTTCCTAAAACACATTTGGTGAATTGAAATAATTATTAAATCCTTTTTGTGATATTCTCTTCACTAGCCTGCATAAATGTTTTACATTTTTGCAATTGTTATATTAGTAATTTTCCCCTCTATTAGCAAACTCCCTCCCTAAGAACTGCTTATATAAAAGGAAGATTATCTCATACAGATTTCCCCCCCCCCCATGTTTTCAAAGAATTAGCCTGTTAAACATCCTGTGCTAGTGACACCATGGGAGCCAGCACAACATCCTATGGAGCCAGAGGTTAACTCCGGTGTTGCTCAATGTAAATAAATGCACAGGAAGTGACCAGTCTGCATGACCCATTTTTTTCAGGATCTAAAATATAGAATGTAAAAGAGAGAGGACCTTTAGAATGGATATCACGTATTGAGAGGTTTACTTATCCTTTATTATTACTGTATTTTTTTATTTAAATAAATAAAGGAAAAACCAAACAAAAAGAAAACTTACATGATTTAAGTAGTAGTGTTGAATGGACCTGTAGAGTTAACCATCAGTATGATATCTTAGCATTCTTCTGTATCTTGGATCAAGCACACCGACTGCCTCCATATTAAGTAATACAATCTCCCACTAAATAGTAATAAAATAGGAGTCTTATTGATGGTTTGTAAACTGATTAAAGCAGTCTCCAAGTTGGTTTTCCATACATGAGGTGACACCAGAGACTACGATGGAAGAGAGTTCAGTAATGGTTTAAGTACAATGAAATCCCTCCCCTTTCTTTATGGAAACTCAACTTGCAGGCATTTCAGCATTAGCCTAAACAATAGCTCTGAATATGTTAAGCCCCTAACAATTAGGGAGCAGTTTGGGGCATTGAATAATGTCGAATGATGCAATTGAATCTGACAGCTTCAACAGTCAGCCCCCTCTTGGGACCTGAAAGTTGTTCACACTTGGTTTCATCTCTCATCACACGCTGAGTATTAAAGCCCAAGTTGTTGGGAGCCCAGGCAAAAAAAATGTGGGGGTTGCAGGAAGAAAATATTTTTGTTTTGTGTAAATTTAACCCTGTGATACCTTCCATCTAATTAAAGGATGATTTTGGATCCACAAGTAAATACCTGTTAGGAATGTTGCAATACACAGTCACTGCTACATGTGCCTTGCACTGAATTAAATAGAGCACACAAGTTATTTTTCCATAGAGTAACAGTTTGTATAGTTTAACATACAGTGTATATTTCCACCCTCTTGAAAACTTAATTATTGTGAACAGACCTGATCTGAGCAGCTTAAAAATAATAATTGACAACAACTTAAAGCCAAAATTGGACTTAAATTTCAACTATTTTAAATATTCTCGAATTCTCGAAAGGGCATGTATAGTGCACTTTAATTGGTAGAATAATATTCTGGGAGGTAGGAAATAATATTCATACCGCCTTTTTTTAGTGTGGGTGCAGAACATCAAACTTGCACTCATGCACTAAAATGTTTCCGGACAGGCTTCTTGGGTGGCAGATTGCTGCTTTAATTCATCTTTTAGGAGTTAGTGTCCTTTCAGGAAGCTGAGGTTACATATCTCTAGCAGACAGTTTTGCTCCCCATTTCAGGCAGGGATAGCATTACCATTTCTAGGGCCAGCAATAAAATTGGTCTGTGATTTTCACTAGTGACTAGTCCTGGTTTTCTTTTTGGAACTGACGGTTTTTCGAAAATCTGAGGATCCAGCTGAATTTTCAGAAATTCCAAAAGACGTGTAAAAATTACAAAAATCAAAATTAGAAAAATTTGAAGGTTACAAAATCAAGAACGAAAAATAAAAAATCAGATTTTAAGAATTTTAATTGGTTCCACAGAATCCACACCCTGGGGTTTGAGCAGGGCTGGTTTTACCATAAGGGGCAAACAGGGTTATTGCCCTGGCCATAACTGGTAACACCCCCACACCTTTAAACTTTCATGGGAGGCTTAACAGCATACTTTGTCCAGGGTCTCCCACTGACTTTAATTCGGCCCTGAGTTTTGGTAAGGTTTGATTTTTCTTTTACTATTTTATTCTTGTTAAATCCCCTTTAGTCTACAAATACGTTGAATGTGCAGATGATAATTCTTGTACAAAAAGTTTCAAATCAGCATTTTATGTTTGTGTTGCCTATGTTGTGCTAATTAAAATACCTTTCTATGGATAGTGGACTTATTATACATACCTTTCTAGGATACTCTCTTTCTAAGACACACCTTTCTAATATTCCTGCTTTCAATTAAATGCATTTACCAATTGGGTAGATTTAGTTAGATGTATGCAGATGGTTAAAAAACACACCGTGGCATGGTGATGCAAGAAATCTTTGAATATGCAGAAAAAAAGCCTAAACTTTATTTAAAGGTGAAATCAGCAAATAAGCACAAACACAGATCCGTATTCTTCCAGTGAATATATGATGTAATGTAATAAATATGTTCCTTTTTTAAAAGAAAAGAAGGAGCCTGTTGGTTCCGAAACGTCACAAATTTGTTGAATTAAGACTGGTGTGCCTAGCTCCTAATACGATTGTTTTTTTTTAAAAGAAAAGGTAAAGTGTTAATATTATTCATGGAGTACCACTTCTCTTTTTACCTCCAGGCCCCACAGAACATGTCAATAGCCTGCAAATGAACACAATTGTCAATCTACTAATTACTTTTTCTTAAAAGCAGATGTAAAATGGAATAACTTGAAAGAAATATTTACAATAAGTAGAACACTGGGCAGGGTAGAAAAGTCTCTACAACCACTTTAATACAATAATAAAAGATTTTCAGCTCTGGTAATGTGTTCACTTCATTTTAAAGAGTGTGCTAAAATTTCAGTGTTCCTTGTAAGGGTTTGTTCTCACTGGATGCTGTTTTTTCTGCTTTTTCCCCCTTCATAAATTTGGTGTTTTTTTTGCCTTCCTCTGGATCAACAGTTATGCAGGAAATGAGGATATTGCTAGATGGGTTGGACTTGATGGACGTATGTCTTTATTCAACCTCAAATACTATACTATACAATACTTCACTTTTGTGTGTTTCTGTACAACTTTCCTGATCTAAAGGTTCTGTTCCAGTGTCCCCAACTTTGTCCTGCATCCCAAGTTGTTAGATATGAACATGCACAGTGTGGTTTCCCTGTATGTTTGTTTTGTAGTGTGAAAGAAACTTGAAAATTGGAAAGAGTGGCACAGAAAGAGGCAATATATCTGTTGCACAAAGTAATAAAATGAATCCTGTTTGCCTCTTTGGTGTTTATTAGTGATAAACACTCACCAAATATTTCCTCTGTGTTGGCAATTTGTTTTGCTGTATTTGCAGGTTAACGTGACCCATGAGTTTTTTTATTGAAAAGAATATGACCAGTTGCCCAATCTCTTCCTTTGTGGAGAGTTAGAACTGTGCCCATAAGCTCTGTCCAGCCTCCAGATTGCCAGTGAGAAACAAGTGAGCATCTATCTTGGCTGTGGGATTTTACAATGTGAGTCGGGTGCCCTTAATGTTTATTGACGGGATGGTTGCACATTTTAATAACTGCTTGCTGTGGCCTGTTTTACTGCCTGTGAAACATGAGACTCTCGGCTCACATTTCTTTGTTCTGCCATTAGATCCATAATGGAAAGGTGTTAATAATGTGCCACTTAAATATTTATAACATTGTTTAGTCTCCTAGAAATTAAGGAGTATTCAAGTTAGTTCTTGTATTAGACAACTTTTTGGAGCACATAACATGTCAATATGGTGCATTGTGGGTTTTATATTAGGCTAATAAATGCGTTATGTGTTAAAAATGTGTTTTCTTTTCGATCCACTTTACAAACAAAATTTATCATTAATATTATTTTCCCTTAGGGTGTGGAATAGTTTAAAGAGCTGCGTATCTTTCTTTAAACTGATTTCAAGTCCATATATTCATTGTTTTAAAATTCAAAATGTATCAATAAACAATGACTTTTGTAAGCAGACAAAAATACTTAATATATATAATATAAATTAGACAACTGTATTTAGGACCTAAACTAGAGAAACTACAATAATATGGTATTAAATCTATTTTTATATTTATGTATATGTACTTTAAGCTTTGTTTGTGGGGTGTTTTATTTGCCTTCAATACATTAAAACCTCTTGAATTTCAAGAATATACATTTACCTCAGAACTTGAATTTGCTTCCCCTTTAATGTACAAATTGTAAATGTTTTATTTTTGAGGGCTCTAGAAACATGGTAACCGACAGGTTACACAAGTCTGAAAACAAAAGCCGCTGTGCAGTAATGGATGTTAAATAAATGATAGCGGCTTTTGCACTTACTGTATTTATTATAATTTGATTACAATATTTTTTGATGAATTTGGATTCTCGCAACAATACTATTTGTGTTTTGGGAACCTTTTTTTTTTCTTTTATAGTGAAGGTTGTTTTATTCAGAAATCCCTGATATCCCTCGAATTTCTCTTGCTCCTTCATTCTTCAACCTTGTTGAGGAAGTTAGGAAACAGCTGGATGAAACAAACAAAAAAGAATGTCCAAGAAATACTCTTATTAATGTCACTCATTCAGTCATTTTGTCAGGAAATGTAGTGACACCTTTATACATAAATATGCTGTCACTGACTGAGGGGAGCCCAGACCCTCTGACAAAAAGGAGACTGAAAATGTGGCTGCTCCAGCTTTCAGATTTTCCCTGGAAATGTGTAGCATAGTAGTGTTTAATCACGTGGCTGTTTATTGGCAGTGTATAGCTCTGAAAGCTAGGAAATAAGCAGGTGTTTAGTATTGAACCTTGGAGATGATACAGGCTACCCACACTATTTATCATTTACTGGGTTCATTTCGATTTATTTGCAGTGTTTGGTTTTTCTTGGGTTTGAACAGTGAACACAAACATTGCTCTGGTGTGTTTATTAGTTGCAGTGATAACTTCATGAAATGGACAGGCTAAGATGAAATCGGACTGATTTTCCAGAAGTACAATGTCCTTCTGTTAGAAAAAAAGACTTGTGAGTGATGTTTGTGTGGAACAAAAGGGGACGGGGACTATTGTGTTTGCTGGAAAATGTCAGAAAAGTCTCTAGATATTAGTGTATAGCCAAGTCATTAGCATATGATGGCAAATAAGCGAGTGAAACACTACGACCTACTGTTTCCCTCAGCATTCGATGATCTGTCATTACAGCACGTGGGGAGGTTCTAAAGGAATTCTTTTGGTAGTTTTATTATTATTAATAATACATTTTCTTAATTATTTACTGAAACCAAGAGAGTGTTACAAACAGGCAGCATCCCAGACTCCCATCACCCACAGCATACTGCCGGCTGAAAGGGTGAGTGCGAATTTTTATTTTCCATTTTTGTTTTGGTAAATACAGTAACATTTAAGAGAGCAGTATCTCCCCCCAATTATAAATAATTGATATTATTTATAAATTACTGTTTGTTTTTTAGCTATATTAAATGCATTTTCAATAATGACAAAAAAATGCACGTGAACCCGAGTTCAGGTCGAACTTAACAAGTCTGAACAGACTCATACTTGTCGAACTATCCCGGACCCGGATTTCTCTGACTTTGCGGACTCGCAGCTGTATTTTAGATAATTATCGAAAAGTATCGAATTTACGGGCTGTTCACTAACCCTAGAATGTGTTGTACATTTTCAGTAACCCTCAAATGTATGGATAGTTTTCGCTAACCCTGGAATGTATCGTTCGCTAACCCCCGAAAGTACTGTTCCATTTCAGTAACCCTCGAATTTATGGTTCTATTTTTGCTAACCCTCATAAGTATTGTTCGGTAACCCTCGAATTGGCCGTAACCCTCAAATGTAGCTTGCGCAAAACCCCGACAATTGCCCGCTTGTGTTTTAAGAAGTTAAAAAAGTTTTGGTGATAGTGACATGTTCCCCAGACCATTTCCCAGGTGCCACAGCCATTTACAGTAAATTACCATTGTTTTCCTGAAATCTTGTGGCACAAAAAGGAAGGCCACACTGTGAGGCCACACTGTGACGGGCAGCAACATGTGCGCAAAGTTGTACTTGTGTTACTGTCTGTATGCACTGCAAGCGTGATAGTTAGTGTGTGAAAATCACATTTCCTATCGCTTAAAATTCTAAAATGATGAAGATTTTAGTTTTTTTTAAAGGGCAAGTCCAGCCTAAAAATAAGTAACGGTTAAAATGATTATTACCCCCCCAAAACCTCACTTTCGCAAGGCTCCTAAAGATCAAAGATGCCCCAAAGCATACTTACCTGACCTGGACCCTCGCCGGCTATTCCATGCCCCCTGCTCCTGTTTAGAGCTCGTTGCGAGCAAAAACAGGAGCAGAGGACTTCTGCACTGACAGCCGCTTCTCTTCCTGGTCACGGCTATCAGGCGATTGGGCGTCGGGTCGCGCCCTAACTGACAGCCGCAACCAGGAAGTGGAGCGGCTGTTAGCACCAGCCGCGGAGTAGAAGCCACAAGGGACCGGGGCAGGTAAGTAAGTTCCGGGGGATCATTGAAGTTTAGGAACCTCGCGAAAGTGAGGTTTTGGAAGGTAATAATCATTTTAAAAGTTACTTATATTTAGGCTGGACATTCCCTTTAAAGATTTTTATATTGCCATATAATCAATTATTAATCAATTAAGTGAAAAATTACAATACTTACAAGAAATCCAGCAATCTCACCAATCAAGCCTTAGAGTTCTCAAGCCTTACAGTTCTTACAGTTTGTGAAAAATTATAAAGCAACAACAACAAAAAAAGTCTTAGGGCTTGTTCACACTACATCAGTTTGTATCTGTTTTTCAAACGCAGGTGCGTTTAAAAAAATGGACACACAGTGAAACCCCATAGGATTTCATAATATCATTCACACCTGCTGCGTTATAATCCGTTCATTTCCAGTCCGTTTAAAAAACGCACTGCATGCAGCATTTCTGTCCATTTTTTCATGCATTTTCTATAGAAATCTATGGAATACACATTGTTAAAAAATGGATACAAATGTATGAAAAAAATGGATACAAACTGACAGAAACACATGCTGTGTGTTACTGTCAGTTTCTGTCAGTTTCTAGTGTGAACGAACCCTTACAATTTTCTAATGCAGATAATTATATATAAATGTCTAGTTATCTCTATTGAATATAATTTTGTTTTGTTTTAATTTTTGAATTTGTCAAATACTAGGGTGAAAATAATTCTAGCCATATCTGTGGTAGATTGTTTTTATAATATATATATATATCTATATAGCCTATAATCTACTCCTATCTACTATATCCCTATTCTAGTCTGCCCCTTCCTTCCAACTGCATTATTCTTTTAAAATTGATTTATTTTCTTGCATTCGATCGACTAAATGTGATTGCTAGTCATTTTGAAATCAATGGAACTTTGGTTTTCCGTCAGAAAATTTGTCAATTTTACAGGTATATAACAAATTCTTAAGACATTTCTATCAATTCCTGTTTGATCAAATTAAAAAGCATTTGCTAGACAATAAGTAAAGGATCAAATCTGTAAAGAATCAAAGACCTATTGCCATGCATGGTTCTGTGGTCCGTTTATTTTGAAAGACAATTCATATTATTGAATTATGTTATGAAAAAAGTATTTTTTGGGAACGTGATCAAAAGCTGCTTTAAATTGTATTCTTTGTTTTGCTTGTTATTATAGTCCAATCTTTCTGAATAAAGATTTGTAGTAATAGGGTTGTTGATGTGCAAAAGGTCTAAGCATTTTCTTTTTTGCTTTTACACCTTATACGTTTTTTCCAGCTCCTAATGATTTTCTAAAAAGCCCTATTCAAGATTGAAAATGTGTTCAACAAGTTTGGAAATATTTTTATTACCGTTGCCTTATTTTTTATGGTTGATTCTGTTATTATTAATAATATTGCCAGAACACAGTAGGTAAGCTTGGTTAGACTTAGCTGAACTGGATTTTTTTTAAGAATGACTTATTTTGCCTTAGACCACAAGTTGTTTCTATTCTTGAAACAGAGCTCCCAGTATGACAGACAGTGGAATGTTCTTAGAGAGAGAATGGTGTCTCCAGCCAAAGCAGAGCATTTTTATTGCTGTGGATTATGCAAGACTTTGGCCCAGTTCCGCAGCTACGTATGTTGAAGGGTTCATTTTCACATGTTTGGCACATGTCCCAGTAGAGGTCTTCAGAACGTTGGTTAGAGACATGAATGAATACTAAGTTTGAAGAGCTATTCAGTTAGTAAGGCTGGGTCTCTGCCAAAAAATGCAGCTTCTTATTCGGGTCAGGGCAAAGCTCTGATTCGTGGAGCTGCTTATTGTGTAGAAAGCATCCTTCCTTTTATGCCATCACCCTTAAGAAATGCGTAGCCAGACCTCCAGCTCTCAAAAAAGGAAGTAATCAAAAAGTATGCAGATATTTACTAATGACAGAGCACAGCAAAAGAAATATGCAGCCTTGTGTATTAAGCAGTGTATCTGGAATCTAGACCTTTTGACCCTCCACAGTCTGCTTGGGCTGCACAATATCCAATCATATGTTAGACATCTGTTGTCTACCTGCTTTTTTTTCTTCTTGACAGCATGTTTAATAAGATTAAATAGTGGTATATCTGCATTCTCAAGATGTTTCTATGTTTCTTGCTGCTTGCTAAAGGCTATGGGGTTTGTTGATTCATTCTTACTGCTATGATCTAATTTTGAGTAGGAATTTATGTGTGTATATATATATATATATATATATATATATATATATATATATATATATAATTGTGGAAACACTTCAATTAGGCTACTCTACAACTACATTTAGCGGAAGTGCTACTGATCTGGTCAAACATTTATACAAACATAGAAAAGATAATCAATGCACATACCTAGGCCCCATACAATATCATACTATCTGCACACTGGCATACATTATAAACAAAGGGGTTTTAGTATATATTACTGTGATCACATGAATGAAAAGCCTTCCAACTGCGTCAAGGTCCTAAGGTCTAACCTTTTCAATTTCTTTTACTTTAATTATGATTAGCAAACTTTTGCATTTCTCATCCTTACACAGTGGATCCATATAACAGGCTCTCTCCCTCCCCCCCCAGTCCTTTGGCTTTTTAAAATAAGGGAAGAGGCCATCCAGTGCTTTATATTAAAGACATAGGACCTCCCATAAAAGAGGCGTGTTGGGGGTGCTATTACCACATGGAGGCTTGACCAAGCCTCCCAATAAATACATACAATACAAGAATTGTACAGGTGGTAACAGGATCTTGTGTTGCATTCAATATTTGTGTTGCATTCAATATCTCTCCAAAGCACACACCACAATCTACTTTCACTTTCTGTCCTCCTAGCCATAGAGAGCAGGGATGTCTTGTCTTTTATCACTCACTGACACCACCTGCAGGCTGAAGGTGGTATATAAAGAGCCTTGGTGTATATGTCCATTACAATACACATCACATCCTGTGTAGCAGACAGAAACTTTTTTTGGATTACACTTCCTTTCAATATTCACATGGAGCAGACCAAGCCTCTCATTTTGGCTATACCATTTTGAAAAAGGAATCTCAGCTCTGTAAGTAAGTTTATGTATTTTGTTTATTTTGTGTGGTACCTAATATAAGTCAGTGCTATACTTTATATACATTTACTGATGGTCCTTTAGATGGTAATAGTGAGATAGTATACATATACATCTTTCCTATATGTAATATCATATTGTTGAAAACAACAACACTCTCTGACTACTTTGTTTATTAAACAGTGTAAAAGGTATTGTATCCTCTATTCAGAGCTGTGAAAGATATAATATGCTGTTAGATAATTGTTTCTAATGCACAGTTCCTACTGCTTCTTGTTTTGTGTCCTTCCTGCTGTTATAAAAGGACGTAGTAATGTATTTGTAAACAAGCAATTTAAAGGCATTTTTTATAATGGCATTTCTGGGGGGTTGTTTTCTTTTGGAAATGAAATGTAAACCTTTATATGTCAGATTTACATTCATTATTTTGGCAGTAACCTGTGATCCAAGTTAAATCCAGCTTGTACATATTTCTTAGTGTCTGTTGGCCAAACTGAACAATAGCCATGTACCAAGAAAATCTGTAGATGTTTCATGAAATTGTAAATAATTTCCATTGTTCATTATCAGTTTGCTGACCTTTTCACAGCATCTTTTCTTTCCCTGGCTATAGCTATAAATACACTAAAAACTTACCATTCGACGTTCCTTCAAACAGCCTGGCCCTATTACTTTGGGACTGATGATAAGATAAGAACCACTTCTCCAGATGTTGCATTTGATAAAATCTTCCCTGTTTATGGCCACCTTTACTCAGATTAACTGGTATATTGTTTCTCCAGGCCATTTCTTAATTTTACCAAAACACTATTTCTGGCAGTTGCTTTTATCCCTGTGGCACATTAGATTATGTTGATGTGTAGGTTTCTATTAAAGTGAAAAGATATTTCTGCATGCCCCAAAAGCTGCTGAAAGCTGCAGAATAGGCTATGCAATTTAAACTAGTTTTCTCTTCTTACTGTATCTGGCCATGCTTAATCTGACTAAAGATCCAAGGGGAAGTAACTATTGCATCAATGTTATCTCTAAGCTGTGTGTTGGAGCATATATAACTCGGCAGGCCTGAGTGAACAGGATAAAATAGAGGTCACACAACAACCTTTTTGAATTGGTAGTTTGGTTTAAAGGGCATGTCCACCCCAAATGGTTCTCCTGTAATGTCCCTCCAAAGTCCAAAAAACTTTTGGACTCTGGACTCTGGACTTTTTGGACTCTGCCTCCTCTCTCTCCTCCAGGAGAAAAATGACATGCACTGCAGCGCTCCCTCTCCCTCCCGTTTCTCTCTCCCTCCCCCTTGCTCAAATCCCCATTTCTGTAGTGTAGGGCTCCCTCCCCTAACCCCAAATGCCAAAGTTATTTGAATCAAAACTCCCCCGATTATTACTTATATTGTCTCTCTCCTCCGACGTTCAGTCCCGACCCTCTGCTTGCATGAAACTGCAAGCAGGGGGCCGGACCGGCAGCCGCGTCCGTGATTGGCTGAGAGGCAGCCAATCACGACCTGGCTTCTGGCTGTACTGAACGTCGGGGGGAAAGAGGCAATGTAAGTAATGATCGGGGGAGTTTTGATTCAAAAAAGTATGGCGTTATTTAGTGATCACTAAATAAGGCAGTGCACACTTTAGGAATGGGCCTACTGTACTGTACTGTACTAAGCTATACAAATTGGTAGGCCCACTTAAGTTAGATTGTAGACAGCCGTGGCCCTGCTATAATGAAACAATTTTGGGTGGGTCACAATCATTGGAATTGTTTTTAACTAGGCTAAAGCTGGGCTCTGTGTTAACGTGGCCATACACTCTAATGATAATGGGTAAATCCCATCGGGAAATGACAGGATTTACCCATTATAGTCAGTGTGTAGGGGCCGACTAACGACTGTAGTCGGTATTACGGTCGGTGGGTACAGTGTATGGCGCACGTCCAACCGATACGTATACCGCGTGTGGGGATTAGTCGGGTCTATGTGTGCGTTCCCTACAGCATGTGTGCCGAGAGATACCATGTGATCTGTCGGCAAACATGCTGTGGAAATCGCATGTGTATGGTCATCTTTACAAATGCTTTAAAGGTTGAAATGAAAAGGTAAAAATGAAAATATATTGCTTTAAGTATCCTACCAGAGAGATGTTTAAACCTGCTATGTGCCCCAGAGCCACACTTTCCTCTGTTAAAAACTGAAAAAAGGATTGATAAGAAAAAAATGGGAAAAATCACAAATGAAGGAGCGTGCACACTGTTCAATAAATCACGAAATCTTCTCAGTGAACCATATCAAAATCCGTCTTTATTCATATTAAAAACCACGAGTCATGCAGCCTGACGCGTTTCGTGCTACAAGAGCACTTAATCATAGGCAAAGTGGCTGACTCCAGGGGCGGCGGAAACTCTTTAAATCCACACGCAGGTGGTCAGGTGTTCCGCCCCTCCCCCTTCTTAAAGAAACAAGATAAAAAAGCAATATCACAGTATGACAAGAAAGCGTAAGACAGCAGAAATATATACACAAATACAAAATCCAAATAAACCAAAACAAAGATAGTAATAAATGTAAAAATCCAATTAATATGATACAGACATCACAATAATGAAATGTCAAAATTTTGGCAGAAACTCTTTACAAACATTTTAAGGTAGATATATATAATGGAAAAGAGAAAGGTTCAAAGTCCAAAATTCCAATATTACTGGAAGACTTTAAATCGTCCTATAAATCCTGTGATATCAAAAGAATTATTAAGGCCAAAAGGTATCCGGGTGTTAAGGACAAAAATCCATTTAGCCTCGGCTCTTTTTAGGGCCGAGTCCATATTCCTACCCCTTCTACCCTCACGAGAGGGGAGTAGGCGCTGTATCCCTTGTACTGATAGGCAAGACAAGTCACCAGAATTACAATGGGAAAAATGTCTTGCCACGGGACTCCGTTCATTAAAGGTTTTAATATCTCTAACATGTTCCCTAATGCGTGCTTTAAGATTTCGGGATGTACAGCCTACATATTGAATAGTACACATAGTGCAGGTAAGTAAATAAACCACCCATGTTGAGTCACAATTGATGTATTGTTTTATGGAAAAGGTTTTTCCAGAAGAAGAGCTATCAAAGGAAGAAGCTACCCTAATAAAATTACATGTGATACATCTATTTTTACCACATTTATAGGAACCTAGATAGTTAAGCCATCTAGTAGTATTTCTATCATGTCGACTAAAAAAGCTAGGTGACAAAATATTGCCCAAAGACATAGCTCTTTTTGCAACAAATCTGACTCCTTGGTTCAAAACCGGAGTCAATTGTGTGTCTCCATATAATATTGGTAAATATTTACGAATAATATTAACAATATCGGAATATTGTTTACTGAAAATAGTAGAGAACATGACTTGATCCTGTTCGAGATTATGACCCTTAGATCTCTGATTGTGTTTAACTCCAGAACCACTATAATTATGAGGCAGAGGATTAATGTTGCCAAAAATCAGGCTCTCTCTATCTTTATAGAGTACTTTCCGGAAAGCTGAAGTCAACACATTTAAAGGATAACCCCTCACTAGAAGTCTATCCCTCAATTTACAAGATTCCATGACAAAATCGTCAAAGCGTGAGCAATTCCTCTTAACCCTAAGGAACTGTCCATAAGGGATTCCTCTGAAGTTGTGAGAGGGGTGACTAGAAGTGGCATGTAAAATAGTGTTGCCAGCAGAAGGTTTACGATACATAGTTGTTACCAGACCAGTGTCCTGGCAAAGTATAGTAATATCTAAAAAATTGAGGGACTTCCCTCCAAAATCAAAAGTAAAAATCAAATTAAACTCATTATTATTAATACATTTCATAAATTCCATAAAGTCAGACTCAGAGCCCGTCCACATAATGAGTAAATCGTCTATGTATCTCTTGAAAGACACTACTTGACGTAAGTGCTCTTGTAGCACGAAACGCGTCAGGCTGCATGACTCGTGGTTTTTAATATGAATAAAGACGGATTTTGATATGGTTCACTGAGAAGATTTCGTGATTTATTGAACAGTGTGCACGCTCCTTCATTTGTGATTTTTCCTGTTTGATTGGGTACTAGCGACGGGCTCGGGGCTTGTCTGCACCTGGGCCATCTACTGCGAGCGGTGAGTGTTTGTTTACATTTACTCCAACTGGCCTCTACCTTTACCAATGGTTACTTACTAGCGAAGGGTCCGGGGCTTACGCACCTGGACCATCTATTTGAACGTGTGAGTTTCTCTCATTCTGTTGATTGATACAAGTTTTCACAGTTGTTATTTTTAATGGAGCTGTGTACACTTTGTATCCGTTTTCTATTTATATATTTTGCTAGTTCATGATTGCCTCAACGTTATATTAGGAGTTTTTATGGAACCCGCCAGCAGATAGTTTGCTTCCCACACACAGCATTATAGTTCTTGTATTATATACATATAAGAAAAAAATGTAAAAACACATTGATAGCTAATAAGTGACATTATTAAAAAAAATTACAAAATAAAAAAAAAATATTACCTTCTTTATAATACATTAATATTAAAGCAACCAAATGCTTCCCATATATTCTCTCAAATCATTGTTTCACGTTTATCAGGCTATACATCAAGTTAAGAAAACAATATCATTAGACAAGGAAACTTTTTTTCCTACAATGTTTGTAGCAGTGAATAGCATTATTAAAAGTGATTGTCACCTCTTCCCATAAAGGGAAGGTACACGATTCTCCGTGCTAATGAATAAAAAAACGCAATCAAAAGTACTTGAGAAAGGCACCAGTGTGGCCTAGCCTTAATTTAGCTATACTATATTTGTTTTTAATAGGTCTCTACATGTTTCCCTGATCTGGCAGGATATTTAAGAAGGTACACTTTCCCCTTTAAGAAGTCAATATTGCTGCAGCTCACTGGGAGAGCTAGAGACCTTCACACTACAACTATGCTATTAGGAATGTGCAAATCAGTGACTCTCTCTGCACCACCCAGTCAGTTCTGCAATTTGAATATTGCTGATTTAATATATTCTTACATCAAAGGGGTTAAGTGGTGGGGGGAGGTAATCACATGTGCAGAAAATGTAATAAAGGTAAAAGTACTGGCACTTCCTTAAAATCAAATCAATTTTATTCCGGCACATCCACCATCAGTGAGCACGCAGGCACGTCTGATGCGTTTTGGGGGAACACGCCCCCTTAATCATAGACATAATCTGTGCAGTAAACTCTCTTATATATCCACATAATCTTAAAGGAGCACTTTTTATACAACACGCCGGAATCACACACATTATCGTTCACGATGGTGCATGCAGTTCTGGTGCGTTTGCACTATTTTGCACTATTTGCGCATTTTCCTTCTGGTACTGCATGCAATTGCACAAAAAAATGCGTATCGCATGCGTAAGGGAACTGGATGCGTAAATCGCAAAACATCTGAAGTCACAAAATTCTGGTGCATTCCTGTGATTCCCATTCATTTTAATAGCCCTAACCCAGTATTTTTTTTTGTTGCTGTTTGATTCTCCTTTAAGATACTCTCTCTTTAAACTTAGCAGACCATGCATAGTGTAAAGAAGGAGAGTCTGGAATCACAATATTCTTAAGGGGCCCATTTATTCTGAAATGAGAACTAAACCCAAATTTTTACACTTCAGAATTTGAATATATACCCCCTAAAAACACCAATAAACAGTAAAATAGCAATACTGTAAATAGCATTTAAGTAAATGTTACCACTTGAAGAAATGGATAAAATAACTGTGTGTATGTAGTGTATGTATAGTGATTTTGCCACACCCCTGATCTTAGTCTCATGTTTGCTTTCAATTTCTGTCCTGTAAAAGAATTGGCTAGAGGCTACTAGTGGGTGTGACCAACTGTACCAACTGTAAAAAGTTCCTGAAGTATCTTGGGACTGAGCATGTGTAAGAAACATAATGGTCAGTGACCACACTGTGCGATACTGGAACATTTGGAAATAAGACACAAACCTCATGTGAGAAAGTTAAACTTCTCAACAACTGTATTAAAATGAGAGGTGAGACACTGATTACAGTTTTTATAACAAGGAGATCTGCCTTCTAATTCAGTGTTGTTCTGAGGCTGAGTTGAATGTAATAAGATATCTTTTTAAATGTATAGGAAAATAAAAACTAATATAAAAAATTATTCTTCTACAAGCTGGAAGCCCATGGTAAATGGGGGATGTACCTTCTGCTTTAGTTTGTTTTGTCACACTGTGTGCATTCAAATCTTCACACTGTTCATATGCAGAATGCACCCATGTGCAGTGAATATTAATCGTTTACTGGTCTCATGGTGGCCACCTTAAAGCAGAGGCAACTAGAGCTACGGGGGATAGTTTTGGAGAAAGTTCTTATCAGTGTCACAAAACATTTCTTCATGTTGTG
This sequence comes from Hymenochirus boettgeri, assembly GCA_019447015.1. Classification (NCBI taxonomy): domain Eukaryota; kingdom Metazoa; phylum Chordata; class Amphibia; order Anura; family Pipidae; genus Hymenochirus; species Hymenochirus boettgeri. The sequence goes on along the minus strand of CM033474.1, from coordinate 44,144,514 downwards.
AAAGGGAATCTTATTAAAAGAGTAATATTTAAGGTTAAAACTGTAGATAGGTTTAAAGTTCAGGTGGTAAACCCTTTTTCATTCTGTCATTGCAGGTAAACTCGCTTCCTGGATCCACCCTAGCAGTGTCTTCATCTCATGTTTACGGTAGCCGATTAAATCAAAGCTCCGGTCCAGGAACACTCCTAGCTCCAAATGAAACCAGCCAGTCAGGTAAGCCAAGGTTCTGTTTAATATTCCAGCTTGCAGTTCAGCTTTACTATCGATTTGTTTTTTGTCCAAAAGCAAATTCTGTGTAGGCAAAAATTAATAACTTAGCAGTTAATATTTCCTGCCTGTTCTTGGGTCTCCGAGCTGTTCGACCTAAGTAGTTAATGAAGAAATGGATGACTTTGAAAATGGCATGTCAATCATGTAGAAGATTGGCAAGTGCAGTGTGACTTGCAGGAGGGGGGAGCATTTACATTATAACATTATGGGAGCAACAATCCAAAGCACTTGTCATATCCCAGTCAAAATAATAGAAATCAACATTTTTGTTGTTTTTTTATATTATTTTATTTACCTTTTAGTTCATTTTGCTTTTAACAATGCAAAATCTGTTATGTTTAGAAAGATCAACAAACAAGAAAGTGTGTTTATTGTGCAGGTCTCTCTAGAGACGCAGCGTTTACTTTAACCTGAAAGACCCTTCTGTTTATTAAAGATAATCATCTGGTGCCACTTCCTGTTAAATTTGGTTTGTACAAAGGAAACTACAACAATATGGAACTCTAGTGGCCTGTGGGACTCGCGTTATTTTTGAAGTTATTTCTTTTTGTGACTTTCTTGCACAAGGAGGGGTTCTTTATTGTCAGTGACAAGTTGAAAATCTGTGCCAGAGTTTTTCTTTGTTTGGAAGAAAGAAAGATGAAACAGTTTGGGGGAAAAAAAAACAAAATAGGACGTATAAGAATGTACGCAGGAATCTCTGCATCCTGTATAAGGATTGGATATAACCGTGTGTATTAAATGGGGAAAAGCAAAACTAGTTGGTAGAAAATTACATCACGTGGCGTGGAGTTGGGAGGACATAAAATAGTATAGGGAAATATAAAATGGCAGCTCACTTCCTCCCCACTTAATGAGCAGAGCCTGTAGCTCTGCTCATTAAATAGCCTAAAAAAAGGGTCAGACAAAGATTTTTTTCCCATTAATATCATATAGTGAATAATAATTTTAATACTATTGATTATATTCCCAAATGCTTTATATTGTTTGTTTTTTTTTTTTGTAATAAAAATAATTAATAGATTTTAGTGCAGAATTATTTCTGTAAAGAAAGAACACTTCGGATCTTCTGGATTGCAGGTTCAAATGAAATATTGTATATAGATAAATCACCCCCAAAACCGAGAGTTAAGGTTTATACACACGTGGGATCACAGGTGCCGACCCGACCCGAGATGTGTATGAACAGCTGTTTCGGCTGATAATCGTGCAGTGTATGGACAATTTGTCGGCCGGGGATCGTTGCCAGTCCAGCCAGGTTGATCTTCTGACTAGCCGCCGTTTTAGACGATAAACTGACCATACACGGCACGATTATCGCATGAAACGCCCGTTCATACACATTGTGTGTCGCAGGTCGGCACCTGCAATCGCACGTGTGTACTAACCGTTAGAAAGCTAAGAGTTGTATGTTTAATCTGAAATGCTGCCTGATGTTCTATTACCCCTCTTTCTTCTTTTTGATTCTTCTGGTTAGCAGCTGTCAGTCATGGATTTGACTGAATGCTATTCCCCTAGCTGCCTCCTCTGAGCTTGAAAAGGAGGCAGGAAACAGGAAGAAGAAAATTTTATGGCATAAAAGTTGATTCCTACATATGTCCCCTTTCAAACTATTTTGGGGTGATAAACATAATTTTAAATTTGAGTGGTGAGTGGATCTATGGCCTCTTTAATTGTATTACATCAAGATTTCTTAGGCTGGATACACACCAGCCAATATTTCAGACCGACCGATTCCCGGCACTTCCGGACGATTGGCCGAAACTATTGGCTGGTGTGGGGCGGGAGGCCACGGCCGACATCGAACGATCGGACGTGTTGGTTAATTTCCGATCGATCGTGCGGTTCCCTATAGGAACGCACGATTAATTGCTCGCAAATTCGGCCGACAGACATTTGTCCCGGCTGAGCGCTCGCTCGTAGTGAGCGCTTGGTCGGTACAAACAGTCCCTCCATGTGTACCCAGCCTTAAAGGGACAGTTCAGTGGAAATTATCAATATATGTTAAATTGTTAGTTTATGTAATGCCTTCTTAGTTATTCTACACATTCTCTCCCATTCTTCTTCCCATGCACCACATCCTTGAAATGTTTCCAACAGTAATTTCTACTGATTGGCTGTTGGGTGGGTCAAAGATGCTCAGATGTCTACTGCGCAACTGAATCAACCCAAGCGCTGGCAAGACCATAACGGTCTCTACTAGGGGTCCTGCAAACAGGAAGTCAGTATTTCGGTTGCATTTATTTATAAACAGACAAAATGCTGAATTGGCAGATTAAGGTCATTGGGATGATTAAATACTGCTCTTTTTTTCTGAAAAGCATATGTATCTGCACTGAACTTCCCCTTTAACCTCTGCTAGATTGGGTCAATGAAGCTGCATGTAGGTTGTTGGACTTGTTTCATTATGTACCTTTTTTTTTTAAACAGATCAAGATATTGTAGACAATAGTCGTAATCTGCCAGCAATAGGAGGCTCCCCCAGAGGAAGTGCCTCTCCGCGGTGAGTACTGTTTGCACAACACTGCCAGGCAAAGAGGCCACTTTAAATCCAGACAACTTTTTCTCTCTTAACAGAGACATTGTCTTTTGTTGATATTGCAAAGGAAAATATAAATAAAGCTACACAAGCAGATAGGGGGGGGATTCTTTAAAATTGTAAAATACAATCCTTTGTTTATCATATAAACTCTTTGGGCTGTGTTAAATGTTGATAAATTAGATAAACCTATATACTTGCTATAGAACATTAGGATACCCAATAAATTAAATTTTCTTGCCACATACATTGCAAGTAATATTTAATTCAAAATATTTTTCTTTCTCATTAGATATCCTGTTACATTGAGATAGTAGCTCCTATTAAAGGGAGTGTCCACCCCCAAAACAAAAATTGAACCCCATACTGGCCCCACCGTGTAGTTTAAAATAAATCCTTACCATACATCTCTGCTCCTTATGGTTCTCCTGCTATGCCTTTTCAAAGTCCAGGAAAGTGAAGATGTCCATACTCTGCAGCCGTGGCACCTAGCGTGAAACCCTTTCAGCATAAGGTAGATATCCCCTGCCCAACCCCAACAGTGGAAACTGCTCCGGGAAAGGCAGTCAGTGGTTGGCCGTGATATCACTGTCAAGGCTGACACTGACTGCCATACCCGGAAGTGGAGAGACGCGGCGGTGGAGCGAGGATGAGCTTGTGAGTATAATAGCTCAGTGTGGGAGCCGAATTGGGAGATTTCAAGTTAACGAAGTCCTGCTTATCGGGTGTTTTAAAGCAGGTAAGGCTTTGTGTGTGGAGGGGTGGACATTCCCTTTAACAAGGACAAGTGGAGAACTGAAGCTTCTGCTGTTACGGATTGTCCAGCTTCAGCAAGTAACTAAATGGACTCATAATGGATGTTTTCTCTACCTCCCACCACCACCCTAAAGGTGCCCTTACACTACTTAGACATTAAATAGATTAGACATTCTCCAATAGACGAAACGCGTAGCCTATTCTTTTTTTGCAATCGACTGCAATTGCAAAATGAATGGACCAGACGGACATCTCAAGGCAATAACCACTGCTTGTAAAATGCCGCCTTATCTATCTAATGTCTGCCTAGTGTATGTATGGACAGCATTTTAATCACACTGTGTACCTCTCCTTGGAGAACAAAACGTAGTTATCTGGGAAAAAAAGTTCAGTGGTTCTGTTACCTTTTTTTTTAATCCAAATTTTAAAAATTAGAGATTGGAGGCCCTTCTAATAAACTAATGGGAAAAGGAATACTATCTTTTTTATCCATAATTCCTACCTTCCATTCTGTTATGTTGGCAGAGCAACAGCATTTAGAAGATGGACTCAGATGCTGCAAACTGACAGCTGCCTGTCCATTCTCCAGCCTCTTTTGCATAAGTGCACGTGCACAGCATATGCAAAGAAGATGGTAGTGTTGTGGGAACTGCTCGGGCAGCTGTCAGTCAGCATCATTTGCCTCTATCTTCTACATGCTGCCACTCTGTTTACATTAACATTTTAAAGGTACGGTAAGTAAAGTAAATTTTATATTGAAGAGATATTGGCTCATTTACACACGATTAGTGTACAGGTATGGAGGGTGCATTACTTGATTATTTTGCAGGTTCCTTCCGGATGACCCTGATTGGAAGCCTGCTCAGGAATTTAAAGGAATAATTCACTTATGGTTTATTTCACTAATTTTTTGTTCTGTTTTAATATTTAAAGATGGAGTAAATGTTGATTAAAGCATCTCTCAGTTAGGTCTGACAACTCATTTTTAGATCTGTATCGGTCTTAAGCATCCCATACATGTGTAGATGTCTGCATGATGGTGTAGCCAGAGGATCTGTGTTTCCCAGTTAAAAATCAATTGCAATGTACTACTCAAACTACACCAATCTTGGGTGGATTTCAGCTTGAAATCCGAGATAACGTGGCCACTGATGGGATTGTTGGAACACTTCATTTGTTTGATAGTATTTACCAGAAGGGCTAAAAAGATCATACATGTATTCTGACCTTTAGCTGGATGATTTAGGAGTGGATTTTTTTGTGCACGTTGTTTTTTTTAGCTACTTTGGGTTTAATCAGCCTTTTTGTTTAAAGTTGCGTGGTCATTTAATAGTAATTGTGTTTATAATAATTTTTTTTGGGGGGGGGGGGGTTGTTGATATTTTCTTTTTAAATGTTTTTTTTATGCTTCATTTCTTTCTACTGGATTCATGTTTAAGAAATAAGTTTCAAAAAGTGAAAGGAATGTGAGCAGGAATTTCTTTGCTTTGAAAATAAGTGCCAATTCTATTCAGCTTCTTGAACTCCTTCCCTGTGGTTCTCAATTCCCTCTCCTAAGAAGTCCTCGTCCATCATGGCCCTGGCAATTCATATCAGGGCCTCTGATTCCTGGTAGCAGCCCTCCATGATAAGTCAGATTGACGAGCGGTCCCAGGGTGAATACTTTGCATTTGTTTTTCAATACAAGGATTCTCCTGTGGAGGAGCAAGGCTGACAGTTGAAAGACTGATCACAAGCTTTTAATCCAGTGTACATTTTTGCAGGGAGAAATTACATCCTGCTGTATGAGAATGGTTGGTGCAACTGGCCATTTGGTGGGATGATGGTTAGAGACACCTGTTTTCTGCTATTTTGTTTTGTATTCCTTCTATTTGTTTTGAGTTAAAGTTGGTGCATGTAGGGGACCAATTACCCAATTTGTTTAGTTATAAAACAAACATTTGCAGGGATATCAGCAATTAGTATTGCGATTGTTGTTGAAATGTTTGGCTTTTTGTTGTTTGCTAATCCTTCAGAGGCAAAGCAGGTTTTCTCTTTTTTGACTGGTTCCTAGTTCTTATGAATTTCTGAAACTTAACTCTTTCTTGTAAGTTACAAATAATGGACATTAATTCCCTTGTTTGTATATTTTGTACTATAACTAATTTCAATGGAACATTCAACGTTTACCTGAAGTGTACATAAGAGGTTTTTTTACACTTACATTTTATGTATTTGATATTTATTAATATTCAATCTAAAAGCCGAACTTTGAAGATATTTAGTCTTTTAGTCAAAACACATTTTATATTGTAGTATTCTGGAGAGACTGTATTGGTTGTTCCTTTATGCAGACAATACCATAAACCAGGGTTCCTCAAAGGGTGTGTGGGGGCACACTCGTGTGACTTCAAAGAGCCAGAGGTGTGCCTCAGAATTTTGGTATTGTAAATATTTAGCCAGCATACCATATATTTTTATTACTTTGTATTCTAACAATATATATTATTATAAAATGTAAATACAGTCAGTGTAGTGTAACACTACATTGATTTTGTAAAGTGCCTAAAATATGGGTTATTACAACTTTAAGTCCAACATTAAGAAAACATGTGCCTCGAGAAAAATTTGCATGGCCAAGTGTGCCACAATCTGAAAAATTTTGAGAACCACTGGTATAAACAGCCGTACCAATACAGAGTAGGATTTGAAGACTGGGGCAGTTGACCAATGCGTGAACATTAAATGGGTCAGAAAGGGAACCCATGAATAAAATGACATTAACACCATACTTGAAGCCTGACATGACTTATTCCTCTGGTACACGGTGTGCTGTATAATTATCACCAATATTTAACCTTTTTTGTAGTAATATATTTTTATGTGGTAATATATTTTTACCCAAAACAGGTTGTACTTATCTTATGAAAGCTTAAGTTGCAGTGTTTGTTTTGTCTGGTCTACAATCTCCTTGCAGATCTCCTTTACACAGTCTTCCAAACGCTCGTTTTGACCAGACAGGAAACAATAGTTTAGAAAACGTTCCCCCGGTGGCAACAAGTATAGAACAACTTCTGGAGAGACAGTGGAATGAAGGGCAGCAATTCCTACAGGAACAAGGAACCAGCAGTGACAGTAAGTTTCACTACAATGTGATTGTATCTAATGTTGATATGCAACTACCCCCAACTTGTTGCAAACGGCTGTCCACCTCTGAAATGATTACAAAAGTTCTTCCACTTACTAGCAGGGAGCAGCCTGACAATTATCATTTTTATTAATGGCAATGACTTGCTAGGCAGGTTGCAGTAGTTTATATAAAATGTATGCCTTTAATGAGTTCAAATAAGAAACAAAAACTTATGGGTGATTTCCATGTTTAAATGAAGTTTTTATTGCATTCCACAAGCTAAATGCAAAACCAGAGAGCCAGCTACAGACCGTTTTTGGCTTTATTCAGCCATCTTCAGTGTAGTGCCTATGGACAGACATCACTAAGAAATTAAATAAGATAGGGAGAGTATAAGGCTTTAGTGCTTCCTTTTAGTCATATGCAATTAAGGAGCAAAGACTTCTGGGTAATGAATTCTTATTGTGAGAGAAACGTTTTGAATAAATCCATAAAATATATACATTTAAAGGAAATCTTTCTCAGTTTGTTAACTTTTACACAAATTGGGGAGATAACCGATTTGGCATTAAATTGTCAGCATCCAAGCCCAATGTAGATTTGCAAAAAAGAATGAATACAATCAAACACCCTGCTCTGAATTTAAGGATATTAGCGAAGATGATATCTTAAACATCCTCCTAAAGGCTTGTACACATGGGCGATCGCGGGTCCCGACCCGTGGTGTACGATATGTACATACGAACAATAGTTTTGACCGATAATCGGCTTGTGTGTAGGTTCTTTATTGGTCGAAACCGTACGAGCCGATTAACGTCCGAAACGTTCATTCGTACACATCGTGTGTCGCGCACGTGTGTACGAGCCTTAATCTCCGACATACTATCTTTTACCTGGACCCAACACAGTTCGTGATAAAGTGTCCTGACCTGTTTGTGCCAGCATTCCACAAAATTGTGAACTGCTCTTTACAATTAGGGCTGGTCCCCACTTCCCTAAAGGAGGCAATCATCAGGCTCCTACTCAACAACAAAAAAAAACTCCCTAGACCCAGACACTATATGCAGCTACAGATCAGTCTCCAACTTCCCCTTCCTAGGGAATGCCATTGGAAAGGCTAGTACAAGATATAGTATAATGTATTCTGCGACCACAAGCAACCTCAATGGGTATTGCAAACAAATTAAATTAAGAATGTCACACAACATGAAAAAGGACCTAGAGCTTGTGGCCACGAATACCTTATACTATATCTTGTACTACTGTAAGCATGTTAGGAACAGGACACCAGGTTACTCTGCGACATCCTTTGGAGGATTGCTGAAACCATATATTGACATATTCATTGGAAAAGCTGTCCACTTCCAACTTAAAACCAGTCTCCTAGATTACAACATGTGCAATCACCTCCATTTGAGCTTCAGGAAACATCACAGCTGTGAAACAGCCCTGATCCAGGTCTATAATGATCTGCTCATTGCAAGATACAGAGGTGAGTGCTCCATCCTGATCCTCCTAGATCTTTCAGCGGCCTTTGACAGTCAACCTTTACATCTTGCTACGCGGGCTACAGGAATTTTGTGTTAATAATAAATTAGTTCTCCGGTGGTTTTAATCTTTCCTAAACACAAAGCGTATCCCTGGGATCTTTTGTATCCACCCATACACCTTTAAAGTACGGTGTGTCCCCTTTGTTGTTCACATTATACATAGTACCACTTGGCAAACTCATGACACACAGGTCTATCTTTCCTTTAAATCTGGTGTGACAGACCCACAACTAACAATAAATGCCTGTTTAGCTAGACTAGATGAATGACAAATGGTTGAAACTGAACGCTGACGAAAATGAGGTTCTTTCTATTGGAGGGTAGGCACCTTGCAGCAAAATAACTCCATTTCCAATCTATTCCGCTAGGAGTGGGAAGTACTGATCTACACATCTCTGACCAAGTGAGCAGCTTGTGAACTGTTGGGGGCCTTAACTTCAGAAGTCAAATTTCATTGAAATTTCATTATGAAATCTTACTATTTACATCTAAAGAATATTGCGAAAATAAAACACCCTTTCCCAACCAGAAGATCAACTTAAGTGCATGCATTTATTAACTCACAGCTAGGTTATTGCAGAGCCCTCTATAGAAGACTTCCACTGAAATACTTGCACCGCTTACAATTAGTACAGAATGCCACTGCCAGACTATTAAAAATCTGCCATTGCCATATCACTTCAGTTCCTCTTTCTCTCAACTGGCTGCTGGTAAAATGAAGAATTCTTTTTAAGATTGGCTTACTGACATTACTTGACAAATCAGGCCCTGATGTAGTGACTGTGACAGTTACGAATTGCGTCCAGGCTTGTACTCACTCCCCTGTTGATGCCATGTTTACAATAAAAGATACCTACACTACGTTAGAAGAGTCGTCCCGATTTCTTTGGTGTTTCACCTTTTTTGTCCTGGTTATTTGAAAGATTTGCTACACCTTCACAATATCCCCTGCACCCTCAGATCTACAGGATTTAATACTTTAGCCATCTCTAAAATCAAACTCAAACCCTTAGGAACATGCAGCCCCGATTCTATGGAACTCTCTACCCAATTCAATAAGGAAATGCCCCATTCCTAAAGGTGTTCAAATTCAGACCAAAAAGTAATCTAATTAATTTGGCATTGACTGAAATGTAGCTCCCTTCCTCTGTGCCAAATTATTTATCTTTGACATGTCATACGCTTTAAATCCCATTGGAGAAAAGCTCTTATAAGTGTTATTGTTGTTACAAATTCAGTTAATTCTTTGAACTTGAATATTGAATAGGTTAGAATTCAAGTAGGACATGTAAATTAGTTTAAAACCTGACTTGTTATTTTTACACAGTTAGTAAATGGTTAATAAAAATATTATTTCCTAATTGGAACTGTACATCTTTTGTACTAAATAGAAAGATCCAAAACGATACAAACACAGTAACTTAACCCACCAATAGACATGTATAACCATACATTTGACACAGGCTTCCTTTCACAATCAAATAAATAAAGCCTTATCTTATTTAGGTCCTACAATGTTTCTTTATGCCAGGGATTCTCAAATGGTGTGCCTCCAGATGTTTTTTGAAAACTACAACTCCCAGCATTCTTCAACTACAGAGGGCAGCGAGGGAATGCTGGGAGTTGTAGTTTTCAAAACATCTGGAGGAATACCGTTTGAGAACCCCTGCTTTATGCTGCTCCTTTAACCCAGATCCTGGTCAATGGTAGCATCTTCCCGGTCTTCCCTTTTCATAGGGGCACCTGCTAAGGCTGCCCTTTATCTCTCTATCTATTTGCACTTGCAATTGAACCTTTGGCCATTTTACTTTGCACTGACAATATAGATCCCTCAAGGTGTCTGTCTTGGCCAATAGAAGGAACGTGTGGGTCTCTATGCTGACGATATAATCATGTATCTGGACAATCCCTTATAGATCCCTCAAGATGTCGTTTAGCTTGCTCAATATATTTTTATGACGATATAATTATGTATCTGGACAATCCTTCATAGATCCCTCAAGGTGTCATTTTAGCTTGATCTCAGGCCACGCATTAAAATCATATCTATGCACCTTACCTCCACTATCACAAACACCCAGTGACCATAACCAGGGGCCATGGGGGGATCTCTCGCATATACAGCTGCCTGAACCAGGTGTTTTGGACAGTGACTCGGTGCTCTCTCCTCATCCTATTTAACCTTCTTCCCTTTTGTGCCTAAAAATTTAATAAAATCAATAAGATCCACCTGTTCTACAACTAAATTAGGATGCTCTCTCCTCATATTACCTATACGCAGGTTTCCTTCCTTTCTTGTGATTTTGCTAAATGAAAAAAAAAAGAAAAAGAATCTTATCCCACCATGAAGTCAAAATGCAAAAAGAGAGCCATTTCTAATTTAACAAATAAAAAAAATGATTCTAGCTTTCTTGAACAGTTAATTTAACTCATCTACTATTTTAAGAGTTGGTCGTTACAGATGTTTGTAATGGACTCCAAAGACTAAAATAGTTTGTTGGCAGTAAACGTGATTCCTCTCCTGCTAGTATCTTTTATGAATGCTATCCGGACAAAATGCTAATTGTGAGGAAATTCATGCCGGGATAATCCTTTAAACATGATAGCTAGAGGACAGGTTTACCAAAGTCATACTGCATCTCATTTGGGCTCACTAAGAGCCTCTTTGTATTTACTAAAGGGGGGGGGGGGTATGTGAAATCCTTGGGAAATGCCCAGATGTGGCTATTCTAGAAAATCAATCTAAATCAGGAATAGAGGTCAGCTAAACAAAGGAATCTTTATTGTATGCTAAACACTTGAATGGAATGAAACTATCGGTGTGCTTTCATGTGATGTTGGAGAAACCAACAATTAGCTGCCTTGTTTTAGAGCATTGCCTTGTTTTAATAATTAATAGATTGAAAATTTTGATGCAGAATTGTTTAGTGTTGCTTGAATAATTTTAATTAATATATCTCTGTTGCTTAGTCTTCTATAGATTTATTTTTAGTTCTGTTTATTTTATGCAGATATTTATGAGTGAAAATTTAGCAGAATTTAGTTCAATGTATTGGATTCCTTTCTTTGTTAGTAAAACAACAGAAGCCAATGGAAATTCTGAAACATTTTAAAAAATTTTAGTTTCAATGATTGAACGTTCTTTATGTAAATGACTGTATTGGAGTGTTTTGTGCAAAAGCTTTCTTACAATTGACTGTAACCATCATAAAGTCCCCCCACAAGATTTCATTGAAGTTTAATTTGTGTTAGAAAAAGTTAGTTGTGAATTCTAATTGGTTTTTGGACATTATTTAAGGGTCTACGTTGTTTTTCAAGTTGTGGAATGTCTTTCAATCCATTTCCTAGTCACACACATCAACCATCGAATAAAATAATAATGTGCTTTTGTATCTTATACAAATGTTTTCACCACTGATGGGACTTTTGTAGTATCTTCGATATCTATATCATTATGATTTTAAAAAAGGTCTTTCTTTAATCTTGTCAAGTGCTTGTTGACTAAATAAGAATGATCCTTTCCAGTGACAGTTTTTCTCATGTGGAGTCATAAGATCCTGCCAGGAAATTCTGTTCTGCTTCCATTTCATCAAAGACCAGGAAATATAGAGGTCCAGGGGTTCAGTAACCTTGGTAGTGAAGATCTGATTAGAGGGACCTTTTTTCACATTGACAGATTGATGAGCAAAAGAACAGACATGTTCCTTTGAAGAAACTTAAGCATTTTAATTTCTTATTTGAGAGAAAATTAAAGTTCCGCCATGCTAAATGGTGTCATTTTTTTTTTTATCAAAATGTTGTCCTGAACACAATTCCCTTGTTTTCCTAAGGCAAAACTACAATTATGTGCTTTGCCCATCTTATTAATTTATTTCTGTCATAATTAATGTAACATCTAAGGTTATTTATAGATATTGAAACAATACTATTAAATTTTTTTCTTGTGGTTTTACATTTTTTTGAAGGTTCAACAGTGATTGACATCTGTATTTTTTCAGTTTTGTCTTAACTCTTACAATATGCATAGAGTCGTGCATAGAGTATTGCTATAAGACTGTTTGCCAATATGTGTTGACAGGTACCAAATACAGACTTTTTTTATATATATCCCTAGACACTTGAGCATATCAATCATTGTAATGGAAGAAAAACATTTAACATAAATTAACCTTGAATGGATGTGCATGATTTTTATTAGTCGTAATGTTAAAACAGATGGCCTTCTCATTGTATGAGTTTTTGAGGGAGCCATTTTGTTTTGCTTCCATGTTAATACAAATAAATTAACCAAGAGGACCTAAAATGTGTGCAGTTCTGTAACTCACACAAAAACAATGTTGGTGTATTCCATTAGTATAATATAAATGGGTAGTGTTTATTTAATTTGGCAAATTGTAAAACAGGAGCAATTTTTCAGTAATGCAAAGAGCAAATATTTTAGAAGGGGGGAATAATCAGCTGACCACTGTTAATAAGCCCCACATTTTGCTATTCCTGTGTACAATTTAAGTGCATGTACTAGTACATATCAATTTGGACATCAACTGACAGATTCCAGAAAAAGGAATTACTCCAGATAAATAGTTGCAAAACAATACATGGGAATAAAGGAAACATGATTTGTTTAAACTACATTTAAGACTTTTGTCCAGAAATGCAACTGTTTATTTTGATAAATATGGTCAAATGTTTTAAGGAAGTTAACTTCCACTGCAGCAAGGCTGCCATTGTAATTACATTGCCCGAATTACCTAAACAGAGAAGTTCTAGGCTTAAACACTCCCACACCACCCTTAAATATGACTGTTCTTTCTAAGAAATCCATAACCTGCATAGGCCATACACATAGCATGTCCATTGGTTCTGATAATATCCCTGTTTTTTTGTTTGGGAATCGAGGTCTGAAAAATAACTTTTTTTCTAACAATCAAGAAATCACTTGATTGTAAAATGGTTAAAAGTGTTTAGATTCATTGTCATCTTTTTGTTTCCTTAGTTTTGGGAATGCTGAAGTCACTGCACCACCTGCAAGTAGAAAACAGGAGATTGGAGGAACAGATTAAAAATCTTACAGCCAAAAAAGAACGTCTCCAACTGTTAAATTCTCACCTTTCAGTGCCCTTTCCAACTATTTCCTCAAACCCCAGTGCCTCACCTCAAGTACATAGTTACTCCATACAGAATGGTAAGAGCTTTGTCTAAGGGAATTTGTGTGGCTATTGAAAATTCCATATAATGTCCTTTGCTAAAATAAAGTCTGTGTAAAAGCATTTTTCCAGCGTTTTCCCTGAATAGGGAATTTACAACCTTAAATGGGTTTAGTGTTCATTTTAGCCACTCCAATCCTTTTGCTTAGCAGGAATTCCTGTAGCAATTAATCCTGAAACTGAACTGAATTTTATTAAATCCAAACCAACAAATTTTGGATTAACTTCTACATCCTCGCTGGTTTACCTGAAGTGATTGGTGCATTATAAATAGGAAAATGACATTTTTAATACAGCTTTGCAAATAGGCAACATTGTATGTACACATACAGCAAGTAGACAAAATAAAAATTGTTAACCGTTAGAGGTGCAAAGTAGATTTGGAGGCTGGTGTATATGCTATGTATTCTAGGGTGCTGTACTGGAATTAATCTAAACATTTGGCTTGATTTTATATCCCGTTACATTACAGGACAAGGTTACACCAGCAGCCTTTGATACTATAAACAAGTAATAAAGTGTAAAAGCAATATCACAGAACTGTAGCTGTGTGAAACAAGAATTTATTTGACACTGAAACATGTGTGCAATATGTTTCGGACAGTGCTTGAGAAAGGACTCCTGTCCGAAACATGTTGCACGCATGTTTCAGTGTCAAATTCTTGTTTCACACAGCTACAGTTCTGTGATATTTCTTTTACACTTTACTACTTGTTTATGGACTTGATTATCCAGCATGGTGGACACTGGAAAAGTGTAAAGCACTGGATTCATTGCTTTGTGTACATGGATACCCCTACCTGCTTAGGAATAGCCTTTGATACTAGTTTTAATCCAAAAATAGGAATTTATTATAATAATCCAGATGTAAAACAAATATGGAGGAGCATACTACAAAATGTGACTTCAGCAATTAATTGTGAAAAACAACATACAATGTTTCAGGACTGACGAATTGCTGGAAGTCATATTTTGTAGTTGGGTTTCTTTAACCCTGGGAGTAGAGGGTTGGAGGATGGCACCTACCTCTTGTCTGGCCAACAGCCGTGTGCTAGGGTGAGTTTTGGAATATACTACTTACTATAATACTCAGTGCTTCTTGTACGACCTGCTCAATTATTACATAAGAACAGTAAATGTAATGCTAGCCATACCCTGGTTCAATGTTTCATTGATTCAATATACAAAGTCAGCATAAATGTTGAATCGTTCATAACACCGACCAGGGCAGTGGTTTTACATGCCAACATCCTGCAATGCTTCCTGGACTGACCATGTTTTCTGATTGATATTATTATCATAGTGTCGACCGTAAAATGATTGGGCTAGGCCATTGTAAAGGATAAAATTTGATTTCATAATGTGTATTTTCAAAATCAATAATTACGAACATTTACCCAGCCTCTTCCAGGTCCCCACCCCTGGGCCTTACCTAATTCAATAGAATGAGCCTTCCAATGTTGACTGTGTGAAGCCAGCTCTGGCATTTAACTCACCACACCCTTGGGGGGGTCTACCCATTAGTCTTCTTTATAATTAGGTATGGGATGAGGACCCCAGGGTTTAAATTCTTACCCTGGGTACCATTATGTAAGGGGGGGGGTCTATTTACAGGGTTTAATTGTCCTTTCTTTTTAATGTTTTGTAGCTTAAAACACAGGCCTTGCACCTTATAATTTCCTTCTTGCTATAGTGTAATAACCTAACAATGTGTTTCACTCAGTGTCTAACAGCGATTCAATAAACATCAGTAAAAGCCCTCACCTGGGAAACTACCAGATGGAGAACAATATTCCAGTTACTAATCAGGTAGGATCAGCATAGCATTGCTTTAGATGGGCTTTCCCTTGTTTAGATGTGATGTGACAGACATGCAGTGAGTTCCAATGTATTTTCTTTTACATGTAGACTATTATACATATAAAGTAATGGTAATCGTATCATATCGAACTGGTGAGTTTACACATAGACTATTATACATATAAAGTAATGGTATTCATATCATATCGAACTGGTGAGTTTACACATAGACTATTATACTGATAAAGTAGTGATAATAATCATCAAACTGGTGAGTTTACATGTAGGCAATTATACTGATAAATTAATAGTAATCATCCTATCAAGCTGGCGTGTTTACACATAGACTATTATAATTTAAAGTAGTGATATTTATATCATCAAACTGGTGAGTTTACACGTAGACTGTTATATTGATAAAGTAGTGATAATCATCGGACTGGTGCGTTTATACGTAGACTATTATACTGATAAATTAGTGATAATCATATCTAACTGGTGAGTTTACACGTAGACTAGTATACTGATAAAGTAGTGATTATCATATTGAACTGGTAAGTTAACACGTAGAATATTATACTGATAAAGTAGTGATAATCATATCTAACTGGTGAGTTTACATGTAGACTATTATACTGATAGTGATAATCATATCTAACTGGTGAGTTTACATGTAGACTATTATACTGATAAAGTAGTGATAATCAATCTAACGGGTTGAGTTTACTGAGTTTACACGTAGGGACATTATATTGAGAAAGTCGTGATCTAATATTGAACTGGTGAGTTTACACGTAGACTATTATATTGATAAAGTAGTGATTATCATATTGAACTGGTAAGTTTACATGTAGACTATTATACTGATAAAGTAGTGATAATCATATCTAACTGGTGAGTTTACACGTAGACTATTATACTGATAAAGTAGTGATTATCATATTAAACTGGTAAGTTTATACGTAGACTTTTATACTGATAAAGTAGTGATAATCATATCTAACTGGTGAGTTTACACATAGACTATTATACTGATAAAGTAGTGATTATCATATTGAACTGGTAAATTAACACGTAGACTATTATATTGATAAAGTAGTGATTATCATATCATATCGAACTTGTGAGTTTACATGTAGCCTATTATACTGAGAAAGTAGTGATAATCATATATCGAACTGGTGAGTTTACATGTTGACTGTTATTTTGATAAAGTAATGATAATCATATAAAACTGGTGAGTTTACACATAGACTATTATACTGATAAAGTAGTGATAATAATATATCGAACTGGGGATTAGTTTTTTTCAGAATATTATTATTATTAGTGCAAATTCAAAAATGATCTCTCAGAGTGATTTAAAGGATAGGTTCACTAAAAAGTGAACCTCTCCTTTTGCTCATTAATTGAAGAATGGGAGGTAAAGGAACTGTCCTACTTCCCATTCTTCAATGAATGTAACAGGAGCCGGGAACGCAGAAGTACAATTTACCCGCTAGCCTGATCCAGCGCTGACTCTTCTGTCTCCTCTGACTGGTCCTAATTGCTTCTGGGTTAAACTCTACTATAGCGTGTATGCTCACTATAGTATATTATAAGCCAGAAGCAGTCTGGAACTGTCAGGTGACTTGGCAGTGGATTGCGTTTGGAGGTAAATTGTAACTCTGCGTTCCTGGCTCCTGTTACATTCAGTGAACCTATCCTTTAAATCTAGTTGCACTAATAATAATATTCTGAAGAAGAAACTCTGCATTGGTTCTGTAAAATACTGATAATAAAGAGATTCTGTTGAAGTTGATAGATGCGTCTTTGGTAAAGGTATATAGCACAAAGAGGGTTTTCATTCTTATTAAGAACTTGCCCTTTAAGTGACTTTCCATCGCAATTTTGTGAGCTTTATGTAACTTACCCTTGGGTTGTCTACAATGCAATTTTAGTTTTTGTTTTTCTCTATATATTTAGAGGATTTGGACGATAGTAATTCACAATCATTTTACAGGAACTCATATCTAGTGGACAAAGCACCAGCAGTTCCTCCACCCTTTCTACACCACCCCCTGATGGTCATAGTCCGGCACAGCAGATTCAAGGGGTTCAAAGAATGAATGGTGTGGCAATGGGAACATTAACAAGTGGCATACAGACCATGGTACAAGCTCTTCCTAATGTTGCTGGTGTAGGTTCAATTATCGGAGCCTTGCCAGCAAATCAGCTAACAATCAATGGCATTGTTGGGGCTTTAAATGGAGTCATGCAGAACCCTGCAAATTTGCCTCAGACTTCTGCCCTAGCACCTGGATCAATACTGCCTAATGTGACACATCCTATAACTTCCACATTAACAAACAGGTAACAGACTATTGCTTTGTTTCACATTAGATACTTGTTAAGTTTTTTTTTTTTAAAGGACAACTATACTTACCTCAGCCCCAATCCTCTTGTTTGGCTCTTTAAAAGTACCCAGGGTGAGGACCTAAACTGCTAGGTCCTCACCCCTGGGTTCAGGTTCTAAGACCTGATTTGAATACAATTACCTGTCGATAGTAGTAGATTCCATTTTTTTTTGTGTGGATGAATTACTGAGCCTGTGTGAGCTCACTGAGCTAGTGAATGGGACAGGAAGTGCAGGGGTTTGTGTAATGGTTTTTACTGTGCATCTTTATTTAGGAATCGCATAGAAAGGCAATTGATAGATTACTGTAATTGGCTGTTTCTAGTCTATTGAGTGTTCTATTGTAAGCGCTCACAACCCTCTGTGGGTTAATCTGGGTACAATAATTGACAAATTGCTTTGGATATGACAGGTTGATTATCGGTCATATGTATGGAGTGAACTGTCACAATTCTCCGTCAGTAACTATCCGTATCCCTCTCTAGGCAAACCGAGCAAATAGCAAACATTGGAATGTGCACTCACCCAATCAATTGCTCCTCATGCAGAGTAGGAGGTCATTAGGGTGGATTCCAGTGGAATCTGTGAGGAGACTCACACATGTGTTACCTGCTTTATTCTCACTTTACAATTTTATATATAGGGCGCTAAATAACAATGTTAGTAAATAGGTGTTTGCACTTCTTAATAAATATTTATTAAACTAATATTATTGTTTACATTTTCATTTATTTTCCTTGCTAGAAATGATTAAAATAACCTTATACATATATACACATTAAAGGGGGGCTGTGGGAGCACTCCTGTGGCAAAATTACTTTATAACAAATAGTGGAAGTGCTACTGATCTGACATTCCTGGGCCCCATATATCATAATAACTATGCTAGTGCAAACAGTAAATACATGGGGGTTACATACATATAAAAACATTATTAGTGCTATGTCCACTTTATAGAAGGGTATCTTTATGGAAATATGATGGATATTCCAACCATAGCTACTAATGGGTTTGACATATTGTGATAAAATAGGAATACATAGAGGGAATGGTTATTTATTGGTAAACCACCATCTTACTGTTTTAATAAACCATCTCTGTACCTTGCAGTGCCTCAGGCCTAGGGCTTCTGTCTGACCAACAAAGACAACTTATCCTTCACCAGCACCAACAATTCCAGCAACTTCTTAATTCCCAGCAGCTCACGCCTGTAAGTCCTAAAATCAATGTGATTGAAAGGATGTGTGTGTTAAATTGTATAGGAATAAATAGAAAACTATCACCTGCATTTATTCTATAAATACAGGAACTGGAAATGTTAATGGGGTTTGAGTGTTGTGTGTGTGTGTTCCGTGCTCATCTTGGGCAAGTGTCTATGTACAATATAAATTGCTTTGGTTTACAGTTTTCTTTTCCTATGAAGGATGTTCTGTTTCCTATTGTGGCTACTGGTAAGTTTAGCAAATAAAATGCCCTAAATGAAATAAAAAGTGAACCCTTTATAGGCAGCTCACATAGTGTCTTGTCTCATTGCTATCTTTATATCCTATAATGCCATAGCAGGATAAGCCAATGAAAAGGAAGCTTGGCTGCTATACTATACTGCTCTTGAGCTGTTAATGGGAAACTAAAGCTAAAATATATTTGACCAGATGTGATGTTAATATTACGTCTTCTCTAATCTATCTCTCTTTATCTTTTTTACCTGTAGGAACAACATCACGCTCTTCTATATCAGTTAATGCAGCAGCACCACCACCAGTCAGAACTACAGCAACTTCAGATTCCTGCAGCCGCACAGCTTCCCTTGAACAGCCTACTAGCAGGAGCACAAGCTGCCCCTCTCCATTCTACTAATAACCCATTCTTGGCAATGCACGGAGAGACTGCTGCTCAGCAAGTGGCTGTAAGTATGTGCAGTCCAATGGCTGTAGAAACATTCACAATTACTCTTTTACTTGCCAGAACTGCAAGCAGGGGGACAGACCGGCAGCCGTGTCTTTGACATGGCTGCCACAATACAGAACACCGGGGGAACGAAGGATTGTAAGTAGAGCAGCTTTTTTAAACCATCGGACTTAATAGGGTGTAGGGTGCCCTACAATATGTTAAGATCTTTAAGAGGTAGGGCACCTGGCAGCAAAGAGTGCTCCCCTGCAAATGCCATTGTCAAATAGGACAAATAGGAGGACAAATAGGAGGCGGAATCCTTTCACCAAGGAAGACAGTCCTAGTTTCCTGGAATTTGGACAGTCACTGCAGGAGAACCATTTGGAGATGTAAGGTAAGGATTTTTTAACACTACACAGTGGGGCCAGTGTGGGGATTAAATTTTAGTTTTGGGGGTGGACATGCCCTTTAATGCTGCTTACTAAGGGTTAAACGGATTTAAATGTAAAAAGGTATATGGGTATAATACATAATAATGCCATCTATCAAAAATAACCTTAGTTTCTTCTCCAGTGGAAGAGTGTAATTACATGGTAAAGGTTAGTGGGAGTTAATTAACCATTAATAACTAAACAGAAGAACTGCAAAATAACAATACAGGTTCAGCCATTGTGACTGACCTTGCTCTGCGGCCTTCCTATATATGTTTATCATAATAAGGGATCCATGTACTGGTAATAATATTGCATGGGACTCTGTAGAATCATGTTAAGAATCTACCTTAATTCCGTTCCTACCCACCAACTGATAGCGAGCAACATCTGGAGGGCTGCAGGCTAGAAACTGCTCTAAAGAATCTACATTATAAAATAACCAAGAGATTACAGTATAATTTGGAACTGTAAAACCTTTAGACAATATTAATAAAGTATTTTCTTAGGATTTCATTAACCCTAACATAACCTTGTATAAGATTTCTTGCTGTAGAAATGGATTTTATGTGTTTTTTCTTTCTCATTAGAGACTTGGGGATAAAACTGGACCGTTAAAGCAAGACAAAAGCTGATGTATAAAGAATGGAGAACCAATTATCTTCCTGGCACTTGCCTTGATATGCAAGTAGATGTCTTCCTATTTGTGGCAATGAAACAATACAACAGGAGATACAAGACTTTACACATCTCCATCCCTTCTAAAACAAATGGGGCAGGCGATTCATTGCAGCACATCCCAGGGCCAGACCAACCAATAGGTGAATGGTAGCTTCGGATAGTCGCCACCGGCCTTTGTGTTGAAATGTAACTGTTATGAGATTGTCCAAGTTGTCCAACACTGTTGTTCTCAGCAAGTGGTAATGAGACATTGGGTGTAGCTGTAGTAAAACTCCTTAGTACAGTGTGTACCCGAGTTGTATTTGGGAAACCTTGCTGGTACCACTATGCAGTGTTTGGTTTGGTAACAAGGTTTTTTTGTGTTGGCCAATCAGCAGTGGTCAGCGAAATAAAATAAATGAAAAAGAGGAGAAGGAAATGATACTTGGATATTCTACAAACTTCTGAAAATAAAGACAGAAAAGCAGCTGGTCAGCTGTTGGAACTGCCATGACCGTGGGACTCTTTTATCCACGATTGTAAGTGCCTGTTGTAAATCTCACAGTGCAAACCTGAGGCGGACTGTTGCGTGCACCTAAAAGGGGTGATGTATTTATAAAGCAGTAAGTGTTAACATTGCACTAACAGCTGTCTTCAACGCCACTACTGCGGGCTGTGGTAGATATTTATTTTGAAGAAATGAATTATGCAACAGCCAAATGCCAACACTGTGTGGCCCATTTCGCCTTTATTATTATTATTGTTTTTTCTTGTGCGTGGATAAGGATTCCTAAAACATTGGGTAACAATACTAATGTCTATTGTTTTTCTAAAATGTTGGTTATTTGGCTTCACTTCCTTGCACTGTATACAATGCTCTAGCAGATGGGCATTGACCAATGAAAATCTGATATGTAGTTTGTTCTTTTCATTATTAACATTAGCGGTGAACTAGAGCTGCTGACATTGCATTGCTGCAATTCTACAGTGCAAAACGTGTTTCTGCCGCCCGGTTCTTACCTCATTCTGTATATAAACTTTTGCGAATCAGTTTTCTATTGTTAAAAGGTTAAAAAAAAAAAAAAAAAAAAGGTTCATATGGAGACAATAATATTTTGTTTGAATTGTAATATTTCTAATCGGCAAAAAAGAGGACAATAGAACTTTAATTTATTTTTATATTTTCTGGGGAATTTTTAAAGATTTGTCTCGGAGTTTGTAGTAGTCATGTGGTTCATTATCGCATTATAATCCACAGCTTAAAGAAGACAAATTGGTCTGTTTATAAGAATGAAACATGATCTATAAATCCAATTATATTGAAAATATTGTTAAAGGGTTTCCAAATAAATGGTATATATGGCTATATATATATATATATATGTGTGTGTGTGTGTGTACATGTATGTATGTATGTATATATATATATGTGTGTGTGTGTGTGTGTGTACATGTATGTATATATATATATATATATGTGTGTGTGTGTGTGTGTGTACATGTATGTATGTATGTATATATATATATATATATATGTGTGTGTGTGTGTGTGTACATGTATGTATATATATATATATATGTGTGTGTGTGTGTGTGTGTACATACACACAAACACACACTAAGGCTGGTTCTGTCTGATAACATATTGTTAGAGAAATGAAATAATGTGATTTGCACCATCTGGCAACAAGAAAATGTTCATATTCTTTATACACAGATGACGAATGTTTTACACTTCCCTCTGCCAGCACTTTATCTGATTGTACATTAGCCAATGGTTTCCTCCAATAAAACATTCTTCCTGCCAGCCCCGAGCAGTGTTATTGCATAAATGCAACAGTCAGGCAGCGATTATTGTACAGCAGAGCACAGAGGTCTTTTGCCTTGAACTCCAGAGGGGTCCGTTAGCAAAATAAAAAACACACACACTGGTTGGGTCACAGTTGTTAGATTATCTTTATTACGTAAGTCAGGGATGTGGCCTTTTAACTGTAGTCGAATATCTTTTCCCAGGACATAAACTCCAGACCTGCATATGTGTGAAAACTAATCAGACTTTCTATGCTATTCCAGAGCCTTCAAGAGCAACAGTGGCTTGAAGGAGTTGAAGAATCCACCCATATTTTTACTAATATTGAAACACTGGATTATACTCATTTCTTACTAAGCACTGCTCTAGAGAAAAGTCACATGACCATTCCCAACACATTTCCCTGTTAATGAACAAATGGCTATTGAGTAGTAGTCATTCTTTTAAATATATATATTTATGTAGATCATTTTCTTTGCATATACATATATTTAACATTCACCAACATCCAAAATAGAGAGGTAAACAATCAGATTTTTATTACACATGCTTTTCCTAATCATTGCTTCTCTTTAGAATGTACATTTTGGTTTTCAGGAGAAGATTTTTGTAAAGCCTTTTTAATCTTCTTTGCCATGCAATAAACAGATTACTTTTTATGTTTCTTGGCTTAATAATGTGTTGTCTAAAAACTTTTAAAAATTGGAAAAAAATCTAGAAGGTTTTAAGTTAAAGGGACTCTAAAGTGAAAAAAAAACGACTTGCCTTTATCCTTTTCTAAATTTTAATTGCTCCCAGGAATTTTTGATTTCTGTGCTCTGTGTCACTAGATCTCCTCATGTCCTGTTCATCTCATTCCTAGTTTTTCTCAGAGCTCTGCTCAGCCACTCCCAGAATATGAGGGACAGCTGGAGTGTGGAGCATGTGCAGTGGAGATGATCTGTGCCTTCAAACCAATAGCAGTCACCCAGTGATTTTGTTTTTTAATGAAAATCAAACTGCTTTGCTTTGGGAAGGTAAGCAGCATTGGCAGCTGTTATTGCTGCTTGAAACAAATAAGGTTTCCTTTTGGTTGTGATTTTGAAGGGGAGTTTTGCGAGTGTGTGTGGAAGGACTTTGGAATTGATTTCTTTAGGTACAATGCTATATTGGGACTTCAGTAACACAGACAGCACTAACAGCAGCTAAGTGCAGGATTCAGTGTTAGCTGCAGGCACAAAATGAGCACAGAGCAACCGATAATGCTTATTCCTTTTAATGATTTCAATACTAAATCAATTAGCCATGCAAAGACGACTGAGAAATAAGCTTTCCTTTTATAGAATGGATAGTTTCTACATTCGGGGCAGGGCCTGATGTGAATTGAGTAAATAATTGTAAAGCGCTGCGTACTATGTAGCGCTATATAAAAAATAAAATTTATACATATAGTGTGCCAGGGGGAGGAGCTGGGAGTGGTTGATTGACAGTTCTTTACCGAGTAGCTGTGCCCTGGCCCCTTTAAAAAGTAAAAATCCTAGAGCTATAAAAACAAGTGATAGGAAGGTCTGAGAAGAAAAAAAAAAACATTTGGTGGTAATTAATCCAAATTACTGTGGGATTATTTTGGAAATGAATGAAGTTTACATGTCCTTTAGTTCAGGTTGAGTTGGAATCCATTAATGGGTTTGATAGCTTCCTTTGCTTTTGCTTTCGTGGTGAAAGTAGCCATCTTGCTTTATTTTAAGCATAGGTCCCTAAATGTAGAACTGGAACCAATGCAGCAATATCAGGAGACTCGAGGAAGAATCGACAATCACATTTATCAGAAGGCTCTCCTTTAGAGATAAATGGTGAAAATAAAAAGTAGGTTTATCCGCATGTGTAAATGCTTTTCTCTTCCACAATATTATTCATTGTGCTTGATGCGAGTCATCTGATGGTTTGCTACATGGTGTTTATATTCATTAGGTAATGCAGGTTACGTAGGAGCAGTGGACTGACTGGTCGAGAACATGAATTCCACGCTGGAGCATTTATCCACCTCGGTAAAAAATTTAATCTGAGGAACACTAAATGTGTTTAAAGGAAATATTTTAATGCTAATAATTACTTAAAGGGCAACTATGCAACCTCCCCAAAAAAGAAAAAAATGTTATTTAAAAATGAATTTTTCCCTAATCCCAGGGAGGTAGGAAATCCTATCTTCCCTGGTTGGCTATTTTACAGGAGCAGTGATCTGTCAGAATAACTCTCTTGCAGCGGTTGACTGCGGTTTGCTATATTCAGTGCATGTGCGTGACTATCTCCTGTTATGTTAGAGATACAGATGGTAATTATATTGGGAGTGTTTAATACAAATACTGAGCTGTTTACCACTTCTGCACATAATTTTCTACCTCCCCATGATAGGAGCCTGCTAAACTTTTAAAGGAAAATTACCCTTATGCAGTAAGTGACTGCTTATTAGCTCCTCCCTCTAAGAGCAGGGAGAATTGTAAAGGTTCATTCACACGTGCGATCGCAGGTGCTGACCCCCGGCACATGATGTGCACGAATGGCCGTTTCGGAGAATAATCCTGTGTATGGGCACTTTATCGGCTTAAACGGCCACTCGCTTGGAGATCTGCCTGGCCAGTCGATCAACAATCCCCAACTGAACGGCAGTTTTGGCCAATAAAGTGCCCATACACGGCACTTTAAAAGGCATGTCCATCCTGAAAATAAACTTTCAGGATAAGGTAGGTGCATTGCAAGAGAACCCTAAGGAGCAGAGATGAAAGGTAAGGATTTTTTAAAACTTTACAGTGGGGCCAGTATGGGGTTAAATCTTAGCATTTTTATATTTAAAGGGCATGTCCACCCCCAAAACTATCATTTAGATTTACATTGATCTGCTCATTGTCCTTGTGGTCCTTCCTCTTTTCCCAAGAAATGTATATCTTTATATAAATTATCTGTTGTAGATAAGGAATTATTTTATTATTTTTTATTATTGGCATTATCCGTTATAATTAAGGCTGTCTTCAGGGCAGGTGATAGGCAAAGACTAGTCCAAGCAGAAGGCCATGGAGGGTTGTAAGAAATTAAAGTCTAAAGCCAAGGGTCAAGGCAGGCAGTAGGAGTCCAAAGGCAAATCTAAAGGTCAAAAATCCAGAAAAGCACACCCAGAAACAACAGACCAAGAAGTCATATGATCAGGCAAAGTGGCAGCTTTACTGGCTTTAGTTTTGAATGGTTGGAGAGGTGAAAGGTTTTGGCACCACCACCTTGGATACATCTATGGTAATGTAATCTGGTGTGTTCTGAGGAGGAAAGCTTTGTCATAACTGGTAAAAAAAAAAAAAAAAGGTTTTGTTCTCCTTTAATGTTTCTGAATCTATATAGTGCAGATTCATCTGCTGACTGTATATATATATATATATTCAATAGATCTAGAACAAAAATAGGTGTATGTTTCTTTAAATGCGTCCGTTTTATCATTCTAGTCACTCAGTAAAACATTCCTTTGTGCGCTCCGTAGAATTCTCGGTTTATGATGTGGTAGGGACATTGGTTTTACTTTTTATTAAAGATTTTGCAATAACGTGCGCAATTGGCCTTCCCATATGTGCGATGCATTTGAAAGAAGGGAGATCAAAGTACGCCATATTTTATTTCTACATGCAAGAGTACGAATGGTTACTCTACCACAACTAGCACGTTATTAATCAGAAGCTTGGCAGGTTACCACTTCCAAGATTACAGGATATCATTTAGGTTGATCGCATCAACAGCTGTATATTAAATGGAGCAGACTAAATGCAGACCTTTCTTATATTAGGAATCGGATGCAATAAATGATACAATAATAATGTTCTATTGGCTGCTTTGTAGATCATGTTTTAT
This sequence comes from Hymenochirus boettgeri, assembly GCA_019447015.1. Classification (NCBI taxonomy): domain Eukaryota; kingdom Metazoa; phylum Chordata; class Amphibia; order Anura; family Pipidae; genus Hymenochirus; species Hymenochirus boettgeri. Next base: position 44,118,230 of record CM033474.1, on the reverse strand, counting down.
TAAACTGGGACTAAAAAAATTACAATTTCTGGGTCTGTTAATAAAGAAATGTCTCTCTTTCTGGAAGAGGAATGCTAATTGCAGCCTTGGCCCTTGGGGACCTCAATCCATTATATCTAGGGCACATTTCATATGGGGAGTTTGGTTACACTTTGAAATATGTATTTTTCTCAAATGTTTTATTGTGCAAATAACAGGACACTAGGTAAAATCTATGTAAATATCCATTAGCTGGGTTTTCTCACAGTACAAAGGGTTTAACCAGAGCTGACATTATATATCTTATTTGCTTAATGACACCAATTCCATAAAACAGTCTGACAATGGGAGGTGTGAACCCCCTAAAAGGATGTTGCTCCCATCATTCTGAATTAATAGGAATGGTTGGTTCCCTTTCATCATTAGTGAGTGATGGTGTATTTCTTCTACAGAACACAGATGAATAGAATTCTCTGGTCTATGTGTGTTCGGGGCTTTTATTAAATCAATTTAAGAAATTTCATCTCAGTGGTTTTGAAATTATGGATGGTAATGAGTATTCCAGAACCACGGAAGATTCTTAAATATCCTTGATTCTTACAGTCCAGGATTCTTCTAATGTTATTTCTACAGACTCATTGCTTCAGTTAAATATAAATCCCCATTTACAGCCAAATCTGCAGTCTAATTAATGGACATGTCCACCCCATCCATTAAAGGGCATGTTCACTGAACAAAAAAAAAATTGTATATTACCCCCCTAATCCCACTTTTGCGTTATTCCCAGCTTCCAAAAACGCTCCTGAACTTGCTTACCTGACCCGGTCCGTTGCCGCTCCTACACTGCCTCTGCTGCTGACAGCCGCTCCACTTCCAAGTTGCGGCTGTCAAGGCGTGACATCACGCCAAACAGCCTGACCGCAGCGACCAGGAAGTGGATGGCTTTCTGCGCAGAAGTCCCCTTGCTCCTGTTTTTGCTCGAAACGAGCTTGAAACAGGAGCAAGGTGCGGCACCGGGACTGCGAGGGACCGGGTCAGGTAAGAGAGTTCAGGAGCGTTTTTGGAAGTGGGATTTGGGGGGGGGGGGGTTAATATACAATTCAGAGAAGTTTTTGTGAACTTGCCCTTTAAATTTTATTCTTTCCTTCCCCAAACATGCAAACTTCCCCAGCAGTCCTGAGCAAAGTTACTCACCCCGCACCCAGCAGTCAATCATGGTGTGTGGATGACACAAAATTTTGTCCGAGGTGTGGACTTGCCCTTTAATTTAAACATACTCTTAATATGTATGTCATGTACTATTGTAAAAAAAAATATTTTTTAATGGCGATCATCTATGTATCTGATGTATCTTCCCATTCACTAAATTCTACTTCCATTTAACGTTAGTGTGGCCTTCTCACCAGCACCTGATGTCACATGACCCATTGGCTCCATCAGGTTGGGTCCTATTGCTATAAATCACCTGTGCTGATTAAACAGAAATAGAGAAACCTTGTTCTAGGGCCCTTCGTAAGTAAGTAATTTTGGGTTTTTTTTGTCCTCATGCTGAATATTTCCATATTTCTTATTTAGGGTGATATTTATGTATACCGCCAGTTAGCGTAAGTCTTCATTGTATGATCGTGGTCGTAATAATTGTGACTGTAAATGACGCGGTAAGGCTATTTTGAAAATTTGCATTAGAAAGAGAAATTTGTATTGTATGATAAATGTATGGTAACGACTGGAAATTAACGACCGCTTTAACAATCGTTTTACTGATCGTTAAAGGCGCGATAAAAATACGGCCCAAATATAGTTATAACAGTGCAGTATCCAAAATGAATAACAAATGGAGTTTAATATAAACACTGAATTGTCCATCCTTAATTCTCCAGTCCATCCTTAATTCTCCAGTTAACCAGCGAATGGTCGGCCGGGACGAATCACTGTCAGTAACTACCTCCTCACCACCCCCTTGCGACCACGGGGGCCCCCCCAACAGTAGAAGGGTCCGCCACAAGCCCAAGATCTCTTCCGCGATCAGCTGTTTTAAACAGCTGGTCATGCATATGAATGAAACGTGCGCGATCAGCTGTTTAAAAGACCGGACCCGAACTTACGGAACTGTACCAGAAGTTCGAGTTCGGTCTTTTAAACAGCTGATCGCGGATTTTTCTATATGTTTCATTCATACTCCTAATCACCTGTTTAAAATGGCTGAACGCAGAAGAGATCTTGGAGGCAGTCGGGCCCAGCCTCGAATCTGGGGGGGGGGGGGGGGACAGCAGGTATGCCCCTGCGATCATGTGGTCCATAGGCACCCGCATGATTGGACATGATTTACCGCCGCATCTGAGCACCCATTCACCTGGCGACGGCACACGCCACCAATTTTTTGGCCCATCTGACCAATATACGAAAATATCGGACGGTTTGGCCAAAAAATCACCTAGGGTGTACTCAGCCTAAGATTCCCATTTCTCTCATAAACTCCTTAAACCCCCATTTGGTCTCACTGAGCAAGTAAACCCTCTGCAAAGCGCTCAGAGAAATGGCAAAGCAATTATGGAAAGTATGAAATCAAAGTTCTATATGTCCTTTAATGATCAATGGCAAAGATGAATCACAGTCATATGCATAATGTAACCATGTAAAAACAGTAAAGGAACACTTGACACTGGTCCGAGTACAGGGTTGGATTACAAAGCCATGTGACATGAAATGAATGAGAACAGGATAATAAGACACTTTGATGTTCCCCAAAGGGAAGAGTTGGAGCTCGGTATGGATTGATATTTTATGGCTGACATTATAAAGACGCTCTGTTCACTGTAGATCTTTTGTCTTCAAAACAATATAATTGTATACTTTATATATACATGTATTTTCTTTGTGAGGAGTTTTGTAATATAAAAACTGTTACATGTCAGTGTTTGGGTTGCCAGCAGTAGTTTGATATATGTATTGAAACCTGATGATGGACAATAAATCCTTTGGTATAACGGGTCTTTTTGACCATAAGCACAAAAGAGACATGTATTGAGTTACTAGAAGTAACCCTAAATCAGGGGTGCCCAACCTGGCCGATGGCTGGGGGCCCCACTAGCGGCATCCATGCTGTGAACGGGCCACGGGGAGTAGCTCCACCCCCAGTCCCCTGGCTACACCTACAACATGCCCCACCACACCATTGCCCTAAACAGTTGTAGATGTAAACCACAATGCAATGCATCCTGTAGGATGTCTGTATTCCAAGATTGGGCCAGTAATAGATGCACCAATTCTATAGAAAATAAAACCAAACACGAGCATTTCGTAAATCAATAATTTGTCTTGAAGAGACTAAAATTATTTCTATTTCTTCTTCCACCTACTGAGACCCCTTCACTTCCCTTTCATTACTATGGCAACCATTCCTAAATCATCAAAAGTTAGATTTATGGTTTAAAATGCAAAAACATACCCACCTTGACACAGTGACAGGTACACACCGACTGATACACCCTCACAACCCGGCCTACCCTTCCATTCCCAAGGCAACCATAACTAAATCATCAAAAGAGTTTGTTTTATGCTCTAAAATGCAAAAACCCCATACACCGCACAGACTGAGGTACACACAATGACTGATACACTCCAACATCCACCCCACCTTTCTGTTTCCATGGCCACAATACACACAATAATAAAAATGTATTTAGGGCTAGGCCACACTAGTGCATTTACTAGCACATTACATAGATTACCATGTGGTAGTAAACTACCGCAATGCTATTCTATGGGGATCGTAAATCTATGATCGCGTTATAGTAGATTTACGATCGTTATCAGTAATTCATGATTGTTATCGTTTATTAACAATAACAAACTTAAATTAACGACTGCTAAACCGATCAGAAATGACCCTTTGTTAATGATAGTCATACCGATCATTAAAGGTGCAGTATCGCAAAAAAAAAAAAAATCGCTTTACAAATAGGGCCCAAAGTAACCAGCCCAGGCAGCTGTTGGAACATGGCAGGATTGTGGACTGGTAAATAAAGCCCATATATATATCATTACCTAAGTGACTTGTTCCAATAACTTTATAAGAACAGCGGCTCAATGTTGCAATTCCACCCCCTAAAAATAAAAAATTGCATATACTCCAACTGCAATAGTTTGAAAGATGGCAAAGGAAAAACTACTGCTATGCACTAAAATATTCTCCCTCATTCCCTCTGCCTTGCAAAATGTTTTGCTTACTGTTCCAGCTTTTTGAGCTTGTTATGAGCTTACACATGCTCAAAGGAGGCAGCAAGGGGAATAGCATTGTTATTGTTAACCATGATTGAGAGTTGCTAACTGGATGATCCAGGAAGTAGAAAGAGGGGAAAAGGACATTGTGCACAAATTCATGTGTCTAACTACTGCAGTTTTGTTTTGGGGTGATTTTATTTGAGGGGACTTTCCCTTTAAGTGAATTATTGTTGATCCAAATTTCTGAGTATTAGAGATGTAGTATTGCACTATTCTACTCTGGGGGGAAATCAAGGTTACAATTGTTAAAACATTCGTGTCTTTGCCTGTGAATTAAGTCCAATGGTATTTTGGCATTTCGGGGATTGTGGGAACTTAAGCTAGGTACACACTGTACAGATTTCTGAAAGATGACAGACAGGATCTGCAAGATCCTGTCTGTCATCTTTCAAAGATCTGCATACACACAGTCCCGAGCGTTCTCCTATGTGAGAACGCTCGGGACTGTGTGTTTCCATCGGCCGCGCTAGACTCCTCTATAGGGAGTCTAGCGCGGCCGATGGAAATTTTCGGCCTTTCCCGAACGAGCGTTCGGCCGACCCGATCGTTTGGCGGCCGCGCGCTCGTTCGGGAAACGAACGTACACACGTAACGATTAAGCCCCGATACCGTCGGATCCGACGGTATCGGGGCTTAATCGTTAATGTGTGTACCCAGCTTAAGGGCCATAGTTATAAAGGCGCGGTATTGCTTTTTAGCGATACCGCGCCTTTAACGATTGTTAAACTGATTGTTAATTTCTGGTGCGGTTGACAGTCATTCATTTCTGATCTTTAACGTAAATTAACAAAATGATCATAAATTACCAATAACAATCGTAAATATACAATAATGCAATTGTAGATTTACGATCCCCATAGAATGCCAGTTTACTACCACATGGTATTCTATGACCGAACGAACGTTCGGAGTGAAAAGATTTGCAGGGATCTAAGTTTCTCGCACCCAGATTGTGTTTGTTAAATAGAAGAAAAGTCAGATTCCATTATAATAACAGTGGGCGAGGACTGTTATCTCACAAGTTAATTATGTAGGGGAAAAGCCAGATGTCATATTGCATTATAATGACAGCTCATAGGGCAAATGTCAAGAACCCAACCAGAAAGCAAAACTGATGTTGGTTACTATAAAACAGAACAAATTGCTTTATTTGTAAGGAACGCTGTTTGCTTCCTACAAAGACGAGATGTTAACTAATGTTCTATTAATATATATTTACCGTAAGTCTGAGGTTTGAAGGACCCTGAGATTCTGAAGGCTTAAAATTGTTACTGTACCTTTAATGTGCACTATTTTCTGGGCACGATTGTAATTGTATTGTCTGCCCCGTATATTGGAGGTTTCAGATACTGTGGGTTTGTAGATATTTCCATATTAGCATCTGCTGGATTTGAATTGCATTGATGGATTTGGCCTTTTATGGGTAGCAGATGGAATGACATAAAAAGGTTCTTGTGCTATCAGGTTTCCATCTGAAATGGCACCACAAGGGAAACCGTGAAAGGGGGCTGTATTTATAAACCTTCCCATACCATGAGCTTATAGCGATCGTTCAGGGTGTGACCAGGACGAGGACATAAGGTTATGGCTGCCACCAGTTGTCCTTAAGGACTGCTGTGGTATTGAATGGATGATACTGCATTATTTCTGTAAATATTTTAAATATGTCTCTGGGCCATATTTATAAAGGTGTGGTATTGCTTTTTAGCCTTTAATGATCAGTTTAACGGTCATTAAACTGATTATTAATTTCCGATCGGTTCAAGGAACGTTCATTAACGATCGTTATTATAAACTAACGATAAAGTTTGTAAATTAACAAAAACGATCGGAAATTAACTGTAACAAACATAAATCTATGATAAGGCGATTGTAGGTTTACGATTCCCATAGAATTCCATTGTGGTACTTTACTACCGCATGGTATCCGAGGACAGAATGTTCGGTGTAAATGTACAATCGCTGCCCTTTGGGTGAGGATCTAACATTTAAGTCCTTACCCTGGGTACATGAAAACCATCATGGGGCTCTTTGCATGGTTTCATTGCCTTTTATTTTTTTTATTTTGTTATGCAATAAAGGAACAGAGATCTCTGGGAAATTTCCATGGTAGCACAAAATAATTTTAAAAAAAGCTAAAAGGGGGGGGAATTCCTTCCTGACTCCAAATGGCAATGGGAAAGTATCTCTGGATCAAATGATCAAATGATTGTTCTATAAATATCGCCCATTATTATCATGCGTGGGGTACATGCGTGTTCCTATTGTGGGCACTAGGGGGATCAAGGAAGGAGCTTTAATCGTATTAATTGTACTTTTCCAACATCTGGAATTCCAATAAACAATATACGTCACTTTCATTTATTGGCTGTGGATTTCCATTTACAAAGTCTAAGAAACTGCACAACCCTGCGTTGTTTGGGGACATTTATCACCAATAAAAACATTTTCACTTTAAGATTTATGATGAGCCCCAAAGGACATCAAAGCTTGGCCATCCCTTAAAAATACCATAAGAAAGCACATGGAGGAAGCATCTCTTATCCATGTGATTCACCAAAACAGCCCCAAACTATAACCTATTTCTGGGTGTAGCTATAATCTCTAGATTTCCTTTGTCTGGAAGTATTGTTTTTCTTTAATTAACAATAGTTTCTTTTCTGTGTTTTTCAGTAAATAACTATAGTAAAACAAACCCATAAAAACAGAATCTATACATCTGGTTGGGGTCTGCAAACAGACGGGCATTGTTAACACCTGGAACCTCTTTGATAAAGACAACAGATGCAACTGCTTAAAGTCTCCCAATACCAGGGAACATGTTGTCTCGATCTACACAACTCAATTAACTCTTCACCTTGAGAATGGGCTGTGATAGCAGTTAGGGGGCTGAAGATAACAAGACGTAGAATTCTGGCATCCCAAATGTTTTTTCATGCTGGTAAAATCATTATAATTAAAACGTTATTTATTTATCAATTTATTTAAATCATTCTAAATGCACTAAAAGGGAATGTTTACAACCTGACAAATGGTTTTCCAGATACATGTAAATGAAATGTTTCTAAGGGCCATATTTATAAAGCGTGGTATCACACTTTATCGATACTGCACGTTATATTTAATGTACCACAGCGGCTGTTAATGTACGGCCATGGTCATTAATTAATGTAGTAAAATACCCGCCAGAACCTCAGTTACGTTTTGATTAAATTTCTAAAATATGCTTCCGGCATGAGAAATTCCCCGCCACTTCCTCTATTTGTGGAGGCTGGGCCGGTAGTATATTGTAGTATAGTATAGTATAGTATAGTATTGTATAATATAGTATAGTATAATATAGTATAGTATTGTATAATATAGTATAGTATAATATAGTATAGTATTGTATAGTATAGTATAGTATTGTATAATATAGTATAGTATTGTATAGTATAATATAGTATTTGAGGTTGAATGAAGACATATATCCATCAACTGTTGACTCCAAGTGGCAATCGGAAAATTCCCTGGATCAACTCTACTTTGTCTCAATACCAGTAACTTGCAACATTCCTTGTTTGCAGAAAGCCATTGGCTGTGACCAGTGTCAGACTGGACTATTGGGTCCCACCAGGAAATCTAAGACTAGGGACCCACCTAAAATTTCATATTTCTATTATTACTCCTTTACATATCAATCTTACTCCTACCAATTCCTATTGTTTATTACAATGCTTTGTATTTAAATGTTAGCAGTTTTCTTGAGTGCATGGGCTGTGGACCCACCTGGGAATTCCTCTGTAACGCTTTGGGCCAGTCCAACACTGGCTGTAACGGTACTGTCACAGCCTTACCTGGAGGTAAAAGGGAGCTGCGGCGATGGATCATGGACTTGTAAATAGAATTTCTCACGCTGGGATCTTATTTCAGAAGTTTAACCAAAATGTTGCTTAACATATTAAATGGTATGTCCTCCCAAAAAATAAACTTTTTATATGTTTCTTATTTAGTTGCACCAACCTGAAACGCCATGTTCATTTTTTTAAAAAAAAACCTTACTTTCCCCGATATTTTCATGCACCAAGCCTGCACTTCCGCTCCAAAACAAAATCTCATTCCTCCTCCAGGTATTATTGCCAAGTCTCTCTCCACTGCACAAATGACTTACCTGAGATACAAATTCAAATAAATTATTATCCATGGAAACCTTCTCTAGTTTTAGAGAGAGTGTGTGTGTGTGATAGTGTATAATAATACAATAATAATTGTTTAATATGTAATCCGTTTTTACATTACCTATTGTAAATGATATTCAAGTTTAGAAATAGCGATCCAGCAATCACACAGCAGTCACAGACGTACAGTGCAGAGCGGAGCCGAAACATTCACATATAAGAGCTGCTGCAGCGTGTGAAACCAGTCTCTTCCGTACACAATCCTGTATGGCTGCCGATTGGTTTATTACAAACAGAGGGCGGGATCAAGGTGTCAGTACTGTGAAAGATGCGACTTCCTCTGTGCTCGCTGAAAGATGGTAACGGACATGCGTGAGAACATGAAAAGAACAGAGGCGAGGTGACGTAACCTGCCGCTGTGAATCTCTGTTCTGCTCCATGCTGCAGGATTTTTCCAGCAAGAATGGTGAGTAACTTTTGAACTGCTGGACCGATTTTAAAGCTGTAAAGCTTGTTTGTAAGCATTTATTTTGGGCCAAATACATATAAAAAGTTAGTTTTGGGGGTGGACATTCCCTTTTTTATTTTATTATTATTATTGATTTATATAGCGCTAACATGTTCCGTAGCACTTTACAATTACATGTATACATTCACATCCGGCCCTGCCCCGAAGAGCTTACAATCTAAGCACATTTATCTGACACATACAACCTATCAGTATGTCTTTATGATTGTGGGGGAAACCGGAGTGCCCGGAGGAAACCCACACAAGCACGGGGAGAACATACAAACTCCTTGCAGATGTGTCCAAGGGTGGAATCTAACTCAGGAGTTCAGCGTTGCAAGGTATCAGTGCTAACCACCGAGAACTATACATTTTTTTAAGTACCTGGGACAAGGAGGCAAGTTTGGTATTGTGAGGAGTACCAGCATGAAGAAACTGCTTCTGCCAGGAAGAAACTGCTTCTGCCAGGCTCCCTTAGTGCTTCAGCACTATCTATATAGGGAGGCTCAGGACATTAACCTGGCAAGTGAAAACTGTACATGCTAGTTCTCCTCAATAAAATGATATTAGGATCCTACCTCCCTGCTCCAGGTTCTTTTCATTTTTAAAGAGTTACAGTATTGTTGTCCTTTAATATAATTAACAGCTGAAATTTTCTCCGGATCATGTAGCCTGTTTAAGGTAATGTTGGGCCTAATACATTTGGAAGGGGCCCAAGCTCCATAAAATGAGTGTAAAACCCAGAGTAACTCAATATTACATTAGGAAATGTGGATTCAACACTCATTTTACCCATAGCGGGGTATAAATCATTAATAATAACTACAATGATCTAAAGCCCAAATGAAGCGTTAAATACGGCACATACAGTATTGTACACATAAAATGAATTAATGGATTATAAACATATTGTAAATATTGAAGCAATTACCGAGATGAAACTGCAAGTTGATGAAATTGATTCCTAATATCCTTTCTGGGTTCTTCTGTTGTCTACAGAGATGTTACCACTGAACTCAGAATTCCTAGATTAGAAGATGTGACAAGATGTTAATTAAAGGTTAGAATTTCTATTATGACCTAAGAAGAAGAAAGGTTTGTGAGAAATTGCATTTTATTGGGACTAGTCGGGTATTTAAAGGGTAAAGATCATATTGTTGCTTCAGTTCTACAAATCATTCAGGGCTGATAAGGAGTGACAGCAATGCTGAGATAACATCTTACAGTGCTTGCCTGCAGCCTCTCTATAGTCACCGTTTTGCCTTTAAGGAACTGATCATCATTTAGAGTCATAACAGATACTAATCTATAGAGGCAGGTAACACCCAGTCAATGGAACTTGGCCAAGGAAAGTATTGCAGCTCGAGATTGCACACAAGCTCTCACCACTCAGATCATCCTTGTGCTTGTCACTACAGAGACTTTACTGGATTTAACGCAGTGTATGCCATAAGGATATTTCATCACTGTACTCCAGGCAGTTAATCTAAAAACTATAAATAACCTACCTCATGGAGACTGCAACCAACCTCATGGAAACTATAACCAACCTCATGGAGACTGCAACCAACCTCATGGAAACTATAACCAACCTCATGGAGACTGCAACCAACCTCATGGAAACTATAACCAACCTCATGGAAACTATAAATAACCAACCTCATGGAAACTATAACCTACGTCATGGAAACTATAACCTACCTCATGGAGACTACAACCGACCTCATGGAAACTATAACCTACCTCACGGAAACTATAAACCTACCTCATGGAGACTACAACCAACCGCATGGAAAATATCTGTTATATTCAATTAGATCAACTGGACTTAAAGTTTAGTTCTTGAAGACGTTTTGCTAGTCATCCGACTGTCTTCCTCAATTCAGAATGACTTGTACAAGAATCTGTGGCAATTATGTACCCTGGAAAATCCCAATTAGCATATCACAGCCAGGTGTTAAGGGCGTGATTGGATAGTGGCTAAGAGGTGTTATAGGAACGCCCAGAGTAAGGTGTCAAAACAGCATTGTACATGGCAGACAGTTGGTGTCGAACCCGCCCCACCTCTATTTAGGCTTGGTTTCTTTATTTTCACATAAATGGCCTTCTTGACACCTCTTGAACCAGTCACGTTCCTTTGCCAATATGTTAACATTACAATCTTCAAAGGTACGTCCTTTATCCTTAAGATGCAGGTACACGGCTGAGTCCTGACCCGAGGAATTGGCTCTTCTGTGCTGGGCCATACATTGATGCAGTTGCTGTTTGGTCTCCCCCAAATTCAAATCAGAGTATTCTTCACTGCACTGCACTGCGTATATGATGTCGCTTAACTTGTGTTTTGGTATTGGGTCTTTCTGATGTACCAATTGCTGCCTCAGTGTGTTGTTTGGTTTAAAGCAGACAGGGATACTGTGTTTTTTGAAAATTCTTCTTAATTTCTCGGAGACCCCTGCTACATATGGGATGACCATGTTCTTCCTCCTGTCTTGCTTTTCCCCTTCACTGTTGGTATTCGTGTTCTTTTCTTTCCTTCTACTTCTTTTGACAAAGGCCCAGTATGGATATCCACAAGTTTTAAGGGCTCCTCTGAGATGTTTCATTTCTTTCGCCTTCGCCTCTGTGCTAGTGGGAATGTTCTCTGCTCTGTGTTGCAGGGTTCTAAGGACACCCAGGTTGGTGGGAGTCAAACATCAAATACTGATCTGTGTGTGTTGGTTTTCTGTAAACCTCTACTTCCAGTTTACCATTTTCCTTGACTTCTACCAAGCAGTCCAAGAAAGCCAGTTTGTTATTTTGTACCTCTTCCCTTGTAAATTTGATGTTTTGGTCTACCACATTAATGTGTTCTGTGAAAGCGTATAGTATAGTATTTGAGGTTGAATAAAGACATACGTCCATCCAGTTCAACCCATCTAGCAATATCCTCATTTCCTGCCTAACTGTTGATCCAGAGGAAGGCAATAAACCCCCACCAAATTTATGAAGGGAGAAAAAATTCCTTCCTGACTCCAAGTGGCAATCGGTAATTTCCCTGGATCAACTCTACTTTATGTATCAATACAGTAACTTGCAACATTCCTTGTTTGCAGAAACTCATCCAGCTTTTTTTGAAACTGACCAATGAACCTTCCATAACAACGTCCACTGGAAGACAGTTCCATAGCTTTACCGTTCTCACAGTGAAAAACCCTTTCTGAGCTTGAAGCCTAAACCTTTTTTCTTCAAGTCTTAAGGGATGTCCTCTTGTCCTCTGACATGTTCTATTGGTGAACAATGCCCCAGATAGTTTATTGTATGGCCGTTGATTACTGTGTATAAATACATTATCTCCCCACGCAAGTGCCTTTTCTCCAGCGTACATAATTGTAACTTTTCCAGTCTCTCTTCATATTCAAGCTCCCCCAATCCCCTTATTAATTTAGTTGCCATTCTCTGAACCCTTTCCATTTCAAAGATGTCCTTTTTGTACACAGGATTCCAAAAATTGCACTGCATATTCCAAATGAGGCCTTACCAATGCTTTGTAAAGAGGGAGAATTACATTTTCCTCCCTTAAATCCATACCTCTCTTTATACAAGACAATACCATGCTGGCTCTGGCTGTTGCCGCCTGGCACTGCTTACTTCCTTTAAGTTTGTGATCCACTAAAACTCCAAAATCCCTTTCCAATAGGGATTCACTTAACACAGAGCCATTTATAGTATAAGTAGCACAAGGATTTTTAAGTCCAAAATGCATCACCTTACATTTATCAACATTGAATTTCATCTGCCACTTAGCAGCCCAATGTGACAATCTATCTAGATCCCCCTGCAACGATTGCACATCCTCTGAAGTTTTTAATGGTCAACAAAGTTTTGTGTTGTCAGCAAACACAGAAACCTTGCTGACAATACCCACTTCCAAATCATTAATAAATAGATTAAATAGAAGCAGCCCCAACACAGAACCCTGTGGCACTTAGCACTTTAGTCCATAATGATGAAGCCCCATTTACAACTACTCTCTGCATCCTATTCATTAACCAATTTTCTATCCATGTACAAATGTGACTCCCCAGACCAACAGACCTTAGCTTATACATTAGTCACCAATCGGGGACTGTATCAAAAGCCTTTGCAAAATCCAAGTAAACTACATCTACTGCTATGCCAGAGTCTAAATTTCTACTTCCTCATAAAAGTCAAATAATAGCAAAATCCAAAAATATTTTTTCAGGCAGCATTGTACACTGGGATCTTACAGATTCTTCTGTCATCTTTCAAAGACCTTTGATGTGCCCAGCTTTAGAGATTTAATAGATCTGGTTCCAGGGGAAAGGTTTCTGACTGAAATATGTTGCAGTGTGGTGCTTTGCTGGCCTCTTCTTCATATATTCTGCTTTGTTTAGATGTATATCATAAATCAATGGACTGTTTTTAAAAGTGACATGACATGCAAGTGTGCAATCCACTTTTTCTAAAGATTTCCCAATTTGCCATGCAGTAAAAGGTGCCCATACACATGCAATACGATTTCATGTGTACTGGCAGTTCCCATTGGTATCTATTGGTACACATGCAGTGTCCTCATACGTGGTATGGGGGATTATTTGCAGCCTATCGTAACAACTGCATGTCTGGTGTTGGAAAGTGTATGGGCACGTTAAGTTGAAACAGATTCCATAGATCAGACACTTTGCTGTTATTCTATAACATATTCTAGAAGCTAAAAAAATTAAAATAGCAAAGACATTATTACGGTATCATTATTAGTGCTTAACTATCTATTAATCATTCCAACGAGGCGGATTCTCTCCTGCAAGCACAGAACATTCCCAGTAGTACGATTTCCATGGTAGGCAGGTACTTTAAAACTATTTGTCATGTCTTTGTAAACATTTAACACTGTTTCAGGGAAGAGATGAGAATTTCAGCTCTACACATGAATTTTGCACAAGGCAATATACAAATTTACAAGGCGATATCGCAGGATATAGTAAATGTACGGCCGTGATCATACAGTTACAAATGAACGTTCATAAATGTGAAAACATTTTTGCGTACAAAACCTTTCAGTAATGGGGGATCGTAAATCTCCAATTGCAGTCATTAATCTACAATTGTGATCGTACAGTTACGACTGTGATTGAACATTTACACCCGCATCGTAGATTTACGATCACGGCAATGATTGTTATAGACGCAGTACCGCAAAAAAGCATTACTGCATCTTAATGAATATGGACCATAGTGAGGTTTTAACTATATGTCCTGTATTAGTAAACGTGTGGTGGGCCATTAACACACAAAATGTTAGGTAAAAAAATGTGAGGCCTGCCACAACTCAATAAATCTGAGTCCACCATCTGTGAAAATAGTAGAAACTTACTATCACAATCGCATGTGTACCAGCGGGATTTGTTGGGTATCTGTAATGTGTATGGCCATCTTTATAGTTTTAAGAGTGAACACTTAAAATTAGATTTGATTTCCCAGGAATAGTGGGACAAACAGCCAATAGAAATATGTAGAAGTAGAACTACAAGCAGTTTGTTTCACAAAATAATGTGCTACTATTAAATTGTACTTAATAGTGTCATGACATTTTCTTCGAAGAGGCAAAGATCTCACTGAAAACAAATAAAAAGGCAGGCAGCCCAATTGCAGTTACTGCTGCAGCCTCAACTATAAGGTAGAAAGTAGTTTTGTTTTCCTGCTTCACTAAGGGCTAGGCCACACCATTGAGATTTTTAAGCGAATGCGCTTGCGTATGCAATTTTTAAATGATATTAGAACTTGCGGCCATGCACCGAAATCGTGCTACTTCAGATGTGTTGCAATTGCGCATCCGTTTGCAATTTGGTTATTCATGTGAGCCGCATTTGTTTGTGCAATTGCATGTGTTTCCATATCTCAAAAGGTAAAATTGTAAGCGCAATCGCACAGGAAGTGCCAGCGTGGCCTTGTCCTAAATAGGGTGCTAAGATGACCAGAGCATGACAGATTTCTTTTATATTGTGTTAAGCCTGTCTGCTTAACGATAAATATTTTTGAATCAAAAGCAAAATGTCCCCTATAAAAATTGTATTAAAAACTGTTTTTTTAATTGAATTTGTGTTTTTTAGTATTTCGGCGCTACCGTTTCGACCTATCATTGGCCCATACACAGCCCAAATATCAGGAGAAACGAACATTTGGACCCATCGTGCATTGCGGGTTGGGACCCGCTATCGCACGTGTACGAGGCTTAAGTATATCTCAGCATTCTGACACTCAGTGAGTGTCAGATTAAGGTAAGGTTAATTAGGCTAAAAACACTTACAGGGTGATGCACCAACGGGCGTACCTCACCTGTTCCAATGTTATATCGGTTAGCGTGACTTAAACTTCTTCATTGCAGCGGCTGCGTGGCTAATGCAAAAGTTAACCGCGCAGCCTCTGCAAGTGATGTTATATGCCGAAAGCGGCATTCCATTGTGGCATTTTAAATGCAGCTGCTGTTAAATGTGCGTAATAGAAAATTGGCAGATAGCGATGCTCCGAGAGCCGCTATCGGCATATAACATCGCCGGGCTGTTTGCTCCAGGTGAATTGCCCTGTTATTTTTGGGCTGGACATTTCATTTAAAGATGTGAACTATTAATGTCCATATTAATACTAGGCAACATCAACCACTAAAAAATCCACCAACAAGAAATCCCTTCTGGAATCGTAAGGCAATGCAAGTAAATCAATGGTGGTGGTATAAATATACAAACTTCTATGTAATATTGTTAATACTGAAGGAAACATATAGGAAGGGATTTTTTCTTTCTTAATAAAGGTCTCCCAACCCGAACCACTGCATTTAATATTAATTACAATACTAAAGGCAGGCATACACAGGTCAATTTTTCAGGTGTTCCAAATGATGATCTAATCAGCCAGGAAAAAACATCCTCTGTGTCGCTTCTGGCCCATAGACTGGCAATATAAGGCAGCTTGCCAAACAGCCACTGATTGGACCAGTGGGAAAATGTTCAGACAACACTATCTTGTGCAGATTTCAGCAAGATAGGTGCCGCAAGGTGGTGCAGTTTGATTGGTACTTTCCAATCCTTTTTCAATCAGGAACGATTGCTCAGCTACAAATTCTGCCGCCATCTAACAGTTTATGGGCTGCTTAAAACTACTTTGCAGCAGATATCATCTTTGACATGGCAATTTTTTTTTTTTTTGGCACCAAACCCATAGACTGACCTCATTAGCAGCTGAGGATAATAGAAAAAAAGGAAGATAATAGTAACATTTGGTGGTTAAGTATAATAAAGTTTACGATAACTGCGGGACCAACACTTTTTTGGGAGGAAGATACTTACATTTACCCTTCTCAGACCAACTCAATCTCAATAACTAATAACAGATGAATTGATTGTTTTAATTTTAAACATACATAAAACCATCTCATTTTTGCATTAACATTCGTTTACTGTGAAAAGATTATATGCCCCAATCTTTCTATGGCCCCTGATTGGATGGCTCGATATACCAGAGATGTTCCATAGCAGCAACTGGACCAAGGATTTTTCCTGTAATATCTCCGATTTGTCTTAGAATAGAACGTCTTATCGAACACTGAATCGTCTCTGGTATAAAAATATGTTTATTTCTTAAACACATGGCATCTTTCTTATTTCTAAGGCACACGACATATTGAAGGAAATACTGAGGTATAAAAAAGCCCAGTGTTTATTAGGACTTTACAGTCTCCGTGCGGAATAGCAGAGGTCAACTGGAAAACAGCCTCTCAGCTTCTGGCCTGTTTTTTCTTCTGCACCAGTTCCACTAGCAGCTTGTATCTACATATACAATCCTCCTGCAGGGAAAAAAGCACTATTACTTCAGGTCCCCATTTTGAGCAGAAATTACATCAATTATTAATGCTTTTCAGCTTTAAATGGGTTATGTTTTAAATTACTTACACATTATGGTCGACACATTTAAAAAAAAAAAAAATTATAGTCCTTAAAATAAACTTGCCATAATTCCCTTTATTTACTTATAAATGAAGGTCCTTTCATGTTAGTTTTCTTTTATCTTTGTTCTAAATGTAAACAGATCAGTGATTTCTTCTAAAATACATAGTTAATAATCTTTAGCATTTCACGAATATATCTAGGGTCCCATCATTAACATATCTAGGGTCCCATCATTAACAATGGGGGAGGTGCTGCTATTTTTAAACTTATCATAACTAGAAATGTTCACGTCTCCCTAATGAACACCAGGTAGTTTAAAGTTACAGACTCTCACAAGCTGTAAAGTCTATAAGCAACTAAGGTTGTTTGCTTTTCAGTTTAAATAATGGTATGTGTGGTTATATATGTGTTGTGTGTGCATACTTGCGAGTAGATGGTCTTTTCAACTTTTTTGGGAGATTATAAGAAATGGAGAATAATTCAGAAATGTGTGTTATTTATTTCTTATTGTTTACAGTTTAACACCATTCAATTATGCAATGTTTTTCCAGACACCTGAATGGGCAGAGGAAGAAATTAGCCAGCTGACAAGAAGGATGGTTAAATTCCCTGGGGACTCCTGGTCGATGGGAGAAGATTGCTCATGAATTGGGTCGATCAGTGTCAGATGTGAGTTCACTTAATTTTGCATTGTATAGAAAGTGACGAACCATAACAAAACAGGCAGAGTAAGAGCCAGACTGAAATGTAGGTTGGCTTTGCTTTGAAATAGACCACAATCCTTTCAGGTCCTGGAAGTGAACATTAACTAAGTAAGCAGAAAGCAGATGTGAACCGTCCCCTGCCTCGCAATTAACAGCTGTAATTGATCAGTTGTACAGGGGATTTGGTGCTTAGAGGTTTAGACTACTGTACCTGATCGCAGAAAAACACGCTGTTACATGATGTTTAAAAAATAAATAAAAGGAAGGTGAACTGCCATTAACTTTCTATTTTGGGGTGGGGAAGTTATTACATTGATCTTTGATGTCATATAGTCTTCTACTGTAAAGTATTACAAATACATTAATATATTTTAAAATATATGTTTAGAGCCCACATGTATCATGATTATAATAATATCCTGGCCCACGTGCATCCAATAGTTTTAAAATACATGCGTAAAGGTTCACTTACCTTTGCCGCTAGTTCTGTATGTTTTATATATATACATATTGTATACAACCACTAAGTGGGGGCCAATGTGTTTGTAATGGCCCCCATACGAGCACCAGTCCGGTCATATGATATCGGATATCCTGATATTGTACGATCCTCTGTTTGTGTATGGCGATTGTACGATCGTAGTACACATTTTATTATCGGCCCAATGGAAAAATTTCGGTGTAAAGTCGGATCGGGATTGGTTTGTCTATGCGTCCTTGGGCAGTAGAATTTTAGGAATTTTGTCTGGATGTGCAATGTAAATATTACAGCTTATTATAATACCACAATCCCATCCCAGGGAACTACAGATATGTAAATTCTCGTTTTAAAAACTTACAGGGAGATTCATAAAAGTTCTTTTGTTTAAATGGTGCTAATTTTGCCCGAACAATCAGATCTTACTTAACATTTGAAAGCTAACATCTGATGGTTGGGGCAAAATTAGCGCCATTTTAAACGATAAGAATTATGTTGAATAATCTGTTATATCCTATTCATTGATTGCATTTCCAGTTTTAAAATCTCTTTAAATACGCATTTTAACTAATATTTAGCATTTAGATATTCGCTTTTAGCTAAATTTTTGCTCACAGTGAAGAATCGCTAGTGTTTCCTGAAAATGAAACATTTGAAAAATGCCATCTGGCATATACATATAATGCATATAGTTTATTTTTTCTGTTTATATATTCTGCATTCGTGTTGAAAAAAAAAAAGGGTTCTTTGAAATCCATTTTCCCCATTTAATTTCTGTTATGGTTTAACACAAAATTCTAAATTATTACCATAATTGCTCTGGCAGTGAATTTCGCTATACGTTCTTATTCCCCCACCCCCCTTTAAATCAAATGCAGATTATGCCTATATGCCATGAATTATTTGTTCTAGCAAGAAAGGGTTATCTGGTTTTGCTTTGTACGGTGAGTTGATATAGAAGGAAACCAGATTCAGTTCACTCTATCAGATGTAGACCCGGTTACCTGTACCAGTGCTCGCTGGTCAATGTATGCACACATCTGCTATTTGACCCATTTTTCGGCTAACTCTAGCTTCGGGCCTAATACTCCTTCCAGTACTTCAGGAACAATCAGCCTCTTTTGTTTGTGTTTTTCCTGGTGCTTGCTCTCCAGCCATCCTTAGCCAGCTGCAATAACTCGTCCGTGCTGATATTGATTTTATTTTTTTCTAGTTGGTTAAGACTTAATTCTTCATTGCATTCTAAAATATCAGTAGCTTCGTAAAGAAGCCTGATATTTCTTTTGCCTCCATAACTATATTGGGCCAGATTAAAGTTGTGAGCATTATATTCTAGAAAAAAAATCTATGTTTAAATTAAATTAGTAGTTTATCTTTAAATTAAATTTTTGAGACTGAGGTTTTCATAGATATCAGTTATAGGTCTGCATGGGTGGGAAAAATGAAATTATTGTTTTGCAGTTCTTCAATTGAACTTTTATTCATGAATTAAAATTGGTTGTCGAACACTGCAGAAATAGTAATAATACGACTAACAATTTTAGCAGTATCTCCTTTTAAAACATTCTGGTGCTACGATAATGTCAGCTTTATAAGAAGCGTTTGCTTTCTTTTAGAGCTGTACATTATCATTGTCAAGTTAAACAATGACTGCCTGAGCTCAGTGTATGTACTACTGAAGCGCATTTTGCGTGTCACCTGTAGCCCCTCCCCTTCTTATGTTAGGGACTATTTATGGCAAAATACTGGCAGCACTGCTGCACTATTCATTTTATAGAAAGCAGGGGAATATTTAGGGGGGATTACTGAAGCCTGAATCCCCCTTCTGGTATCCAGGGATGGCCGTTACATACAGAGACCGTTACATAACAGAGGACCGTTACATACAGAGACCGTACATACAGAGACCGGTTACATACAGGACCGTTACATACAGAGGACCGTTACATATACAGAGACCGTTACATTGTTAATTAAGCTGTGAGTGAGAAGCAGCATTTTTTTTTTTTTTGTTTCAAAAATGTATCCAGTCTGCCCTGTGATTGAGCAGCATAGAGATCTGTATCAAATAACCCTGCAGATGCCTGAGGTAATTGCTGAGATGGGGTTTAATACAGTATTTCGTACTAACTACACAGTGAAAGAGCGAGAAAGTGAGAAGGGAATAGGGGACGTTACAAAATCCTGGAGGGTGATTAGCGGACTTTCAACATTGCGATAGTGTATATATAAATATTGTATATTTATTTTTTTCTGTATGTATTTATTTCTTATACAGCGCTACGTCTCCGCAGCGCTTTACAATTATTTACTCAATTCACATCAGGCCTGTCCGTAAGAGCTTACAATCTAATAATTATGGTTACCTCCAACCTATCAGTATGTCTTTATGATTGTGGGGGAAACCGGAGTGCCGAGAGGAAACCCACGCAGCACAGGAGAACATACAAACTTCCTTGCAGATGTGTCCAAGTGTGGGAATCGAACTCAGGACCTCAGAGCTGCAAGGCATCAGTGCTAACACTGGCTACCGTATACACACACTCTTGCCAGGTCCCAATACGACAATAGTCAGCAAATTCTGTTGATCCGCCGTCAGTGTTCACAACTCTGACTGTGATAGACCTAATAATAATGTAGTGCAAATGTGTATTTCTTAGTATAAACAAAATGTTGGGATGGGTACAACGGACAAATTTTTATGATGTTCTCAATAACAAGCTGTCAGCCGGAACAAACCACTGTCCTGTTGTAACAATGGCTGCCTAGACCGCATGATGGAAGTGATTTATCGACCATGACAGATTGCCCGTCATCCGTTCCAGGCGAATGTTAAGGTTGACTGGTCACCGCCACCGAAATTTCCTCAGATTTTTTGGCCCGACTGGCCAATACATGGAAATATCAGTCGGTTGGCCCAAAAACCTGTTTGTGTGTACCCCAGCCTTAATGAATATACTTTTATAACAAATTAAAGGGAATATCTGTATTGGCGTACTGCGATGATAATTATAGAACGTAGAGAATATATAATGTATAATATTATTAATATATGTGATCCATCTATAATAAAATACATGGAATTATTTGGTCATGAACCTCCTTTTGGGCTTGTTCAGTGGAATCCTACTAGGAATCCCCCCTTGAAAATAGTGCCCTTGCTCCTGAAAATTTGCCACACTGTTTCACATACAGAGCTTATTTGTCAGGGATAGGGCTGCAATCAGACACTGAGTTGACATTAAAAAAAAAAAAAAAACGTCCGGTTCTCATTTTTCTCTATCAGCAGGTTGAATAATGCTACATAGGTGAAAGAAAGGCAGATACAGGATTTAAAAATCTTGATACTTCCTCTGTAGTCCTTCAGATCAGACACACTCTCCAGCATGTGAGTTGGTCAACTCTTGGCTGCACTTCCTGAAGCATAACCGAATAAAGGATTTTTCGCCTACCATGTAATGGGGTGTATAACAGTTTGTATATGTGCTTAATGTTTTGTCATTGGAGATATTTAGGGCACGTTAATTTGAATTTTGAAGTACATTTCTTACTGTTGTCAACTGTTAGGGGTTGGTTTAAATGCCGATAGTGGAAGAAAAGTAAACTGTCAAAATGCATAAAAACTATGATAAACTATGGAGAGTAGATTTTTTTAAAACTGAGGTATTTAAAGGGTATGTCCACCGTTATTTAAAACTTTATGTTCAGTTTAACTGAAGGACAGGAGGTAATGCGATATGTCTTACCTCCTGTCCTTCATAAACTTACAGAGACCAGAAGAAACTTACCGCGTAACGATCCAGCGCTGCTGACAGCCTCGACTACACTGACATTCCCGACGATCCACAGTCCTTTGATTGTGTGCACATGCGCACACAGTGCATGAGCGTGGACCGGCGGCGGAGATGTCAGTGAGGCGGCGCTGGAGCGATAGGCGGGTAAGTTTCTTCTGGTCTCCTGTAAGTTTTACTGAATGACAGGAGGTAAGAAATCACATTTACCTCCTGTCCTTCAGTTAAACTGGAAACATAAAAGTTAAAATAACGGTGGCATACCCTTTAAGCAACAATGTAATTTAAGAACTTTGTATGCTCAAAAATACCGGGGGGGGGTTGGGAGAGAATATAAAGTTTCTTCAGACATGTACCAGAACCAAGTAATATAAATCTACGTTCCTTCTAAAGATATTTTGATTAAGGAACTTGTGTCGCTGTACAGTTCATTCAGGTGTTTCACTATTATTTTGTTGCATAATTAGCACTTTCAGGTCCAGCTTTAAATCCAGCCTCACTTTCTTTTTTACTTCTTCTTAAACCCAGTTGTGCTGTCAACACGTCCTGTTTGCCAAAATGTACATAGTAAACATGCATTGGCCCATGTATATAAAATTAATTGACCTTATTGGAAAGAATTGTCCATATTATTTTAAATGCTTCCATGACCCACACGCAATACTTAACATGGTAAAAATATTTATAATTTAATTTACAACTTTCAACAGATGAGTGTTGCAACAACAACCCCATTTAAATTGTAAAAAATAAACAGGAACATAATTCTCTGGCATGCAAAACGGCCAGAATGTGATTATTTACTGCAGGCTTTCCTAAATAAAGGCAGCAAAGTCTCAAATTTCATATTTGTGAAGTGTATCACTGCCTTGCATGAAAAGATATAAGCAACCTGTCTCTCTCTGAGGTTACTAATCTTCTCATCGGTTGCGATGGCAGGCTGATAGGAGATTTGCTAGTGCCCGGAAAAAGGCTCAGGTAGGCAAGGAAAACAGGAGGCAGTGGATAGATTTAAGGCAATTTTTTAATCACCATGGTTCCTAACCACATGTGCAGCAGTGCACAGCCACATAAACGTCCTTTCTATCCAAGCGTACGAGGCGCTCCAAATACTGTATATGTGACATAATAGAAAATATACCACCAATATAATTACCCTCAATGATAATTTCACTACAAATATTTATCACATTATATACAAACTATGTTACAAAACACTACCAACACCCAACTTACACATTTGAAAACCTCTGTGTTCAATCTCGCAAAGCTATTTCAAGAATATACGGCATTCTGTGTTATATGATTTTGCCACGCCCCTAAATAACCTTTATGGACAAATGGGAAACCATGCTGGGGCAAACTTGGAGAAGGCCAATGAACAAATATATTTGACTCCCTAAGAAAATGTTCCCCAGTGATCTGAAAACACTGTTGGGAGAACTAGACGGGTGCAGAAGTGGGATAGACTGTTGAAACCATAATCCAGAAGGTTCTCCATACCACAATAACTCTTGAACCATTGACAGCCCTTTTGACAAAACTATAACCCACCTAATCTCTAACCAGAAACAAACTAACGCACAGTGTGTGCCCAAGCACCAGAGCCCTCATGGCTGCCTCTTGGAAACAACCTCCCTCTCCAGACAACAAACAGAGACAACATTGGTTGGCTGTGGAAAAATGAATTGGTGGTCAATAGAGTGAGGGTACAATAAAACTTACGACACTGGTTTGGATCCATGGGAGTCCGTCTCTTGTTACATCTTGATTCGGAGCCAATCTGAATCAAAGAGTAACAAGGGACACGAACAGGACCACAGCGAGAGGTATAAAGGGAACGGAATGACAACAGGAAAGGCGGATATGACAGAGGACCAGTAATCACAATTATCGTAATTTTTTAGTATCATTTTATTCATTACTATTTTATTTTCTTTTAGGGTAATGTTTATATTTTAGATTATTATGACCAGACAGGTTAAGATAAAAAGAAAAACAAAGGAGGATACAGTCTTTCCACAAACATTGGTTTTGAAATATGTATATATGCAAATGTTTCTATAATTTTTCACTTTTAGCGTATGAATATTTTTCTCCAATAAAAATATTTTGGAAAATACATGCATGTGCACGCATATATAAACTATAGGGGAGATGCAATAAGGTGCACTGTGGCCCAAACCAATAAAAATACTCACTAGCAGATGTTGGTTAGTTTTTACACTGGTTTTGTATGTATGTATTTATTTCTTGTATAGCGCTACTATTTCCGCCAGCGCTTTTTAACAATTATTTACTCAATTCACATCAGACCCTGCCCCGAAGAGCTTACAATCAATCACTTTATGTACACATGCAACCTATCAGTATGTCTTTATGATTGGGGGGAAACCGGAGTGCCCAGAGGAACCCACACAAGCACGGGAGAACATAAAAACTCCTTGCAGATGTGTCCAGGGTGGAATCGAACTCAGGACCTCAGCTCTGCAAGATACCAGTGCTAACCACTGAGCCACCGTTGCTGCCACCAATGGTCTGCACCATTCCCCAACAGCGCTAGGTTTCCAATGTACTTTTTTTTACCATTTGCATTGACTGTTGAGGGCCAATTCAATGCGGCCATGCAGTAGAGCAATGTGCCATAGCAGTAACATTAAGTAATCACTTTGAGTGTAAATGGTAAAGCTATCTTAACAACTCCTTTTTTTGGGAGGAGTTTGTCTATTGAAATGCCGACCATATGTGGCCTTTTGCCCAGGCATATTGGGAAGATTATGGATCAGATGGGGATAGGACTTTCAGACAATTTCCTCAAGATCCCATCTGTAGATTCAATATCTTGCACAAGGTGGTGAAATTAAAGTCACCTCCAAATCGAGCTTCAATATCATGAAGTACATCATGCCTTAGCCAATCACAGGAGCGGCTGCTGGTCAAGCCCCTTCTGCTTCTTCTGTGCAGGGAAAAGACAAACGGAAGACAGGCAGAAGGCAGCGAGGGAACAAAGGCTTGTAAATATATTTCAGACAGCTTTCAGTTATAAACCTCACAAGGTCAAGGTTTTCAGCCATTTCCTGCAACATATTACATTTTTTCTAGTGGGTGGAAATACCCATAAAGGATAAATATCTAACCCTAAATAAATACCCCCTAAAGTTTCTCATAGGAGGGGAAGGTGCTGAGAACGATATGAAATGTAACTGCAGGGCTTGCTGTATGAAATCAAACATAAAAAGGTTTGCAGGGGTTTTTGGTAACAGTAGTTTGAATGCACACTATGCTTACTTACACCCCAACAGGGTAAAACCAATAAATAATAGTTGGGGGAACTATTATTTATTGATTTTTGCTGTAGTGAAAATAATTGTATATTTGACTATTTAAAATGCATTATATCATGAAAACAAAATTCACACTTCTGTTATTACTCCACGCATTAACAAATACTTTAAAAGGCAGTTCTTTATTCTAGAGCATTATTGCAGATGTAACACAGTCGCTGCCCTTCCACACTGTCATTTCCTGGCTGTGATCACCCAACATCATGACCAACGTTGATATCGGCCTTCCCATGCTTGGCCTCTGAGTGTGTTTCACGTTTAAGGGCCTGTCCAACATGAAGCAGTTGAAGTACATCATAGGTGGGGGATTTACAGTGAATATTCCCATTATAAAATCAGGCATGTGTATCTTTGATCCATAAATTCTACTTTGTAAAGAAACCTTATGGTTTGATTGTTTTTTTCCTTCAGTATGTTTTGTAGGATCGTTTACATTTTTCTAATAGCTTTAAAACAGGATTGATCCATTTGATCTTCTGTTTATTTTATTTAGATTGAAAAATCATTGTGGTAGCATTTACAATGCATAGCAATACTTGTTTTTAACCAGACTTTAAATGAACAGTAACAATATGTACTTTACACTGACTGACGCGGAGAAATACATGATTGAAAGATACAACCACTACACATAATATAGATATATAGAGAGAAGATATCTAGAGATGATATATAAATAGACAAAGACACACCGCACTTCTTGATGCATTAATAGAAGTTAAGTTCATGCATCTGGGGAAATTAACTTTACCTTCTCCCTCTTGGTTTATCTTATTAATATAGTAGATTGCAGCTTCTTTACAAAGATGCAGGGAGAGGAAGGAAATGCTCTTGTCCTTTCCAGTATGTGTTTTTGATTATATAGTGCTGGGATCTTTGCTACATAATGTAACGAAAGCTGAAATAATGTTCATATCTTCTGTGTTTGGAGCTATTGCCAGGATGCTATTTTACAAACCCATACCAATAAACTTGAAGATCTGATCTGTCTATCTGTATCTAAGTATACACATGAGCCAATATTCCCTTCAGACTGATCGTAACAAATCTGATGGGAAAAAATTGGGACTGACAGGTTTCGCCACAACTGATTATGTGGCCCATTCAATACCTCCGAATCAGGGTGAAAATTTTAACCCGTTTGATCTTATGGCAAAAATAGCTTGTGGTACAGCTGAACACGGAGATGCCAGGATTTCTTTTCCTTATTTATAAAGCACACATACTCATATGGATTATTTTTAGATTCTTTTCTTTTTAACTTATTATGTTGGATTTACAAAGAAAATGTAAATGTTTAGGATTAAATGTTTTTGACAAATGAGTTGTTGTTTTCCAGCAAAATGGTAAAATTCCATTTATAAAAAGATGTAACCTTTGTAATACCCAAGAGATGTATTTGCACTGCAAAGTGTTGAGATTCTGTAGAATGTACTTTATTTCAATAAATATTTGATACAATATTATTTTTTTTACTTTAAGTCCTTTCCCAGGGTAGATTGCTTGTGGAGTCTCATTTCCTATTACTTGCATTATTGTGAATAAGATAAACATTAGTCTAAAGGAAACAACTCATTGGAACATAATTATAAGCATTGTCCATTAGAAAATACCCTGCCACTGTCTGTGTTATGTCTTTCAAACAGATTTCTACTCCAGTGCAAATAGTTACTTAGGCCTAAAGCAAATGCATTAATATTTGTAACCCTGGTTGTAATCTACTTAAATCATAAAACAGTGGTGACCCCCAGGTCAAAGCTCTCTACTATTGAATTATTTTGGCACAGTCTGACTAAAATGGAAACTTAATACCAGAATTTTGTAGTATTGCAGCCTTCAATTATCTCTCATCTATTAAATAAAGCATATATCACAGGATGTACACACATGTTAAAGGGCAGTCCACCCCCAAAACTATAATCCCCCCCCACTACTGGCCCCATCATGTAGTGTAGTTTAATCCTTACCTCACATCCCAGCTCCATAAGGTTCTCCTGTAGTTCCCCCCCCCCCCCCAAATCCCAAAACTGCCCACCAGAGGATAGCAGAGTCCATATAGGACTCTGCCTCCTATCTGGCCTCCGGGAGAAGTTGGCATGCGTACTGCAGCCTTCTCCCCCTCCCTCTCCCTCCCGTTTGCTATCCCTCCCCCTAGCATAAAACCCCTGGCCATGTAATAGAACAACTTCCCCCAGCCCAACCGCATAAAAATTATTTTTAGAAAGTGACCAGAACTGTACTTACCTTCCCTTTCCCCCGGCATTCTGAGAAGCCGGCAGCCGCGTCCGTTATTGGCTGCCCTCTCAGCCAATCACGGACGCGGCTACCGTCCCGCCCCCTGCTTGCAGTGTCTTGCAAGCAGAAGGCCGGGCCGGGCCGGGCCGGGCATCGAGAGGAGGAGGGAAGGTAAGTGAAGAACTGGGGACTTTCTGAAATTAATTTATAGCGGTTGGGGCTGGGGGAGGGTACTCATCATATGGGAAAATTTCATATTAAGGGTGGACATGCCCATTAAGCCAGTCACACTTTCATAGTCACTGACGTGTTATGGATTCCTAAATTATCTATGTATAATAATGTTTTTTCTTTCTTTCTCATTATGTTTTAATACTGCAGGTCACAACAAAAGCAAAACAAGTAAAGAAGCAGTTTCTCATCCTTCAGGTGTGTGTGCAAAATAAACCACATTCTGAGAATATAGTTAGTGATTTTTCAGGTAGCTATAATATGTATCTTATGTATCTTTACATATGTACACATAATGCATAGGACACAATGGAACTCTTCAACATCCATTACTGCTGAAAGGGCAAGCTTACCCCCAAAACTTAAGGCTATGTCCACCCCTAAAATAAAAATTTATATCATGCTGCCCCCATGTCCCCCAGCCCCAACCGCATGTTAGTTTTTTTAAAAAGGCCCCAAATCTTACTACCTCCCCTCGATCCGCCGCACTGCCGGCCTCTGCTTGAGAGAATGCAAGCAGAGGGCGGGGGACGGCAGTCGCGTCTGTGATTGGCTGAGCGGCAGCCAATCACGGACGCGGCTGCCGGTCATTCAGTGCAGCGGAGAAAGCGGAGAGGTAAGTAAGTAAGAGTTTGGGGAGCTTTTAAAAAAAAAACATGCGGTTGGGGCTGGGGACATGGGGGAGCAGAATATTTAGGGGGTTTTTCGCTAGGGGAGGGATAGTAGAACGGAGGGAGAGGGAGGAGGGAGGGAGGGGGTGAGAAGGGCTGCAGCACGCATGGCAGGAATCTCGGGAGGCCAGGTAGAGGCATGTCCTATATGGACCTGCTAGCCTCCTGGTGGCAGTTTTTGGAACTTGGGGGGGACTACAGAGAACCAGATGGAGTTGGGATGTGAGGTAAGGATTAAACCACACTACATGGTGGGGCCAGTAGTTGGGGGATTATAGTTTTGGGGGTGGACATGCCCTTTAAATTGATATTGCTAAATGACCTAACCCCTAATTAGCTGGGCAGTGCAGTGCACCAGTTACCAGGTAATGTAGCAATATGCTAATTTAGGTTTGTAGGTGAACTTAAAACATAATTTTATGTGAGATGTGCTGGATACTTTTTATGGGTGGTTATGATAGTATTGCGGGAATACACATGAGGTCTTTAGTTATATGTCTTGGTCTGTATCTACAGCCATCATTAGATTTTTCAGGAATGCAGTTTATCACCTATAAACCAATCTCTAATTGTTGTTAATGTTTAATAATATTTCATTTTTCTCTTATAACATGGCACGTTTCTTACTTGTATAAAGTGTTAAACATGTAACTGGGTTACATAGTGTTGATTTAAACTCTTTTTGGAAGAAGCATTTTTTGATTGAAAAGGTTTTTTTTTTTTTTTTTTTATTCAGGTACCATTAGATTCTCTGATTTAAAGTACTCGGCAAAGGTAGTGTTAATTTATCTGACAGTATTATCACTCGAGAGAGAGGAAAGATGAAAATGAGATAGAGGAACAGATCTCTCCACATGTCAGACAGAGGCAACGTCTGGAGCTCGGAGAAGGAAGACCACCAAACCAGCTGGAGTGTTGACATCTGCAGTAGAGGAAGTGGAGGAAAAAGTTAGAAACAGGAGGCAAAAGGACTTTGATGTCATTAGAGCAAGAGACTGAGGATCTTGTGGACAGTGACAGTGACATGAGAAAAAAGGAACAGAATCGAAATTTGGAAGAATTATGGACTCAAAACCAACAGAAGCTTTTAGAACTTGCACTTCAGCAATACCCAAAAGGAACATCTGAGCGCTGGGATAAAATAGCTAAATGTGTACCTGGAAAAAGTAAGGTGAGTAAAGATTGAGGTGTTAGGATAAAATTAACAGCAAAAAAATATGATGAATGTGTAGTACTATAAAGCAAGGTATAAAGCATTAGGATCCTTATGTAGTGTAAATATACAATCTAAGTTTACTACTGCTTTCAGATACAAATTACTGGGGAAACATCATTAGCAATTGACCGCCACAATCTGCAGTAATTTACCGACATGTCTGATCTTGGTAGCCACCAAATCGGCTCAGATTTTTTAGCCTGAACCGACTGATACAAGGAAATATTGGTCAGTTAGGCCAACAAATCTGCTTGTGTGTCCCAGCCTAACATTAAGGAATTTTAGATGAGCACTTGCAAAGGAAAGGCCGCTTGATTGTCACTAGTGTCCTCAGGAAAACAGTAACTGTATGCATTCCCTTATAACAGTAACAAAATGAATGTTGGGTATAGAACCCTGCTTTGCTTGCACTAATAACTACTTAAAAGAGAATTAAATGATTCACTGTGAAATTAGAACCTCATCTGCTTTTTTATTTTAAATGCTAAACAAATACATTCCAATCATTGGTACGCCCCTCTCTTCCTGATTCCATTGTCCTTTTGCTACTTGTGATATAAGGCCTGTTTAATTTTATGAGGCTGGAGCAGCATTCATAAACACATCAATTTATAGGCAACCAGTTGCATTTCTAAGGCTGGGTACACTCTATACAATATTTTTGGCTGAGCGACCGATCATGCCGTGTATCTCGATTGGCCAGAAAATCGCATGGTGTAGATTGGGCGAACGGACCTGTTGGTAATCACTGCCAATCATGCGGCCCCATAGCGAACTGTTGGCCTGTGGGCACTGTTGCTGCAACTGACAGTCGTTTGTCCCAGCCAAGACGCTCACTAAAAGAGAATGCTCACCTGGGACAAAAAGTTCCCTCGTTTGTACCACCTTTAAGGTTAAAAATATAGATGTTCAGATCATCGTTTTATGGGAATCACTTGAGCTTAATTCATTGTTAGACTTTAATTTCTCCTTTTAACATCTCGCCTTGATTTTTTATATCTAATGTTTCAATGCATTGCAGTCATGTATCATTTATCAAGTTTTCTTAGCTCAGTCTATTATAGAAAATATGATCACTGGAAACTGAATATAAAAACACTAAAGTAACTTATCTTTAAAAATACAGTTCATTTAAAGTTGAGTTATTTAATATATTGTTCTATTATTATTATTATTATGGATTTATATAGCGCCAACATCTTCTGTGGTGCTTTACAATTACATAGTTATACATTACATACAGGGTATACATGTTATACAAAGTCTACATATTACATGCACAGGTAATACAAAATATGAGTAAACAGAGTGATGAGTTTCTTACAGCAATACCATGATACATTAGGAGAGAGGACCCTGCCCAAAGAGCTTAGAGTCTAGAGGATATGGGGTGAGACAAAGGTTGCAGGAGTCAGTAGGCTGTAAATAGATTGGCAGTGGAGTGTGAAAGGCGGTTTGGATCATATTGGTAGTAAGATGGGTAATGTTTAGGCCAGGTTATATGCTTGCCTGAAGAGGTGGGTTTTAAGGTTACGTTGAAGGTATTAAGGGATGGTGAATGATGGGCCAACGAGGGAGTTCCAGAGCAGAGGGGTGCATGAGCAAAGTCCTGAATACAGGCATGGGAAGAGGTGACTAGGGTGGATGAGAGGAGAAGATTGTTTGCGGAGCGGAGGTTGCGTCTGGGACGATATCGGTGGATCAGCTCTGATATATGAAGGGGCTGTATTGGATAGTGCTTTATAGGATAGGGTAAGCAGCTTGAACTGGATCCTTTGCGTGATGGGCAGCCAGTGGAGGGACTGACAGAGATGAGAGGCATTAGAGGAATGAGAAGAGAAATTAATGAGCCGGGCAGCAGAGTTGAGGATGGATTGAAGCGGAGCAGGCGGTTGTTTGGTAGACACACAGGAGGTGTTGCAGTAGTTGCATGAGAGAAGGGAGGAGATAGAGGAGGGGGGGGAGTGGGGGGGTGAGGGGGGGGGTGATGGGAGGGTGAGGGAGCGTAGCAGGAGGAGTGTTAGGGGAAGGAGAAGGGTGAGGGGTGGTGATTGGTGGTAATGAGACGTAGGAGGGGAGGAGGGTGAACAGAGGTGATGTGAGGGGTGGGCGGGGGTTGAAGTAGGGCGAAGAGTGGAGTGTTGCATGTTTTTTTAGCTCGTTCGAGAGGAAGGTCGGATGCGGAAGATGTCTTTGAGTTGGAGCCGACAGGAGTTGGCAAGTGAATTGACAGGGGGTTTAAAAGAACGGAATCTAGCATTATTCCCAGGCAGTGGACATGAGGAGATGGTGATATAGGTGTATTGTTAATATAATTAGTAAGACTAGGGAGGAGAACAGATTGTGAGGGTGGGAAAAGGACAAGTTTAGTCTTGTCCATGTTGAGTTTGAGGAAGCGGGGAGGACATAAGGCAGAGATAGCACTAAGGCAGTCAGGGACCTGGGATGTTAGTGTAGGGAGGTCTGGGGCAGAGATGTAAATTTGGGATCATCCGCATACAGGTGATACTGGAATCCAAATGAACTAATGAGTTGTCCAAGGCCATAGGTATAGATGGAGAAAAGAAGAGGACCTAGTACGAGCCTTGCAGGACCCCCACAGGGAGGGAGAGTTAATTTCAGAGTGGAAAACACTAAAGGTCCTACCGAGAGATAGGAGGATAGCCAAGAAAGTGGATACCCAAGGATCTGAAGAAGTAGAGGGTGGTCGACAGTATCAAAAGCAGAGGACAGATCAAGAAGAATGAGCAAAGAGTAGTGACCTTAGATTTAGCACTAAGTAGATCGTTGGTCACTTTAGTGAGGGCAGTTTCCGTGGAGTGGTTAGGGCAGAAGCCTGACTGGAGGTGGTCAAAGAGAGGTTAGCAGACAGGTGACTGACCATATCTGCATAGACATGTCTTTCCAGTAGTTTGGAAGCAAATGGGAGAAGGGAGACAGGCCGGTATCTGGAAAGAGCGGCCGGGTCAAGGGAGGGTTTTTTAAGTATAGGGGAGACCAAGGAGGGAAAATACCAGTGGGAGGACAAGTTAAAGAGCGAGTTTAGGGTGGTATGAAGGAAAGAGGAGGAGGGGGAATAAGATGAGAGGTAATGGGGTCAAGGGGGCAGGTGGTGAGACATGTCCTGGATAGGAGGGATAAGAGTCCTTGTTCGTAATAGTGGTGAAGCTCGTTAGGGTGCAATTAAAGGGATTAACCAATGAAGGGAGGTTAGCCGGTGCAGTGGTAGGAGTTGGAAGCTGTATGGAGGAGGTAGGGTGCATAGGAAAACCATTTTGGAATCAATGCTTTAATTGAATTTTAACTAATTTTGATACAAAAGTACAAATAGGTACATATAAACAATTGTTCAGTTTTCGATCATGGAGGCTGGAAATTCCAAAATAAAGGTGCATTTGTATGTTTCGTGGTGGACTTATAAAACTTGTAACAAACATGTAAATGCTTTTTGTAGTAGATAGCAACAGAGCTTCTCATCCCATCCCCCAATTATAATCACTTATCTGCATATAGGGGGCCATACACGTGCGATGCCATGCAATGTGCGACAGATCACATTGGTATCTGTCGGCACATTGCGAAGGGAACCTTCACTACCACCAAACATGGGACAAGAAAGAGGTATCCCACAAAAAAACCTACCCTAAAACAAGCAAATCCACATAATAAATATATATACCCAATCCTACCCTCATAAAATACCCTCTACAAACACCCCCCTCTGGCGTCCCTGGATACACAAACACCCTGCAGGTGGAAGAGTAATCCAAAAGCTAAAATGCACTATAGTCTAGTTGTCCAAACATCCCAAGATAGATGGGGAAACGGGGTATCCACTGGAACACTCCACTAAAGTTTGGGGCTTCCAGTGATACGCCAACTCAAACGGGTATGAGGTATATAGCTCTCCCGTGAGACCCCAGATCCCACTGGTAAGAGGTATACTATCTCCCCAACACTTCACTGGTCTGCCTTCGGATATCACCTCGTCTAGATGTCCCTCATACTAGGCTGCAATATAACGTCCAGCCTTCGGTTCAAACTATCCAAAGTACGACTCTCTCCTCCCCAGGGGTAGAACAAACCTTCACACATGGAACCGACCAATCCCCATACGCGGTGGTGTGAGGATCGGTCAGCCATACATCACACAATTGGTATCGGCTCCCTCTTTCAAAGTAAAGGGAGACGATGCTGACTGACAGAAATTGTCCTTTGTTCCCGATCATTCGGAATGCCAACTACGGTTGTTTGTCTGCACTCTAATCGGTCGGGAATATCCCCTACACAAGAGCGATAATGGGTAAACTATTATCGTTCATATGTATGGCCACCTTAACAGAGTGACTGCAATTAAGGAGAAAATTGCTATTGCCAATCTGCTGCATTTTAGGCTGGGTTAAACACGAGGGGACTATTTGTCCCGACCAAGCGTTCGCTACGCTTGCCGGGGACAAATGCTGTTGATCGCGGCAATAGTGGCAG
The DNA here is from genome assembly GCA_019447015.1 of Hymenochirus boettgeri. Lineage (NCBI taxonomy): Eukaryota > Metazoa > Chordata > Amphibia > Anura > Pipidae > Hymenochirus > Hymenochirus boettgeri. The sequence goes on along the minus strand of CM033474.1, from coordinate 44,084,204 downwards.
TGGTCGACAGTGCGACCGATCGTGATTTACCGACATGTTTGATCCGGACGAACGGGCGACCAAATCATTTGCAATGGCGGCCGAAAGCGGAAATTTTGTGCAAAAACAGACATTGTTTTGCACAAAAATTCCAGAATTGGAAGGCATGTGATCTGAAGAAATTTTTAATGGCATGTGCTCTAAAAACTGATTGCAGCGCATACAATGTAGCCATCCATTGGAATTCACTGCTCTGCGATTCTCACGCACTAACGGATCACAAGTGCGATCATAGGTGTATGAGAAAAGTGCAAGTGTGGCTTAGCCCTTACTTTGTCTTCATATCAAAGGTCATTTTTTACAAAACCTACTCTCATACTCTAACACTTTCTGCTCAGACTCAGTCCTGCTCATGCATTTACATTACCGGCTTTTTAAATCTTATTTAATAAGAGGTGCAAAAGTTTAATTGTACTGTTAATCTGCCAATCAAATGTTACTGCAGTAGACCAGCAAAAAGATAACATTTGATTGGATGAGGCAATTTAACAGCTCTGGCAAATGTTAGTACCTCTTATGAAAAAAGCCTGTGTGTAGGAGGTTGAGAGCAGCGAAGTGGCCAGAGATATCTGATTTGTAAAATGTAGGGACACCATGGCATTGAGGAAACGAATTGATTTGTTATCCAGTGATAATTCATGACCCTAGTATGTTAGTGATGGAACCATAGATATAAGTGATGGAACCCATAGATATGTAAGTGATGGAAAACCATAGATATGTAAGTGATGGGAACCTAGATATGTTAGTGATGGAACCCTAGATATATTAGTGATGGGACCCTAGATATGTTAATGATGGGACCCTAGATATGTTAGTGATGGAACCCTAGATATGTTAGTGATGGGACCCTAGATATGTTAGTGATGGAACCCTAGATATGTTAGTGATGGGACCCTAGATATATTAATGATGGGACCCTAGATATGTTAATGATGGGACCCTAGATATGTTAATGATGGGACCCTAGATATGTTGGTGATGGAACCCTAGATATGTTAATGGTGGGACCCTAGATATGTTAATGGTGGGACCTAGAGTATGTTAATGGTGGGACCCTAGATTGTTAATGATGGGACCCTAGATATGTTAATGGTGGGACCTAGATATGTTAATGTGGGACCCTAGATATGTTAATGATGGGATATTAGTATGTTAGTGATGGGACCTGATATGTTAATGATGGGACCCTAGATATGTTAATGATGGGACCCTAGATATGTTATAATGGGACCCTAGATATGTTAATGATGGGACCTAGATATATTAATGATGGGACCCTAGATATGTTAATGATGGGACCCTAGATATGTGTAATGGTGGGACCCTAGATATGTTAATGGTGGGACCCTAGATATGTAATGGTGGGACCCTAGATATGTAATGGTGGGACCCTAGATATGTTAATGGTGGGACCTAGAGATGTAATGATGGGACCCTAGATATGTTAGTGATGGGACCCTGGATATGTTAATGATGGGACCCTAGATATGTTAATGATGGGACCCTAGATATGTTAATGATGGGACCCTACATATGTTAATGATGGGACCCTAGATATGTTAATGATGGGACCCTAGATATGTTAATGATGGGACCCTAGATATGTTAATGATGGGACCCTAGATATGTTAATGGTGGGACCCTAGATATGTTAATGGTGGGACCCTAGATATGTTAATGATGGGACCCTAGATATGTTAGTGATGGACCAGATATGTTAATGGTGGGACCCTAGATATGTTAATGATGGGACCCTAGATATGTTAATGATGGGACCCTAGATATGTTAATGATGGGACCCTAGATATGTTAGTGATGGGACCCTAGATATGTTAATGATGGGACCCTAGATATATTAATGATGGGACCCTAGATATGTTAGTGATGGGACCCTAGATATGTTAATGATGGGACCCTAGATATGTTGGTGATGGGACCCTAGATATGTTGGTGATGGGACCCTAGATATGTTAGTGATGGGACCCTAGATATGTTAGTGATGGGACCCTAGATATGTTAATGATGGGACCCTAGATATGTTAATGATGGGACCCTAGATATGTTAATGATGGGACCCTAGATATGTTAATGGTGGGACCCTAGATAGTTAATGGTGGGACCAGAAGTTAATGTGGGACCCTAGATATGTAATGGTGGCACCTAGATATGTTAATGGTGGGACCCTAGATTGTGTAGTGATGGGACACCTTAGATATGTTAGTGATGGGACCCTAGATTGTAGATGATGGGACCTAGATATGTAATGATGGGACCCTAGATATGTTAAGATGGGACCCAGAATGTTAATGATGGGACCCTAGATATGTTAATGATGGGACCCTAGATATGTTAATGATGGGACCTAGATATAATGATGGGACCCTAGATGTTAATGAGGGACCCTAGATATGTTAATGGTGGGACCCTAGATATGTTAATGGTGGGACCCTAGATATGTTAATGGTGGGACCCTAGATATGTTAATGGTGGCACCCTAGATATGTTAATGGTGGGACCCTAGATATGTTAGTGATGGGACCCCTAGATATGTTAATGATGGGACCTTAGATATGTTAGTGATGGGACCCTAGATATGTTAGTGATGGGACCCTAGATATGTTAATGAGGGACCCAGATAGTTAATGATGGGACCCTAGATATGTTAATGATGGGACCAATCCTAGATATGTTAATGATGGGCCCTAGATATGTAATGAGGGAACCTAGATATGTAATGATGGGCCCTAGATAATTAACATATCTAGGGTCCCATCATTAACATATCTAGGGTCCCATCATTAACATATCTAGGGTCCCATCATTAAAATATCTGGGTCCCATCATTAACATATCTAGGGTCCCATCATTAACATATCAGGGTCCCATCCCTAACATATCTAGGGTCCCATCACTAACATATCTAAGGTCCCATCATTAAACATATCTAGGGTCCCACCATTAAACATATCTAGGGTGCCACCATTAACATATCTAGGGTCCCACCATTAACATATCTAGGGTCCCACCATTAACATATCTAGGGTCCCACACATAACATATCTAGGGTCCACCATTACATATCTAGGGTCCCATCATTAACATATCTAGGGTCCCATCATTAACATATCTAGGGTCCCATCATTAACATATCTAGGGTCCCATCATTAACATATCTAGGGTCCCATCATTAACATATCTAGGGTCCATCATTAACATATCTAAGGGTCCATCATTAACATATCTAGGGTCCCATCACAACATATCTAGGGTCCCATCACTAACAATCTAAGGTCCATCATACTATCTAGGTCCATTAAATATTAGGGGCACCATTACATATCTAGGGTCCCACCATTAACATATCTAGGGTCCCACCATAACATATCTAGGGTCCCACCATAACATATCTAGGGTCCCATCATTAACATATCTAGGGTCCCATCATTAACAATATCTAGGGTCCATCATTAACATATCTAGGGTCCCATCATAACATATCTAGGGTCCCATCACTAACATATCTAGGGTTCCATCACACACATATCTAGGGTCCATCACAACATATCTAGAGGTCCCATCATTAACATATCTAGGGTCCCATCACTAACATATCTAGGGTCCCATCATTAATATATCTAGGGCCATCATTAAATATCTAGGGTCCCATCATAACAATCTAGGGTCCCATCATTAACATATCTAGGGTCCCATCATTAACATTACTAGGGTCCCATCATTAACATATCTGGGTCCCATCATTAACATATCTAGGGTCCCACCTAACATATAAGGTCCATCATTAACATATCTGGGTCCCACCATTAACTATCTAGGGTCCCACCATTAACATATCTAGGGTCCATCATAACATATCTAGGGTCCCATCATTAACATATCTAGGGTCCCATCATTAACATATCTAGGGTCCCATCATTAACATATCTAGGGTCCCATCATAACATATCTAGGGTCCCATCATAACATATCTAGGGTCCCATCATTAACATATCCAGGGTCCCATCACTAACATATCTAGGGTCCCATCATTACACATATCTAGGGTCCCACCATTAACATATCTAGGGCCCCACCATAACATATCTAGGGTCCCACCATTAACATATCTAGGGTCCCACCATTAACATATCTAGGGTCCCATCATTAACATATCTAGGGTCCATCATTAACATATTAGGGTCCCATCATTAACATATCTAGGGTCCCACCATTAACATATCTAGGGTCCCATCATTAACATATCTAGGGTCCCATCATTAACATATCTAGGGTCCCATCATTAACATATCTAGGGTCCCATCACTAACATATCTAGGGTCCCATCACTAACATATCTAGGTCCCATCACTAACATATCTAGGGTCCCACCATTAACATTCTAGGGTCCACCATAACATATCTAGGGTCCCACCATTAACATATCTAGGGTCCCACCATTAACATATCTAGGGTCCCACCATTAACATATCTAGGGTCCCATCATTAACATATCTAGGGTCCCATCATTAACATATCTAGGGTCCCATCCATTACATAACTAGGGTCCCATCACTAACATATCTAGGGTCCCATCACTAACATATCTAGGGTTCCACACCAACATATCTAGGGTCCCATCACCAACAATCTAGGGTCCCATCATTAACATATCTAGGGTCCCATCACAAACATATCTAGGGTCCCATCATTAATATATCTAGGGTCCCATCATTAACATATCTAGGGTCCCATCACTAACATATCTAGGGTCCCATCATTAACATATCTAGGGTCCCATCATTAACATATCTAGGGTCCCATCATTAACATATCTAGGGTCCCACCATTAACATATCTAGGGTCCCATCACTAACATATCTAAGGTCCCATCATTAACATATCTAGGGTCCCACCATTAACATATCTAGGGTCCCACCATTAACATATCTAGGGTCCCATCATTAACATATTAGGGTCCATATTAACATATCTAGGGTCCCATCATTAACATACTAGGGTCCCATCATTAAATATTAGGGTCCATCATTAACATATCTAGGGTCCCATCATTAACATATCTAGGGTCCCATCATTAACATATCCAGGGTCCCATCACTAACATATCTAGGGTCCCATCATTAACATATCTAGGGTCCCACCATTAACATATATGGTCCCACCATTAACATATCTAGGGTCCCACATCATTAACATATCTAGGGTCCCACCATAACATATTCTAGGGTCCCACCATTAACATATCTAGGGTCCCATCATTAACATATCTAGGGTCCCATCATTAATATATCTAGGGTCCCATCATTAACATATCTAGGGTCCCATTATTAACATATCTAGGGTCCCATCATTAACATATCTAGGGTCCCATCATTAACATATCTAGGGTCCCATCACTAACATATCTAAGATCCCATCATTAACATATCTAGGGTCCCACCATTAACATATCTAGGGTCCCACCATTAACATATCTAGGGTCCCATCATTAACATATCTAGGGTCCCACCATTAACATACCTAGGGTCCCACCATTAACATATCTAGGGTCCCACCATTAACATATCTAGGGTTCCATCACCAACATATCTGGGTCCCACCTACATATCTAGGGTTCCATCACCAAACATATCTAGGGTCCCATCACCAACATATCTAGGGTCCCATCATTAACTATCTAGGGTCCCATCACTACATATCTAGGGTCCCACATTAATATATCTAGGTCCCATCATTAACATATCTAGGGTCCCATCACTAACATATCTAGGGTCCCATCATTAACATATCTAGGGTCCCATCATTAACATATCTAGGGTCCCATCATTAACATATCTAGGGTCCCACCATTAACATATCTAGGGTCCCATCACTAACATATCTAAGGTCCCATCACTAACATATCTAGGGTCCCACCATTAACATATCTAGGGTGCCACCATTAACATATCTAGGGTCCCACCATTAACATATCTAGGGTCCCATCATTAACAACTAGGGTCCCATCATTAACATATCTAGGTCCCATCATTAACATATGTAGGGTCCCATCATTAACATATCTAGGGTCCCATCATTAACATATCTAGGGTCCCATCATTAACATATCCAGGTCCCATCACTAAACTATCTAGGGTCCCATCCATTAACATATCTAGGGTCCCACCATTAACATATCTAGGGTCCCACCATTAACATATCTAGGGTCCCACCTTAACATATCTAGGGTCCCACCATTAACATATCTAGGGTCCACCATTACAATATCTAGGGTCCCATCATTAACATAATCTAGGGTCCCATCATTATAATCTCTAGGGTCCCATCATAACTATCTTAGGTCCCATTATAACATATCTAGGGTCCCATCATTAACATATCTAGGGTCCCATCATTAACATATCTAGGGTCCCATCACAACATACTAGATCCCATCATTACATATCTAGGGTCCCACCATTAACATATCTAGGGTCCCACCATTAACATATCTAGGGTCCCATCATTAACATATCTAGGTCCCACCATAACATACCTAGGGTCCCACCATTAACATATCTAGGGTCCACACATTAACATATCTAGGGTTCCATCACTAACATATCTAGGGTCCCATCATTAACATATCTAGGGTCCCATCACTAATATATCTAGGGTTCCATCACTAACATATCTAGGTTCCCATCACTTACATATCTATGGGTTCCATCACTTACATATCTATGGGTTCCATCACTTACATATCTATGGGTTCCATCACTAACATATCTAGGGTCATGAATTATCACTGGATAACAAATCAATTCGTTTCCCTCAATGCCATGGTGTCCCTACATTTTACAAATCAGATATCTCTGGCCACTTCGCTGCTCCAACCTCCTACACATCAGGCTTTTTTCATAAGAGGTACTAACATTTGCCAGAGCTGTTAAATTGCCTCATCCAATCAAATGTTATCTTTTTGCTGGTCTACTGCAGTAACATTTGATTGGCAGATTAACAGTACAATTAAACTTTTGCACCTCTTATTAAATAAGATTTAAAAAGCCGGTAATGTAAATGCATGAGCAGGACTGAGTCTGAGCAGAAAGTGTTAGAGTATGAGAGTAGGTTTTGTAAAAAATGACCTTTGTAATATGAAGACAAAGTAAGGGCTAAGCCACACTTGCACATTTTCTCATACACCTATGATCGCACTTGTGATCCGTTAGTGCGTGAGAATCGCAGAGCAGTGAATTCCAATGGATGGCTACATTGTATGCGCTGCAATCAGTTTTTAGAGCACATGCCATTAAAAATTTCTTCAGAATCACATGCCTTCCAATTCTGGAATATTTTGTGCAAAACAATGTCTGTTTTTGCACAAAATTTCCGCTTTCGGCCGCCATTGCAAATGATGTTGGTCGCCCGTTCGTCCGGATCAAACATGTCGGTAAATCACGATCGGTCGCACTGTCGACCACTGCCACTATTGCCGCGATCAACAGACATTTGTCCCCGGCAAGCGTAGCGAACGCTTGGTCGGGACAAATAGTCCCCTCGTGTTTACCCAGCCTCAAAATGCAGCAGATTGGCAATAGCAGATTTTCTCCTTAATTGCAGTCACTCTGTTAAGGTGGCCATACATATGAACGATAATAGTTTACCCATTATCGCTCTTGTGTAGGGGATATTCCCGACCGATTAGAGTGCAGACAAACAACCGTAGTTGGCATTCCGAATGATCGGGAACAGAAGGACAATTTCTGTCAGTCAGCATCGTCTCCCTTTACTTTGAAAGAGGGAGCCGATACCAATTGTGTGATGTATGGCTGACCGATCCTCACACCGCGTATGGGGATTGGTCGGTTCCATGTGTGAAGGTTTGGTCTACCCCTGGGGAGGAGAGAGTCGTACTTTGGATAGTTTGAACCGAAGGCTGGACAGTTATATTGCAGCCTAGTATGAGGGACATCTAGACGGAGGTGATATCCGAAGGCAGACCAGTGAAGTGTTGGGGGAGATAAGTATACCTCTTACCAGTGGGATCTGGGGTCTCACGGGAGAGCTAAGTATACCTCATACCCGTTTGAGTTGGCGTATCACTGGAAGCCCCAAACTTTAGTGGAGTGTTCCAGTGGATACCCCGTTTCCCCATCTATCTTGGGAGATGTTTGGACAACTAGACTATAGTGCATTTTAGCTTTTGGATTACTCTTCCACCTGCAGGGTGTTTGTGTATCCAGGGACGCCCAGAGGGGGGTGTTTGTAGAGGGTAGTTTATGAGGGTAGGATTGGGTATATATATATTATTATGTGGATTTGCTTGTTTTAGGGTAGGTTTTTTTGTGGGATACCTCTTTCTTGTCCCATGTTTGGTGGTAGTGAAGGTTCCCTTCGCAATGTGCCGACAGATACCAATGTGATCTGTCGGCACATTGCATGGCATCGCACGTGTATGGCCACCTATATGCAGATAAGTGATTATAATTGGGGGATGGGATGAGAAGCTCTGTTGCTATCTACTACAAAAGCATTTACATGTTTTGTACAAGTTTTATAAGTCCACCACGAAACATACAAATGCACCTTTATTTTGGAATTTCCAGCCTCCATGATCGAAAACTGAACAATTGTTTATATGTACCTATTTGTACTTTTGTATCAAAATTAGTTAAAATTCAATTAAAGCATTGATTCCAAAATGGTTTTCCTATGCACCCTACCTCCTCCATACAGCTTCCAACTCCTACCACTGCACCGGCTAACCTCCCTTCATTGGTTAATCCCTTTAATTGCACCCTAACGAGCTTCACCACTATTACAGAACAAGGACTCTTATCCCTCCTATCCAGGACATGTCTCACCACCTGCCCCCTTGACCCCATTACCTCTCATCTTATTCCCCCTCTCTCCTCTTCCTTCATACCAGCCCTAAACTCGCTCTTTAACTTGTCCCTATCCACTGGTATTTTCCCCTCCGTGGTCTCCCCTATACTTAAAAAACCCTCCCTTGACCCGGCCGCTCTTTCCAGATACCGGCCTGTCTCCCTTCTCCCATTTGCTTCCAAACTACTGGAAAGACATGTCTATGCAGATATGGTCAGTCACCTGTCTGCTAACTCTCTCTTTGACCACCTCCAGTCAGGCTTCTGCCCTAACCACTCCACGGAAACTGCCCTCACTAAAGTGACCAACGATCTACTTAGTGCTAAATCTAAAGGTCACTACTCTTTGCTCATTCTTCTTGATCTGTCCTCTGCTTTTGATACTGTCGACCACCCTCTACTTCTTCAGATCCTTGGGTATCCACTTTCTTGGCTATCCTCCTATCTCTCTGGTAGGACCTTTAGTGTTTTCCACTCTGAAATTAACTCTCCCTCCCTGTGGGGGTCCTGCAAGGCTCAGTACTAGGTCCTCTTCTTTTCTCCATCTATACCTATGGCCTTGGACAACTCATTAGTTCATTTGGATTCCAGTATCACCTGTATGCGGATGATACCCAAATTTACATCTCTGCCCCAGACCTCCCTACACTAACATCCCAGGTCCCTGACTGCCTTAGTGCTATCTCTGCCTTTATGTCCTCCCGCTTCCTCAAACTCAACATGGACAAGACTAAACTTGTCCTTTTCCCACCCTCACAATCTGTTCTCCTCCCTAGTCTTACTAATTATATTAACAATACACCTATATCACCATCTCCTCATGTCCACTGCCTGGGAATAATGCTAGATTCCGTTCTTTTAAACCCCATGTCAATTCACTTGCCAACTCCTGTCGGCTCCAACTCAAAGACATCTTCCGCATCCGACCCTTCCTCTCGAACGAAGCTACAAAAATCCTAGTCCATGCCCTAGTCATATCCCGGCTTAACTACTGCAACACACTCCTGTGTGGTCTACCAAACAACCGCCTGGCTCCGCTTCAATCCATCCTCAACTCTGCTGCCCGGCTCATTAATTTCTCTTCTCATTCCTCTAATGCCTCTCATCTCTGTCAGTCCCTCCACTGGCTGCCCATCACGCAAAGGATCCAGTTCAAGCTGCTTACCCTATCCTATAAAGCACTATCCAATACAGCCCCTTCATATATCTCAGAGCTGATCCACCGATATCGTCCCAGACGCAACCTCCGCTCCGCAAACAATCTTCTCCTCTCATCCACCCTAGTCACCTCTTCCCATGCCTGTATTCAGGACTTTGCTCATGCTACCCCTCTGCTCTGGAACTCCCTCCGTTGGTCCATCATTCACCATCCCTTAATACCTTCAAACGTAACCTTAAAACCCACCTCTTCAGGCAAGCATATAACCTGGCCTAAACATTACCCATCTTACTACCCAATATGATCCAACCCGCCTTTCACACTCCACTGCCAATCTATTTACAGCCTACTGACTCCTGCAACCTTATGTCTCACCCCATATCCTCTAGACTCTAAGCTCTTTGGGCAGGGTCCTCTCTCCTAATGTATCATGGTATTGCTGTAAGAAACTCATCACTCTGTTTACTCATATTTTGTATTACCTGTGCATGTAATATGTATGACTTTGTATAACATGTATTACCCTGTATGTAATGTATAACTATGTAATTGTAAAGCACCACAGAAGATGTTGGCGCTATATAAATCCATAATAATAATAATAATAGAACAATATATTATAATAACTCAATCTTTAAATGAACTGTATTTTTAAAGATAAGTTACTTTAGTGTTCATTTATATTCAGTTTCCAGTGATCATATTTTCTATAATAGACTGAGCTAAGAAAACTTGATAAATGATACATGACTGCAATGCATTGAAACATTAGATATAAAAAATCAAGGCAGATGTTTAAAGGAGAAATTAAAGTCTAACAATGAATTAAGCTCAAGTGATTCCCAATATAACGATGATCTGAACATCTATATTTTTAACCTTAAAGGTGGGTACAAACGAGGGAACTTTTTGTCCCAGGTGAGCATTCTCTTTTAGTGAGCGCTTGGCTGGGACAAACGACTGTCAGTTGCAGCAACAGTGCCCACAGGCCAACAGTTCGCTATGGGGCCGCATGATTGGCAGTGATTTACCAACAGGTCCGTTCGCCCAATCTACACCATGCGATATTTCTGGCCAATCGAGATACACGGCATGATCGGTCGCTCAGCCAAAAATATTGTATAGAGTGTACCCAGCCTTAGAAATGCAACTGGTTGCCTATAAATTGATGTGTTTATGAATGCTGCTCCAGCCTCATAAAATTAACAGGCCTTATATCACAAGTAGCAAAAGGACAATGGGAATCAGGAAGAGAGGGCGTACCAATGATTGGAATGTATTTGTTTAGCATTTAAAATAAAAAAAGCAGATGAGGTTCTAATTTCACAGTGAATCATTTAATTCTCTTTTAAGTAGTTATTAGTGCAAGCAAAGCAGGGTTCTATACCCAACATTCATTTTGTTACTGTTATAAGGGAATGCATACAGTTACTGTTTTCCTGAGGACACTAGTGACAATCAAGCGGCCTTTCCTTTGCAAGTGCTCATCTAAAATTCCTTAATGTTAGGCTGGGGACACACAAGCAGATTTGTTGGCCTAACTGACCAATATTTCCTTGTATCAGTCGGTCAGGCTAAAAAATCTGAGCCGATTTTGGTGGCTACCAGATCAGACATGTCGGTAAATTACTGCAGATTGTGCGGTCAATTGCTAATGATGTTTTCCCCAGTAATTTGTATCTGAAAGCAGTAGTAAACTTAGATTGTATATTTACACTACATAAGGATCCTAATGCTTTTATACCTCTGCTTTATAGTACTACACATTCATCATATTTTTTTGCTGTTAATGTTTATCCTAACACCTCAATCTTTTACTCACCTTACTTTTTCCAGGTACACATTTAGCTATTTTATCCCAGCGCTCAGATGTTCCTTTTGGGTATTGCTGAAGTGCAAGTTCTAAAAGCTTCTGTTGGTTTTGAGTCCATAATTCTTCCAAATTTCGATTCTGTTCCTTTTTTCTCATGTCACTGTCACTGTCCACAAGATCCTCAGTCTCTTGCTCTACATCAAAGTCCTTTTGCCTCCTGTTTCTAACTTTTTCCTCCACTTCCTCTACTGCAGATGTCAACACTCCAGCTGGTTTGGTGGTCTTCCTTCTCCGAGCTCCAGACGTTGCCTCTGTCTGACATGTGGAGAGATCTTGTTCCTCTATCTCATTTTCATCTTCCTCTCTCTGAGTGATAATACTGTCAGATAAATTAACACTACCTTTTGCCGAGTACTTTAAATCAGAGAATCTAATGGTACCTGAATAAAAAAAAAAAAAAACACTTTTCAATCAAAAAATGCTTCTTCCAAAAAGAGTTTAAATCAACACTATGTAACCCAGTTACATGTTTAACACTTTTATACAAGTAAGAAACGTGCCATGTTATAAGAGAAAAATGAAATATTATTAAACATTAACAACAATTAGAGATTGGTTTATAGGTGATAAACTGCATTCCTGAAAAATCTAATGATGGCTGTAGATACAGACCAAGACATTAACTAAAGGACCTACATGTGATTTCCCGCAATACTATCATAACCACCCATAAAAAGTATCCAGCACATCTCACATAAAATTATGTTTAAAGTTCACCTACAAACCTAAAATTAGCATATTGCTACATTACCTGGTAACTGGTGCACTGCACTGCCCAGCTAATTAGGGTTAGGTCATTTAGCAATATATCAATTTAAAGGGCATGTCCACCCCCAAAACTATAATCCCCCCAACTACTGGCCCCACCATGTAGTGTGGTTAATCCTTACCTACATCCCAACTCCATCTGGTTCTCCTGTAGTCCCCCCCCAAAGTTCCAAAAACTGCCACCAGGAGGCTAGCAGGTCCATATGGACACTGCCTGCTACCTGGCCTCCCGAGATTCCTGCCATGCGTGCTGCAGCCCTTCTCCCCCCTCCCTCTCCTCCCTCTCCCTCCCGTTCTACTATCCCTCCCTAGCGAAAAACCCCCTAAATATTTGCTCCCCCATGTCCCCCAGCCCCAACCGCATGTTTTTTTTTTAAAAAGCTCCCCCAAACTTTACTTACCTCTCCGCTTTCCCTCGCTGCACTGAATGACCGGCAGCCGCGTCCGTGATTGGCTGCCGCTCAGCCAATCACAGACGCGACTGCCGGTCCCGCCCCTCTGCTTGCATTCTCTCAAGCAGAGGGCCGGCAGTGCGGCGGAGGATCGAGGGGAGGTAAGTAGAGTTTGGGGGCTTTTTAAAAAAACTAAACATGCGGTGGGGTGGGGGACATGGGCAGCATGATATAAATTTTTTATTTTAGGGGTGGACATAGCCTTTAAGTTTTGGGGGTAAGCTTGCCCTTTCAGCAGTAATGGATGTTGAAGAGTTCCATTGTGTCCTATGCATTATGTGTACATATGTAAAGATACATAAGATACATATTATAAGCTACCTGAAAAATCACTAACTATATTCTCAGAATGTGGTTTATTTTGCACACACACCTGAAGGATGAGAAACTGCTTCTTTTACTTGTTTTGCTTTTGTTGTGACCTGCAGATTAAAACATAATGGAGAAAGAAAGAAAAAAACATTATTATACATAGATAATTTAGGAATCCATAACACGTCAGTGACTATGTAAAGTGTGACTGGCTTAATGGGCATGTCCACCCTTAATATGAAATTTTCCCATATGATAGAGTACCCTCCCCCAGCCCCAACCGCTATAAAATTAATTTCAGAAAGTCCCCAGTTCTTCACTTACCTTCCCTCTCTCCTCCGATGCCCGGCCCGGCCCGGCCCGGCCTTCTGCTTGCAAGACACTGCAAGCAGGGGGCGGGACCGGTAGCCGCGTCCGTGATTGGCTGAGAGGCAGCCAATAACGGACGCGGCTGCCGGCTTCTCAGAATGCCGGGGGAACGAGGGAAGGTAAGTACAGTTCTGGTCACTTTCTAAAAATAATTTTTATGCGGTTGGGGCTGGGGGAAGTTGTTCTATTACATGGCCCAGGGGTTTTATGCTAGGGGGAGGGATAGCAAAACGGGAGGGAGAGGGAGGGGGAGAAGGGCTGCAGTACGCATGCCAAACTTCTCCCGGAGGCCAGATAGGAGGCAGAGTCCTATATGGACTCTGCTATCCTCCTGGTGGTCATTTTTGGATTTGGGGGGGGGGGGGGAACTACAGGAGAACCTTATGGAGCTGGGATGTGAGGTAAGGATTAAACTACACTACATGATGGGGCCAGTAGTGGGGGGTGATTATATAGTTTTGGGGGTGGACATGCCCTTTAACATGTGTGTACATCCTGGATATATGCTTTATTTAATAGATGAGAGATAATTGAAGGCTGCAATACTACAAAATTCTGGTATTAAGTTTCCATTTTAGTCAGACTGTGCCAAAATAATTCAATAGTAGAGGCTTTGACCTGGGGGTCACCACTGTTTTATAAGAATTTAAGTAGATTACAACCAGGGTTACAAATAAATTAATGCATTTTGCTTTAGGCCTTAAGTAACTATTTGCACTGGATAGAAATCTGTTTGAAAGACATAACACAGACAGTGGCAGGGTATTTTCTAAATGGACAATTGCTTATAATTATGTTCCAATGAGTTGTTTCCATTTTAGACTAATGTTTATCTTATTCACAATAATGCAAGTAATAGGAAATGAGACTCCACAAGCAATCTACCCTGGGAAAGGACTTAAAGTTAAAAAAATAATATTGTATCAAATATTTATTGAAATAAAGTACATTCTACAGAATCTCAACACTTTGCAGTGCAAATACATCTCTTGGGTATTACAAAGGGTTAACATCTTTTTTATAAATGGAATTTTACCATTTTGCTGGAAAACAACAACTCATTTGTCAAAAACATTTAAATCCTAAACATTTACATTTTCTTTGTAAATCCAACATAATAAGTTAAAAAGAAAAGAATCTAAAAATAATCCATAGAGATTTGTGCTTTATAAATAAGGAAAAGAAATCCTGGCATCTCCTGTTCAGCTGTACACACAAGCTATTTTTGCCATAAGATCAAACGGGGTTAAAATTTTCACCCTGATTCGGAGGTATTGAATGGGCCACATAATCAGTTGTGGCGAAACACTGTCAGTCCCAATTTTATTCCCATCAGATTTGTTACGATCAGTCTGAAGGGAATATTGGCTCATGTGTATACTTAGATACAGATAGACAGATCAGATCTTCAAGTTATATTTGGTATGGGTTTGTAAAATAGCATCCTGGCAATAGCTCCAAACACAGAAGATATGAACATTATTTCAGCTTTCGTTACATTATGTAGCAAAGATCCCAGCACTCAGTATAATCAAAAACACATACTGGAAAGGACAAAGCAATTTCCTTCCTCTCCCTGCATCTTTGTAAAGAAGCTGCAATCTACTATATTAATAAAGATAAACCAAGAGGGAGAAGGTAAAGTTAATTTCCCCAGATGCATGAACTTAACTTCTATTAATGCATCAAGAAGTGCGTGTGTCTGTCTGTCTATTTATATATCATCTCTTAGATATCCTTCTCTCTATATATCTATATTATGTATGTATGGTTGTATCTTTCAATCATGTATTTCTCCGTCAGTCAGTGTAAAGTACATATTGTTACTGTTCATTTAAAGTCTGGTTAAAAACAAGTATTGCTATGCATTGTAAATGCTACCCCAATGATTTTTCAATCTAAATAAAATAAACAGAAGATCAAATGGATCAATCCTGTTTTTAAAGCTATTAGAAAAATGTAAACGATCCTACAAAACATACTGAAGGGAAAAGGAACAATCAAACCATAAGGTTTCTTTACAAAGTAGAATTTATGGATCAAAAGATACACATTGCCTGATTTTATAATGGGAATATTCACTGTAAATCCCCCACCTATGATGTACTTCAACTGCTTCATGTTGGACAGGCCCTTAAACGTGAACACACTCAGAGGCCAAGCATGGGGAAGGCCGATCAATCGTTGGTCATGATGTTGGTGATCACAGCCAGGAATGACAGTGTGGAAGGGCAGCGACTGTGTTTACATCTGCAATAATGCTCTAGAATAAAGAACTGCCTTTTAAAGTATTTGTTAATGCGTGGAGTAATAACAGAAGTGTGAATTTTTGTTTTCATGATATAAATGCATTTTAAATAGTCAAATATACAATTATTTTCACTACAGCAAAAATCAATAAATAATAAAGTTCCCCCAACTATTATTTATTGGTTTTACCCTGTTGGGTGTAAGTAAGCATAGTGTGCAATTCAAACTACTGTTACCAAAAACCCCTGCAAACCTTTTTATTGTTTGATTTCAATACAGCAAGCCCTGCAGTTACATTCATTATCGTTCTCAGCACCTTCCTCCCTCATGAGAAACTTTAGGGGGTATTTTATTTAGGGTTAGATATTTATCCTTTATGGGTATTTCCACCCACTAGAAAAAATGTAATATGTTGCAGGAAATGGCTGAAAACCTTGACCTTGTGAGGTTTATAACTGAAAGCTGTCTTGAAATATATTTACAAGCCTTTGTTCCCTCGCTGCCTTCTGCCTGTCTTCCGTGTCTTTTCCCTGCACAGAAGAAAGCAGAAGGGGCTTGACCAGCAGCCGCTCCTGTGATTGGCTAAGGCATGATGTACTTCATGATTGAAGCTCGATTTGGAGGTGACTTTAATTTCACCACCTTGTGCAAGATATTGAATCTACAGATGGGATCTTGAGGAAATTGTCTGAAAGTCCTATCCCCATCTGATCCATAATCTTCCCAATATGCCTGGGCAAAAGGCCACATATGGGTCGGCATTTCAATAGACAAACTCCTCCCAAAAAAAGGAGTTGTTAAGATAGCTTTACCATTTACACTCAAAGTGATTACTTAATGTTACTGCTATGGCACATTGCTCTACTGCATGGCCGCATTGAATGTGCCTCAACAGTAATGCAAAATGTAAAAAAAAAGTACATTGGAAACCTAGCGCTGTTTGGGAATGGTGCAGACCATTGTGGGGCAGCACGGTGGCTCAGTGGTTAGCACTGGTATCTTGCAGAGCTGAGGTCCTGAGTTCGATTCCACCCTTGGACACATCTGCAAGGAGTTTTTATGTTCTCCCCGTGCTTGTGTGGGTTTCCTCTGGGCACTCCGGTTTCCCCCACAATCATAAAGACATACTGATAGGTTGCATGTGTACATAAAGTGATTAGATTGTAAGCTCTTCGGGGCAGGGTCTGATGTGAATTGAGTAAATAATTGTAAAGCGCTGCGGAATAAGTAGCGCTATACAAGAAATAAAATACATACATACAAAACCAGTGTAAAACTAACCCAACATCTGCTAGTGAGTATTTTTCATTGGTTTGGGCCACAGTGCACCTTATTGCATCTCCCCTATAGTTTAATATATGCGTGCACATGCATGTATTTTCCAAAATATTTTTATTGGAGAAAATATTCATAGCTTAAAAGTGAAAAAATTATAGAAACATTTGCAGATATACATATTTCAAAACCAAATAGTTTGTGGAAAGACTGTATCCCTCCTTTGTTTTTCTTTTTATCTTAACCTGTCTGGTAACATAATAATCTAAAATATAAACATTACCCTAAAAGAAAATAAAAAATAGTAATGAATAAAAATGAATACTAATAAAATTACGATAATTGTGATTACTGAGTCCTCTGTCATATCCGCCTTTTCCTTGTTGTCATTCCGTTCCCTTCATACCTCTCGCTGTGGTCCTGTTCGTGTCCCTTGTTTACTCTTGATTCAGATTGGCTCCGAATCAAGAGTAACAAGAGACGGACTCCCATGGATTCCAAACCATGTCGTAAGATTTTATTGTACCCCTAACTCTATTGACCACCAATTCATTTTTCGCACAGCCACCAAATGTTTGTCTCTAGTTGTTGTCTGGAGAGGGCAGGTTGTTTCCAAGAGGCAGCCATGAGGGCTCTGGTGCTTGGGCACACACTGTGCGTTAGTTTGTTTCCTGGTAGAGATAGGTGGGTTATAGTTTTGTCAAAAAGGGCTGTCAATGGTTCAAGAGTTATTGTGGTATGGAGAACCTCTTGGATTATTGTTTCACAGTCTATCCACACTTTCTGCACCTCTGTCTAGTCTCACCAACAGTGTTTCAGATCAGCTGGGGAACATTTTCTTAGGGAGTCAAATATATTTGTTCATTGTCCCTTCTCCAAGTTTGCCCCAGCATGGTTTCCCATTTGTCCATAAAGGTTATTTTAGGGGCGTGGCAAAATTCATTAAACAGAATACCGTATATTCTTGAAATAGCTTTGCGAGATTGAACTACAGATGTTTTCAAATGTGGTAAGTTGGGTGTTGGTAGTGTTTGCTAACATAGTTTGTATATAATGTGATAAATATTTGTAGTGAAATTATTCATTTGAGGGTAATTTATATTGGTGGTATATTTCTATATATGTACACATATACAGTATTTGGAGCGCCTCGTACGCTGGATAGAGAAAGACAGTTTATGTGGCTGTGCACTGCTGCACATGTGGTTAGGAACCATGGTGATTAAGAAAATTGCCTTAAATCTATCCACCTGCCTCCTGTTTTCCTTGCCTACCTGAGCCTTTTTCCGGGCAGCTAGCAAATCTCCTATCAGCCTGCCATCGCAACCTGAATGTAGAAGATTAGTAACCTCAGAGAGAGACAGAGTTAGCTTATATCTTTTCATGCAAGGCAGTGATACTACTTCACAAATATGAAATTTGAGACTTTGCTGCCTTTAATTTAGAAAGCCTGCAGTAAATAATCACATTCTGGCCGTTTTGCATGCCAGAGAATTTATGTTTCCTGTTATTTTTACAATTTAAATGGGGTTGTGGTTGCAACAATCATCTGTTGAAAGTTGTAAATTAAAATTATAAATATTTTACCCATGTTAAGTATGCGTGTGGGGTCATTGAAGCATTTAAAATAATATGGACAATTCTTTTCCAATAAGGTCAATTAATTTTATATACATGGGCCAATGCACTGTTATACTATTGTACATGTTGGCAAACAGGACGTGTTGACAGCACAACTGGGTTTAAGAAGAAGTAAAAAGAAGTGAGGCTGGATTTAAAGTGGACCTGAAAGTGCTAATTATGCAACAAAATAATAGTGAACACCTGCTGAATGAACTGTACAGCAGACACAAGTTCCTTAATCAAAAATATCTTTAGAAGGAACGTAGATTTATATTACTTGGTTCTGGTACATGTCTGAAGAAACTTTATATTCCCCTAACCCCCCCCCGGTATTTTTGAGCATACAAATGTTCTTAAATTACATTGTTGCTTAAAGGGTATGTCCACCGTTATTTTAACTTTTATGTTTCCAGTTTAACTGAAGGACAGGAGGTAAATGTGATATGTCTTACCTCCTGTCATTCAGTAAAACTTACAGGAGACCAGAAGAAACTTACCCGCCTATCGCTCCAGCGCCGGCCTCACTGACAGTCTCCGCCGCGTCCACGCTAAAAGAAGTGAGGTGGATTTAAAGTGGACCTGAAAGTGCTAATTATGCAACAAAATAATAGTGAACACCTGCTGAATGAACTGTACAGCAGACACAAGTTCCTTAATCAAAAATATCTTTAGAAGGAACGTAGATTTATATTATTGGTTCTGGTACATGTCTGAAGAAACTTTATATTCCCCTAACCCCCCCCCGGTATTTTTGAGCATACAAATGTTCTTAAATTACATTGTTGCTTAAAGGGTATGTCCACCGTTATTTTAACTTTTATGTTTCCAGGTTAACCAGGGTTTTAGTATTTCGGCGCTACGTTTCGACCTATCATTGGCCCATACACAGCCCAAATATCAGAGAAACGAACATTGGACCCTCGTGCATTGCGGGTTGGGACCGCTATCGCACGTGTACGAGGCTTAAGATATCTCAGCATTCTGACACTCAGTGAGTGTCAATTAAGGTAAGGTTAATTAGGCTAAAAAACACTTACAGGGTGATGCACCAACGGGCGTACCTCACCTGTTCCAATGTTATATCGGTTAGCGTGACTTAAACTTCTTCATTGCAGCGGCTGCGTGGCTAATGCAAAAGTTTAACGCGCAGCCTCTGCAAGTGATGTTATTGCCGAAAAGCGGCATTCCATTGTGGCATTTTAATGCAGTGCTGTTAAATGTGCGTAATAGAAAATTGGCAGATAGCGTGCTCCGAGAGCCGCATCGCATATAACATCGCCGGGCTGTTTGCTCCAGGTGAATTGCCCTGTTATTTTTTGGGCTGGACATTAATTTAAAGATGGAACTATTAATGTCCTATTAATACTAGGCAACATCAACCACTAAAAAATCCACAACAAGAATCCCTTCTGGAATCGTAAGGCAATGCAAGTAAATCAATGGTGGTGGTATAAATATACAAACTTCTATGTAATATGTAATACGGAAGGAAACATATAGGAAGGGATTTTTTCTTTCTTAATAAGGTCTCCCAACCCGAACCACTGCATTAATATTAATTACAATCATAAAGGCAGGCATACACAGGTCATTTTTCAGGTGTTCCAAATGATGATCTAATCAGCCAGGAAAAAACATCCTCTGTGTCGCTTGGCCCATAGACTGGCAATATAAGGCAGCTTGCCAAACAGCCACTGATTGGACCAGTGGGAAAATGTCAGACAACACTATCTTGTGCAGATTTCAGCAAGATAGGTGCCGCAAGGTGGTGCAGTTTGATTGGTACTTTCCAATCCTTTTTCAATCAGGAACGATTGCTCAGCTATCAAATTCTGCCGCCATCTAACAGTTTATGGGTCTGCTTAAAACTACTTTGCAGCAGATATCATCTTTGACATGGCAATTTTTTTTTTTTTTTTGGCACCAAACCCATAGACTGACTCATTAGCAGCTGAGGATAATAGAAAAAAAGGAAGATATAGTAACACTTTGGTGGTAAGTATAATAAAGTTTACGATAATGCGGGACCAACAACTTTTTTGGAGGAAGATACTTACATTTACCCTTCTCAGACCAACTCAATCTCAATAAACTAATAACAGATGAATTGATTGTTTTAATTTTAAACATACATAAACCACTCATTTTTGCATTAACATTCGTTTACTGTGAAAGATTATATGCCCCAATCTTTCTATGGGCCCCTGATTGGATGGCTCGAATACCAGAGATGTTCCATAGCAGCAACTGGACCAAGGATTTTTCCTGTAATATCTCCGATTTGTCTTAGAATAGAACGTCTTATCGAACACTGAATCGTCTCTGGTATAAAATATGTTATTTCTAACACATGGCATCTTTCTTATTTCTAAGCACACGACATATTGAAGGAAATACTGAGGTATAAAAAAAGCCCAGTGTTTATTAGGACTTTACAGTCTCCGTGCGGAATAGCAGAGGTCAACTGGAAAACAGCCTCTAGCTTCTGGCCTGTTTTTTCTTCTGCACCAGTTCCACTAGCACTTGTATCTACATAACATCCTCCTGCAGGGAAAAAAGCACTATTACTTCAGGTCCCCATTTTGAGCAGAAATATCAAATTAAGCTTTTCAGCTTTAACTGGGTTATGTTTTAAGAACTTACACATTATGGTCGACACATAAAAAAAAAAAAATTATAGTCCTTTAAATAAACTTGCCTAATTCCCTTTATTTACTTTAAATGAAGGTCCTTCATGTTAGTTTTCTTTTTCTTTGTTCTAAATGTAAACAGTCAGTGATTTCTTCTAAAATACATAGTTAATAATCTTTAGCATTTCACGAATACTCTAGGTCATCATTAACATATCTAGGGTCCCCTCATAACCATATAGGTTCCCATACATATCTAGGCATCATAACAATTAGGGTCCCATCATTAACATATCTAGGGTCCCATCATTAACTATCTAGGGTCCCATCTATTAACATATCTAGGGTCCCATCATAACATATCTAGGTCCCATCACTAACATATCTAGGGTCCCATCACTAACATATCTAGGTCCCCTCATTAACATATCTAGGGTCCCACCATTACTATCTAGGGACCATTCTAGGTCCACATTAACATATCTAGGTCCCACCATTAACAATCTAGGGTCCACCATTAACAATCTAGGGTCCCCCATTAACATTCTAGGGTCCCATCTTAACATATCTAGTGTCCCATCTTAACATATCTAGGGTCCCCATCATTAACATATCTATGGTCCATCATTAACATATCTAGGGTCCCATCATTAACAATCTAGGGTCCCATCATAACATATCTAGGGTCCCATCACTAACATATCTAGGGTCCCACTCAATCCATATACATATCTATAGGTCCACAATAACATATCTAGGGGGCCCACACATTAACATATCTAGGGTCCACCATTAACCATATCTAGGGTCCCACCTTAAATATACTAGGGTCCCACCATTAACATATCTAGGGCCACATTAACATATCTAGGGTCCCATCATTAACATATCAGGGTCCCATCATTAACAATATAGGGTCCCCATCATTAACATATCTAGGGTCCCATCACTAACATATCAGGGTCTCCATCAAATATCTAGGTTCCATCACCAACATATCTGGGTCCCATCACCAACATAATCTAGGGTCCCATCATTAACATATCTAGGGTCCCATCACTAACATATCTAGGTCCCATCATTAATCTATCTAGGGTCCCATCATTAACATATCTAGGGTCCCATCAACAACATATCTAGGGTCCCATCATTAACATATACTAGGGTCCCATCTTAACATATCGGTCCTATCATTAGGGTCCACATAACATATCTAGGGTCCCATCACTAACATATCTAGGTCCCATCTAACATATCTAGGTCCCACATTTAACATATCTAGTGGTCCCACCATTAACATATCTAGGGTCCCAATTAACATATCTAGGGTCCACATCATTAAAAGTATCTACGGTCCCAATTAACATATCTAGGGTCCCCATCATTAACATATGTAGGGTCCCATCATTAACATATCTAGGGTCCCATCATTAACATATCTAGGGTCCCATCATTAACATATCCAGGGTCCCATCACTAACATATCTAGGGTCCCATCATTACATATCTAGGGTCCACCATTAAATCATCTAGGGTCCCACCATTAACATATCTAGGGTCCCCACATTAACATATCTAGGGTCCCACCATTAACATATCTAGGGTCCCACCTTAACATATCTAGGGTCCCATCATTAACATATCTAGGTCCCATCATTAATATCTAGGGTCCCATCATTACATATCTAGGGTCCCAATTAACATATTAGGGTCCATCATTAACCATATCTAGGGTCCCATCATTACATATCTAGGGTCCATCAACTAACTATCTAGATCCATCATTAACATATCTAGGGTCCCACATTAACATATCTAGGGTCCCACCATTAACATATCTAGGGTCCCATCATTAATTCTAGGGTCCCACCATTAACATACCTAGGGTCCCACCATAACATATCTAGGGTCCACCATTAACATATCTAGGGTTCCATCACCAACATATAGGGTCCCATCATTACATATCTAGGGGTCCCATCATTAACATATCTAGGGTCCATCATTAATATATCTAGGGTCCATCACTAACATATCTAGGGTTCCATCACTAACATATCTAGGGTCCCATCACTAACATATCTAGGTTCCATCACAACATATCTAGGGTCCCATCATTAACATATCTAGGGTCCATCACTATATATCTAGGGTTCATCACTAACATATCTAGGTTCCATCACTTACAATCTATGGGTCCATCACTTACTATCTATGGGTTCATCACTTACATATCTAGGGTTCCATCACTAACTATCTAGGGTCATGAATTATCACTGGATAACAATCAATTCGTTTCCCTCAATGCCATGGTGTCCCTACATTTTACAAATCAGATATCTCTGGCCACTTCGCTGCTCCAACCGTCCTACACATCAGGCTTTTTTCATAAGAGGTACTACATTTGCCAGAGCTGTTAAATGCCTCATCCAATCAAATGTTATCTTTTGCTGGTCTACTGCAGTAACATTTGATTGGCAGATTAACAGTACAATTAAACTTTGCACCTCTTATTAAATAAGATTTAAAAGCCGGTAATGTAAATGCATGAGCAGGACTGAGTCTGAGCAGAAAGTGTTAGAGTATGAGAGTAGGTTTTGTAAAAATGACCTTTGATATGAAGACAAAGTAAGGGCTAAGCCACACTTGCACATTTTCTCATACACCTATGATCGCACTGTGATCCGTTAGTGCGTGAGAATCGCAGAGCAGTGATTCCAATGGATGGCTACATTGTATGCGCTGCAATCAGTTTTTTGAGCACATGCCATTAAAAAATTTCTTCAGAATCAATGCTTCCAATTCTGGAATATTTTGTGCAAAACAATGTCTGTTTTTGCACAAAATTTCCGCTTTCGGCCGCCATTGCAAATGATGTTGGCGCCCGTTCGTCCGGATCAAACATGTCGGTAAATCCGACGGTCGCACTGTCGACCACTGGCCACTATTGACCGGATCAACAGACATTTGTCCCCGGCAAGCGTAGCGAACGCTGGGTCGGGACAAATAGTCCCTCGTGTTTACCCCAGCCTCAAAATGCAGCAGATTGGCAATAGCAGATTTTCTCCTTAATTGCAGTCACTCTGTTAAGGTGGCCATACATATGACGATAATAGTTTACCCATTATCGCTCTTGTGTAGGGGATATTCCCGACCGATTAGAGTGCAGAAAAACAACCGTAGTTGGCATTCCGAAGATGTCGGGAACAGAAGGACAATTCTGTCAGTCAGCATCGTCTCCCTTTACTTTGAAAGAGGGAGCCGATACCAATTGTGTGATGTATGGCTGACCGATCCTCACACCGCGTATGGGGATTGGTCGGTTCCATGTGTGAAGGTTTGGTCTACCCCTGGGGAGGAGAGAGTCGTACTTTGGATAGTTTGAACCGAAGGCTGGACAGTTATATTGCAGCTAGTATGAGGGACATCTAGACGGAGGTGATATCCGAAGGCAGACCAGTGAAGTGTTGGGGGAGATAAGTAACCTCTTACCAGTGGGATCTGGGGTCTCACGGAGAGCTAAGTATACCTCATACCCGTTTGAGTTGGGTATCACTGGAAGCCCCAAACTTTAGTGGAGTGTTCCAGTGGATACCCCGTTTCCCCATCTCTCTTGGGAGATGTTTGGACAACTAGACTATAGTGCATTTTAGCTTTTGGATTACTCTTCCACCTGCAGGGTGTTTGTGTATCCAGGGACGCCCGAGGGGGGTTGTTGTAGAGGGTATTTATGAGGGTAGGATTGGGTATATATATTTATTATGGATTTGCTTGTTTAGGGTAGGTTTTTTTGTGGGATACCTCTTTTCTTGTCCCATGTTTGTGGTGGTAGTGAAGGTTCCCTTCGCAATGTGCCGACAGATACCAATGTGATCTGTCGGCACATTGCATGGCATCGCACGTGTATGGCCACCTATATGCAGATAAGTGATTATAATTGGGGGATGATGGATGAAGCTCTGTTGCTATCTACACAAAAGCATTTACATGTTTTGTACAAGTTTTTATAAGTCCACCACGAAACATCAAATGCACCTTTATTTTGGAATTTCCAGCCTCCATGATCGAAAAACTGAACAATTGTTTATATGTACCTATTTGTACTTTTGTATCAAAATTAGTTAAAATTCAATTAAAGCATTGATTCCAAAATGGTTTTCCTATGCCACCCTCCCTCTCCATACAGCTTCCAACTCCTACCACTGCACCGGCTAACCTCCCTCATTGGTTAATCCCTTTAATTGCACCCTAACGAGCTTCACACTATTACAGAACAAGGACTCTTATCCCTCCTATCCAGGACATGTCTCCACACCTGCCCCCTTGACCCCTACCTCTCATCTTATTCCCCTCTCTCCTCTTCCTTCATACCAGCCCTAAACTCGCTCTTTAACTTGTCCCTATCCACTGGTTTTCCTCCGTGGTCTCCCCTATACTTAAAAAACCCTCCCTTGACCCGGCCGCTCTTTCCAGATACCGGCCTGTCTCCCTTCTCCCATTTGCTTCCAAACTACTGGAAAGACATGTCTATGCAGATTGGTCAGTCACCTGTCTGCTAACTCTCTCTTGACACCTCCAGTCAGGCTTCTGCCCTAACCACTCCACGGAAACTGCCCTCACTAAAGTGACCAACGATCTACTTAGTTAAATCTAAGGTCACTACTCTTTGCTCATTCTCTTGATCTGTCCTTGCTTTTGATACTGTCGACCACCCTCTACTTCTTCCGATCCTTGGGTATCCACTTTCGGCTATCCTCCTACTCTCTGGTAGGACCTTTAGTGTTTTCCACTCTGAAATTAACTCTCCCTCCCTGTGGGGGTCCTGCAAGGCTCATACTAGGTCCTCTTCTTTTCTCCATCTATACCTATGGCCTTGGACAACTCATTAGTTCATTTGGATTCCAGTATCACCTGTATGCGGATGATACCCAAATTTACATCTCTGCCCCAGACCTCCTACACTACATCCCAGTCCCTGACTGCCTTAGTGCTATCTCTGCCTTATGTCCTCCCGCTTCCTCAAACTCAACATGGACAAGACTAAACTTGTCCTTTCCCACCCTCACAATCTGTTCTCCTCTCCTAGTCTTACTAATTATATTAACAATACACCTATATCACCATCTCCTCATGTCCACTGCCTGGGAATAATGCTAGATTCCGTTCTTTTAAACCCCATGTCAATTCACTTGCCAACTCCTGTCGGCTCCAACTCAAAGACTCTTCCGCATCCGACCCTTCCTCTCGAACGAAGCTACAAAAATCCTAGTCCATGCCTAGTCATATCCCGGCTTAACTCATGCAACACACTCCTGTGTGGTCTACCAAACAACCGCCTGGCTCCGCTTCAATCCATCCTCAACTCTGCTGCCCGGCTCATTAATTTCTCTTCTCATTCCTCTAATGCCTCTCATCTCTGTCAGTCCCTCCACTGGCTGCCCATCACGCAAAGGATCCAGTTCAAGCTGCTTACCCTATCCTATAAAGCACTATCCAATACAGCCCCTTCATATATCTCAGAGCTGATCCACGCTATCGTCCCGACGCAACCTCCGCTCCGCAAACATCTTCTCCTCTCATCCACCCTAGTCACCTCTTCCCATGCCTGTATTCAGGACTTTGCTCATGCTACCCCTCTGCTCTGGAACTCCCTCCGTTGGTCCATCATTCACCATCCCTTAATACCTTCAAACGAACCTTAAAACCCACCTCTTCAGGCAAGCATATAACCTGGCCTAAACATTACCCATCTTACTACCCAATATGATCCAACCGCCTTTCACACTCCACTGCCAATCTATTTACAGCCTACTGACTCCTGCAACCTTATGTCTCACCCCATATCCTCTAGACTCTAAGCTCTTTGGGCAGGGTCTCTCTCCTAAGTATATGGTATTGCTGTAAGAAACTCATCACTCTGTTTACTCATATTTTGTATACCTGTGCATGTAATATGTATGACTTTGTATAACATGTATTACCCTGTATGAATGTATAACTATGTAATTGTAAAGCACCACAGAAGATGTTGGCGCTATATAAATCCATAAAATAATAATAATAGAACAATATAATAATAACTCAATCTTTAAATGAACTGTATTTTTAAAGATAAGTTACTTTAGTGTTCATTTATATTCAGTTTCCAGTGACATATTTTCTATAATAGACTGAGCTAAGAAAACTTGATAAATGATACATGACTGCAATGCATTGAAACATTAGATAAAAAAATCAAGGCAGATGTTTAAAGAGAAATTAAAGTCTAACAATGAATTAAGCTCAAGTGATTCCCAATATAACGATGATCTGAACATCTATATTTTAACCTTAAAGGTGGTACAAACGAGGGAACTTTTTGTCCCAGGTGAGCATTCTCTTTTAGTGAGCGCTTGGCTGGGACAAACGACTGTCAGTTGCAGCAACAGTGCCACAGGCCAACAGTTCGCTATGGGGCCGCATGATGGCAGTGATTTACCAACAGGTCCGTTCGCCCAATCTACACCATGCGATATTTGGCCAATCGAGATCACGGCATGATCGGTCGCTCAGCCAAAAATATTGTATAGAGTGTACCCAGCCTTGAAATGCAACTGGTTGCCTATAAATTGATGTGTTTATGAATGCTGCTCCAGCCTCATAAAATTAACAGGCCTATATCCAAAGTAGCAAAAGGACAATGGGAATCAGGAAGAGAGGGGCGTACCAATGATTGGAATGTATTTGTTTAGCATTTAAAATAAAAAAAGCAGATGAGGTTCTAATTTCACAGTGAATCATAATTCTCTTTTAAGTAGTTATTAGTGCAAGCAAAGCAGGGTTCTATACCCAACATTCATTTTGTTACTGTATAGGGAATGCATACAGTTACTGTTTTCCTGAGGACACTAGTGACAATCAAGCGGCCTTTCCTTTGCAAGTGCTCATCTAAAATTCCTTAATGTTAGGCTGGGGACACAAGCAGATTTGTTGGCCTAACTGACCAATATTTCCTTGTATCAGTCGGTCAGGCTAAAAAATCTGAGCCGATTTTGGTGGCTACCAGATCAGACATGTCGGTAAATTACTGAGATTGTGCGTCAATTGCTAATGATGTTTCCCCAGTAATTTGTATCTGAAAGCAGTAAAACTTAGATTGTATATTTACACTACAAAGGATCCTAATGCTTTTATACCTTGCTTTATAGTACTACACATTCATCATATTTTTTTGCTGTTAATGTTTACCTAACACCTCAATCTTTTACTCACCTTACTTTTTTCCAGGTACACATTTAGCTATTTTATCCCAGCGCTCAGATGTTCCTTTTGGGTATTGCTGAAGTGCAAGTTCTAAAAGCTTCTGTTGGTTTTGAGTCCATATTCTTCAAATTTCGATTCTGTTCCTTTTTTCTCATGTCACTGTCACTGTCCACAAGATCTCAGTCTGTTGCTACAATCAAAGTCCTTTTGCCTCCTGTTTCAACTTTTTCCTCCACTTCCTCTCTACTGCAGATGTCAACACTCCAGCTGGTTTGGTGGTCTTCCTTCTCCGAGCTCCAGACGTTGCCTCTGTCTGACTGTGGAGAGATCTTGTTCCTCTATCTCATTTTCATCTTCTCTCTCTGAGTGATAATACTGTCAGTAAATTAACACTACCTTTGCCGAGTACTTTAAATC
The DNA here is from genome assembly GCA_019447015.1 of Hymenochirus boettgeri. NCBI lineage: Eukaryota > Metazoa > Chordata > Amphibia > Anura > Pipidae > Hymenochirus > Hymenochirus boettgeri. The sequence goes on along the minus strand of CM033474.1, from coordinate 44,054,910 downwards.
AGAGAATCTAATGGTACCGAATAAAAAAAAAAAAAAAAAACACTTTTCAATCAAAAAATGTTCTTCCAAAAGAGTTTAAATCAACACTATGTAACCCAGTTACATGTTTAACACTTTTATAAAAGAGAAACGTGCCATGTTATAAGAGAAAAATGAAATATTATTAAACATTAACAACAATTAGAGATTGGTTTATAGGTGATAAACCGCATTCCTGAAAAATCTAATGATGGCTGTAGTACAGACCAAGACATTAACTAAAGACCTACATGTGTATCCCGCAATACTATCATAACCACCCATAAAAGTATCCAGCACATCTCACATAAAATTATGTTTAAAGTTCACCTACAAACCTAAAATTAGCATATTGCACATACCTGGTAACTGGTGCAACTGCACTGCCCAGCTAATTAGGGGGTTAGGTCATAGCAATAATAATCAATTTAAAGGGCATGTCCACCCCCAAAACTATAATCCCCCCAACTACTGGCCCCACCATGTAGTGTGGTTTAATCCTTACCTCACATCCCAACTCCATCTGGTTCTCCTGTAGTCCCCCCCCAAAGTTCCAAAAACTGCACCAGGAGGCTAGCAGGTCCATATAGGACACTGCCTGCTACCTGGCCCCCGGAGATTCCTGCCATGCGTGCTGCAGCCCTTCTCCCCCCTCCCTCCTCCTCCCTCTCCCTCCGTTCTACTATCCCTCCCCCTAGCGAAAAACCCCCAAATATTCTGCTCCCCCATGTCCCCAGCCCCAACCGCATGTTTTTTTTTTTAAAAAGCTCCCCAAACTCTTACTTACCTCTCCGCTTTCCTCCGCTGCACTGAATGACCGGCAGCCGCGTCCGTGATTGGCTGCCGCTCAGCCAATCACAGACGCGACTGCCGGTCCCGCCCCTCTGCTTGCATTCTCTCAAGCAGAGGGCCGGCAGTGCGGCGGAGGATGAGGGGAGGTAAGTAAGAGTTTGGGGGGCTTTTTAAAAAAACTAAACATGCGGTTGGGGCTGGGGGACATGGGGGCAGCATGATATAAATTTTTTATTTTAGGGGTGGACATAGCCTTTAAGTTTGGGGGTAAGCTTGCCCTTTCAGCAGTAATGGATGTTGAAGAGTTCCATTGTGTCCTATGCATATGTGTACATATGTAAAGATACATAAGATACATATATAACTACCTGAAAAATCACTAACTATTTCTCAGAATGTGGTTTATTTTGCACACACACCTGAGGATGAGAAACTGCTTCTTTACTTGTTTTGCTTTTTTGTGACCTGCAGATTAAAACATAAGGAGAAAGAAAGAAAAAAACATTATTATACATAGATAATTTAGGAATCCATAACACGTCAGTGACTATGTAAAGGTGACTGGCTTAATGGCATGTCCACCCTTAATATGAAATTTCCCATATGATAGAGTACCCTCCCCCAGCCCCAACCGCTATAAAATTAATTTCAGAAAGTCCCCAGTTCTTCACTTACCTTCCCTCTCTCCTCCGATGCCCGCCGGCCGGCCCGGCCTTTGCTTGCAAGACACTGCAAGCAGGGGGCGGGACGGTAGCCGCGTCCGTGATTGGCTGAGAGGCAGCCAATAACGGACGGGCTGCCGGCTTCTCAGAATGCCGGGGAACGAGGGAAGGTAAGTACAGTTCTGGTCACTTTCTAAAAATAATTTTTATGCGGTTTGGGCTGGGGGAAGTTGTTCTATTACATGGCCCAGGGGTTTTATGCTAGGGGGAGGGATAGCAAAACGGGAGGGAGAGGGAGGGGAGAAGGGCTGCAGTACGCATGCCAACTTCTCCCGGAGGCCAGATAGGAGGCAGAGTCCTATATGGACTCTGCTATCCTTGGTGGGCAGTTTTTGGGATTGGGGGGGGGGGGGGGAACTACAGGAGAACCTTATGGAGCTGGGATGTGAGGTAAGGATTAAACTACACTACATGATGGGGCCAGTAGTGGGGGGGGATTATAGTTTTGGGGGTGGACATGCCCTTTAACATGTGTGTACATCCTGGATATATGCTTTATTTAATAGATGAGAGATAATTGAAGGCTGCAATACTACAAAATTCTGGTATTAAGTTTCCATTTTAGTCAGACTGTGCCAAAAAAATTCAATAGTAGAGGCTTTGACCTGGGGGGTCACCACTGTTTTATAAGAATTTAAGTAGATTACAACCAGGGTTACAAATAATTAATGCATTTTGCTTTGCCTTAAGTAACTATTTGCACTGGATAGAAATCGTTTGAAAGACATAACACAGACAGTGGCAGGGTATTTCTAAATGGACAATTGCTTATAATTATGTTCCAATGAGTGTTCCATTTTAGACTAATGTTTATCTTATTCACAATAATGCAAGTAATAGGAAATGAGACTCCACAAGCAATCTACCCTGGGAAAGGACTTATTAAGTAAAAAAATAATATTGTATCAAATATTTATTGAAATAAGTACATTCTACAGAATCTCAACACTTTGCAGTGCAAATACATCTCTTGGGTATTACAAAGGGTTAACATCTTTTTTATAATGGAATTTTACCATTTTGCTGGAAAACAACAACTCATTTGTCAAAAACATTAAATCCTAAACATTTACATTTTCTTTGTAAATCAACATAATAAGTTAAAAAGAAAAGATATAAAAATAATCCATAGAGATTTGTGCTTTATAAATAAGGAAAAGAAATCCTGGCATCTCCTGTTCGCTGTACACCAAGCTATTTTTGCCATTAGATCAAACGGGGTTAAAATTTTCACCCTGATTCGGAGGTATTGAATGGGCCACATAATCAGTGTGGCGAAACACTGTCAGTCCCAATTTTATTCCCATCAGATTTGTTACGATCAGTCTGAAGGGATATTGGCTCATGTGTATTACGATACAGATAGACAGATCAGATCTTCAAGTTATATTGGTATGGGTTTGTAAAATAGCATCCTGGCATAGCTCCAAACACAGAAGATATGAACATTATTTCAGCTTTCGTTACATTATGTAGCAAAGATCCCAGCATCAGTATAATCAAAAACACATACTGGAAAGGACAAAGCAATTTCCTTCTCTCCCTGCATCTTTGTAAAGAAGCTGCAATCTACTATATTAATAAAGATAAACCAAGAGGGAGAAGGTAAAGTAATTTCCCAGATGCATGAACTTAACTTCTATTAATGCATCAAGAAGTGCGTGTGTCTGTCTGTCTATTTATATATCATCTTTAGATACTTCTTCTCTATATATCTATATTATGTATGTATGGTTGTATCTTTCAATCAGTATTTCTCCGTCAGTCAGTGTAAAGTACATATTGTTACTGTTCATTTAAAGTCTGGTTAAAAACAGTATTGCTATGCATTGAATGCTACCCCAATGATTTTTCAATCTAAATAAAAACAGAAGATCAAATGGATCAATCCTGTTTTAAAGCTATTAGAAAAATGAAACGACCTACAAAACATACTGAGGGAAAAGGAACAATCAACCATAAGGTTTCTTTACAAAGTAGAATTTATGGATCAAAAGATACACATTGCCTGATTTTATAATGGGAATATTCACTGTAAATCCCCCACCTATGATGTACTTCAACTGCTTCATGTTGGAGGCCCTTAAACGTGAACACACTCAGAGGCCAAGCATGGGGAAGGCCGATCATCGTGGTCATGATGTTGGTGATCACAGCCAGGAATGACAGTGTGGAAGGGCAGCGACTGTGTTTACATCTGCAATAATGCTCTAGAATAAAGAACTGCCTTTAAAGTATTTGTTAATGCGTGGTAGTAACAAGAAGTGTGAATTTTTGTTTTACATGATATATTTTAAATAGTCAAATATACAATTATTTTCACTACAGCAAAAATCAATAAATAATAAAGTTCCCCCACTATATTTATTGGTTTTACCCTGTTGGGTGTAAGTAAGCATAGTGTGAATTCAAACTACTGTTACCAAAAACCCCTGCAAACCTTTTTTGTTGATTTCAATACAGCAAGCCCTGCAGTTACATTCATTATCGTTCTCAGCACCTTCTCCCTCATGAGAAAACTTTAGGGGGTATTTATTTAGGGTTAGATATTTATCCTTTATGGGTATTTCCACCCATAGAAAAAATGTAATATGTTGCAGGAAATGGCTGAAAACCTTGACCTTGTGAGGTTTATAACTGAAAGCTGTCTTGAAATATATTTACAAGCCTTGTTCCCTCGCTGCCTTCTGCCTGTCTTCCGTGTCTTTTCCCTGCACAGAAGAAGCAGAAGGGGCTTGACCAGCAGCCGCTCCTGTGATTGGCTAAGGCATGATGTACTTCATGATTGAAGCTCGATTTGGAGGTGACTTTAATTTCACCACCTTGTGAAGATATTGAATCTACAGATGGGATCTGAGGAAATTGTCTGAAAGTCCTATCCCCATCTGATCCATAATCTTCCCATATGCCTGGGCAAAAGGCCACATATGGGTCGGCATTTCAATAGACAAACTCCTCCCAAAAAGGAGTTGTTAGATAGCTTACCATTTACACTCAAAGTGATTACTTAATGTTACTGCTATGGCACTTGCTCTACTGCATGGCCGCATGAATGTGCCTCAACAGTAATGCAAAATGTAAAAAAAAGTACATTGGAAACCTAGCGCTGTTTGGGAATGGTGCAGACCATTGTGGGGCAGACGGTGGCTAGTGGTTAGCACTGGTATCTTGCAGAGCTGAGGTCCTGAGTTCGATTCCACCCTTGGACACATCTGCAAGGAGTTTATGTTTTCTCCCCGTGCTTGTGTGGGTTCCTCTGGGCACTCCGGTTTCCCCACAATCATAAAGACATACTGATAGGTTGCATGTGTACATAAAGTGATTAGATTGTAAGCTCTTCGGGCAGGGTCTGATGTGAATTGAGTAAATAATTGTAAAGCGCTGCGGAATAAGTAGCGCTATACAAGAAATAAAATACATACATACAAAACCAGTGTAAAACTAACCCAACATCTGCTAGTGAGTATTTTCATTGGTTTGGGCCACAGTGCACCTTATTGCATCTCCCCTATAGTTTAATATATGCGTGCACATGCATGTATTTTCCAAAATATTTTTATTGGAGAAAAATATTCATAGCTTAAAAGTGAAAAAATTATAGAAACATTTGCAGATATACATATTTCAAAACCAAATAGTTTGTGGAAAGACTGTATCCCTCCTTTGTTTTTCTTTTTATCTTAACCTGTCTGTAACATAATAATCTAAAATTAAACATTACCCTAAAAGAAAATAAAAAATAGTAATGAATAAAAATGAATACTAATAAAATTACGATAATTGTGATTACTGAGTCCTCTGTCATATCCGCCTTTTCCTTGTTGTCATTCCGTTCCCTCATACCTCTCGCTGTGGTCCTGTTCGTGTCCCTGTTTACTCTTGATTCAGATTGGCTCCGAATCAAGAGTAACAAGAGACGGACTCCATGGATCTCAAACCATGTCGTAAGATTTTATTGTACCCCTAACTCTATTGACCACCAATTCATTTTTCGCACAGCCACCAAATGTTGTCTCTAGTTGTTGTCTGGAGAGGGGCAGGTTGTTTCCAAGAGGCAGCCATGAGGGCTCTGGTGCTTGGGCACACACTGTGCGTTAGTTTGTTTCCTGGTAGAGATAGGTGGGTTATAGTTTTGTCAAAAAGGGCTGTCAATGGTTAAGAGTTATTGTGGTATGGAGAACCTCTTGGATTATGTTTCACAGTCTATCCACACTTTCTGCATCTGTCTAGTCTCACCACAGTGTTTCAGATCAGCTGGGGAACATTTTCTTAGGGAGTCAAATATATTTGTTCATTGTCCCTTCTCCAAGTTTGCCCCAGCATGGTTTCCCATTTGTCCATAAGGTTATTTTAGGGGCGTGGCAAAATTCATTAAACAGAATACCGTATATTCTTGAAATAGCTTTGCGAGATTGAACTACAGATGTTTCAAATGTGGTAAGTGGGTGTTGGTTGTGTTTGCTAACATAGTTTGTATATAAGTGATAAATATTTGTAGTGAAATTATTCATTTGAGGGTAATTATATTGGTGGTATATTTCTATATATGTACACATATACAGTATTTGGAGCGCCTCGTACGCTGGATAGAGAAAGACAGTTTATGTGGCTGTGCACTGCTGCACATGTGGTTAGGAACCATGGTGATTAAGAAAATTGCCTTAAATCTATCCACTGCCTCCTGTTTTCCTTGCCTACCTGAGCCTTTTTCGGGCAGCAGCAAATCTCCTATCAGCCTGCCATCGCAACCTGAATGTAGAAGATTAGTAACCTCAGAGAGAGACAGAGTTAGCTTATATCTTTTCATGCAAGGCAGTGATACTACTTCACAATATGAAATTTGAGACTTTGCTGCCTTTAATTTAGAAAGCCTGCAGTAAATAATCACATCTGGCCGTTTTGCATGCCAGAGAATTTATGTTTCCTGTTATTTTTACAATTTAAATGGGGTTGTGGTTGCAACAATCATCTGTTGAAAGTTGTAAATAAAATTATAAATTTTACCCATGTTAGTATGCGTGTGGGGTCATTGAAGCATTTAAAATAATATGGACACTTCTTTTCCATAAGGTAATTAATTTTATATACATGGGCCAATGCACTGTTTAACTATTGTACAGTTGGCAACAGGACGTGTTGACAGCACAACTGGGTTTAAGAAGAAGTAAAAAGAAGTGAGGCTGGATTTAAAGTGGACCTGAAAGTGCTAATATGCAACAAAATAATAGTGAACACCTGCTGAATGAACTGTACAGAGACACAAGTTCCTTAATCAAAAAATATCTTTAGAAGGAACGTAGATTTTATACTTGGTTCTGGTACATGTCTGAGAAACTTTATATTCCCCTAACCCCCCCCCGGTATTTTTGAGCATACAAATGTTCTTAAATTACATTGTTGCTTAAAGGGTATGTCCACCGTTATTTTAACTTTATGTTTCCAGTTTAACTGAAGGACAGGAGGTAAATGTGATATGTCTTACCTCCTGTCATTCAGTAAAACTACAGGAGACCAGAAGAAACTTACCCGCCTATCGCTCCAGCGCCGGCCTCACTGACAGTCTCCGCCGCGTCCACGGGCGGTAGGGAGAGTCTGCTAGTCATATACCTACTGGCCTTTCTCAATTCAGACTGACTTGTACAAGAATCTGTGGCAATTATGTACCCTGGAAAATCCCAATTAGCATATCACAAGCCAGGTGTTAGGTGTGATTGAATGAGTGGCTAAGAGGTGGTTATAAGGAACGCCCAGGGTAAAGGGTTCAAACACCATGTCACAACGGCAGACAGTTGGTGTCACCCCCCCCCCCCCGACACCTCTATTAAGGCTTGGTTTCTTTATTTTCAAAATAAATAGCCTCCTTAACAACACCTCTCTTGAACCAGGTCACGTTCCTATTGCCAATACTGTTACATTACAATCTTCAAAGGTATGGTCCTCTATCCTTACATACATAGGTACACGGCTGACATTCCCGACCCAAGAATTGGCTCTTCTGTGCTGGGCCTACCGTTGAACATGCAGTTGCTGTCACTCCCAGAACACCCCCAGGAGAACAACTACTTGGATACAAAAGTAGGGAAGTGTCACTTCATCAACAAGAGGAAGGTGAAAAACCTGTCTAACATGACCCTGACCCAGCCAGAATGGAAGTCCTCCTAAGGCTTTGAATTTTGCATCCACTCCTAAAGCCATCCCGTTGATGGAAGTGATAGCAGCCACAGAGCCTCATCCACAATAATAAGGTACCCAGAGTGAGGCAGGACACACTTCGCCTTAAGGTATCTGCAGCCTTAGTACCAGTGCTAAAACTCCTCAATCTACCATGACCACACAGGAAGTAAGAGCCTTAACATCCCTAAGAAAGATTTTCCAGTCATCACCATTCTAAACCGGCAGACCAAGGGAAGATGCGCATGGTACTCAACATCCTCAGACTACCATGATAAGGTGCCATGTTCCTGCCGATAACACATATGAGGCTTTAACACAGGGATCCCAGCCGTTACAACAAGAAAGGTCATAGACTACTACACGCTTCAAAAGGATAAAGACCTTGATCGAGCAATTATCTCGCCCTACTCGGTGGGCACTCCATGCATATATGGAACTCCCACCAAAGATACATAAGGAAGGGGCACCACTAAGACCTATAGTCGGCAGCATTCAACTCTGTAACAACAAGGTGGCAAAAATACCTAGCCAACATCTTAAGGACCATTGTGGGAAGTTCTAGCATCACATCCAGAACTCTCAGGATTTACACCAACAAGATTGGTCAGAAATAGTACTACGTGCAGAAGAAACTATGGTGTCCTATTATGTGACACTCTCTTTCACCTGTATACCCACCAAGAGGCTGTTGACATGGTGGAAAATGGCTAGGCCAAGACAGCACTCTTACCAGCAGAACTGATCTCAACCCAAACAGGTGTGTTCCTTACTGACTTGTGCCTGAATACCACCTATTTCAAATACAGGATAATTCTATAAGCAAAAACACAGATGTGCTATGGTATCTCCAGTTTCACCCACTCCAGTTGTGGGCCAACCTTTACATGGAGGAGGTAAAAACAGGCGCTTTAAGGGCATAGCACCCACCACTGGTTGATATGTGGATGACACCTGAGTTAAAATCCACCAGAAGGAAGTACAAGCTTTCACAAACACATTATGGGTAGACCAAACCATCAATTTACAAGGGAAGAGGTACAAAACACAAACTGGCTTTCTTTCTGGACTGCTTGTTAGAGTTAAAAACATGGTAAACTGGAAGTACAGGTTAACAGCAAACCAACCACACACAGATCGATATTTGATGTTTGACTCCCACCCACCCTTTAGATCACAAGCTGGGTGTCATCAGAACCCGCAAACACGAGCTGAAACATCCCCACTGAGCACAGAGGCCGAAGGCTAAAAAATGAAACATCCAGAGAGCCCTTAAAAACTGTGGATATCAGACTGGTCCTTTGTCAAAAGAAGTAAAGGAAAGATAAGAACACGAATACCAACAGTGAAGGGGAAAAGCAAGACAGGAAAAGAACATGGTCATCCCATATGTAGCAGGGGTCTCCAGAAATTAAAAGAATTTTCAAAAACACTGTATCCCTGTCTCCTTTAAACTGAGGCCAACATTGGTACATCCGAAATACCCAATACCGAAACACAAAGAAAGCGACATCATATATGCAGTGCGTCAGTTAAGAATGCTCTGATTTGTATTGTGGGAGACCAAACAGCAACTGCATCACGTATGGCCCAGCACAGAAGGCCAATTCCTCGGGTCAGGACTCAGCCGTGTCCCTGCATCTTAAGGATAAAGGACATACCTTTGAAGATTGTAATGTTAACATATTGACAAGGAACGTGACTGGTTCAAGAAAGGTTGTTAAGGAGGCTATTTTGTGGAAAAAAAAACGAACCAAGCCTAAATGAGGTGGTGGGGGTTCGACACCAAACTGTCTGCCATGTACAATGCTGTTTTGACACCTTACCCTGGCGTTTCTATAACACCTTTAGCCACTATTCAATCACGCCCTTAACACCTGGCTGTGATATGCTAATTGGGATTTCCAGGGTACATAATTGCCACAGATTCTTGTACAAGTCATTCGAATTGAGAAAGCAGTCGAATGACTATGAACGTCTTCAAGAACTAAACTTCAAGTCCAGTTGATCATATTGAATACAACAGATATAGTGGTACATCTGTATATTATTATTGACCAGTATATCGGTTGTATTCAGTTAGATCAACTGGGACTTAAAGTTAGTTTCTTGAAGACGTTTCACAGATCATCCGACCGGCTTTGTCAATTCAAATGACTTGTACAAGAATCTGTTAGCAATTATGTACCCTGGTACGTCCCAATTAGCATATCACAGTCCGGTGTTAAGGACCTTCTGAAGCAAGGCAATGTGATTGCATTGTGGCAATCAAGGCAAAAGTGTTATAGGAACGCCAGGTAATGGTGTCAAAACAGCATTGTACATGGCAGACAGTTGGTGTCGAAACCCCCCCCACACACACACACCTCTATTCAGGCTTGGTTTCTTTTATTTACACATAAATGGCCTCCTTGACAACTCTCTTGAACCAGTCACGTTCCTTGCCAATATGTCCTGTGAACATATTGGCAAGAAAGAAAGCTTAAGAAAGCTTAAACCAAAGAACATGGTCTTGTTCCTTTTTCTGTACTCGTTTTACTTGATAAACATTGAATCATCCGTTACAAGTGAGTATTCTGCGATCCCTTAAGCTAGATTTATTTTTTAATACAACATCTTGTTTATTTTGTTACAGTTAACTTGTTTTGGTACTTTTTTCTATCTTTTCAAAAATATTTTACTGTCAAAAGGTTATACGATACTCTGTAAGTTAATCATTTGAACAGAAAGACAGAAAAAAAACATGAGATCAAACACTCTTTGAACAAATCTTCAAAGTTTATTGTAAGAATTAGGTGTTGAAATCTGAAGGATTTGTGGCCTTCATTCAGAATGGAAAATCTTGATAAACTTGTTGTTGTCTGGATTTTTTGTGTCCTTTCCAGTCAGAGCATAGTGGCCTTCAGCTGTTAGGAATTTTTTGCTACCACACCAACACATGCCAATAAAAAAGGGCAATTAAATGCTTGTTGATCTAAATTTGAAACAGAGGTCCTGCACCAAAAAAACGATGATGAGGCCCACATTCTCACACAACTGCCTTACACACTCGCACACAACTGCTTTATTACATTATTACATATTAAAGCATTGATTACATTCCATAAAAGTGATTAACAGGGTTTAGATTTAACAATTTCAATTTTGTGAAGTAATTTCATTTTCATTCAGATGAATCCTTATTTTTTCAGCCTCCTGAGGCATAGTTTAACACTATAATTAACCATGGGATGTGGAAAATTTTGTTATACTATGCTAGATCAATTTCACACATTAGAGATTGTACGAAAGCGTATGGCAGGAGACACTTGTGGTGGGATTTCATGTTTCTGCACAGTATTGGTGTGTTTTTTTTGGGGGGGGGGGTTATTGTGGACACAATCTTTTAGATCCATATGTCTGTCTTGATTCTACTGGTCTAATTTATACATTGTTCAGTCATATTGATGAACTTAGGGATTCAACATTTTAAAGGACAACTAAAGCCTCAGAACACCACTGAGCCAAAGCAGAACACATTGATATAAAACCAGTAATCGGTGTCTTCTCATTTCATCCGGGCACTGCAAATTAACCTAAACCACACGTGTTTTGTGCTTACTTAACAGCATTCTAGTATGCACAGTTTGGTCACGACCATTATGTTCTGCACATGCTCAGTCCTAAGCTACAGCAGAAACTTGTTAGTCGGTCAACCCCACTAATAATTCTAGCCAATCCTTTTACAGTACAGATAAAGCAGGAAGGATGTGACTGATGTCAGGGTGTGGGCAGACACTGCACATACACATAGTTACTTTATCCAGTTCTTAAGAGGCTTACTTACTTTAATAATCATTTATTTGTAATTTTTAGTGGATTTTAAACTTATTGGTGTTGTTCTGGGGGGTTGTTTTCAGATTCTGAAAAATAAAAATTTTGTTTAGTTCTCCTTTAATATCAGTTGGGGAAAAAACTTTTAACTGCAGCAAACCCCTCCAGCGCTCTGTAAATTATTCCCGGGGTGAGTGTGTCCAGAGTTAACAACCACAGCATACCGGTTCTATTATAATTTTTGCTACTGTTTTCTGATTATGCTTAGTCTCCCGTGATGGTTGCTCTAGTGCCCTGTCCTCCAGTGATGTTTTTTAAGCCTCTGCCTTTTTTACCCAGTGGGTAAAGATATGCTTAAGCTGACCATACACTACAAACTTACCTCCCAGTTCCTGAAATGTTCCTTGATGTTAGAACAACAACCTGGCACGATAATTTTATGCTCAACACTGCTGGGAGGTAATTCTGGGTTTAGATTTGGATGGCGTATGTGATATTGTGTTTGTGTTTTCATATATCGCTATAAAGCAGGAAAATTCATATAGAAATCTAGATTCCCTCCATTGCAGCAATTCTATGGTTGTTAACTGTCTGGCATAATTAAGAACTACCTGGAACCATCCCACCCCCTGGAACATCACGGTATAATGCACTCATACGGTATAAAGAGGAATTTTGGAGAAATAAAATGCAGAATCCAATTTTTGCATACATTTTTTTAGTATGAAATAATCTCTAGTTTTTGTATTGATTTATCAAAAATAATAAAAATTATTTAATTCCCTACTTCTTGTAAAATGGTGTTTGCCTTTTGAGTACATCACAATAGTAAGGCAGGTGGTAAATAGTGCTTTTCTGTGTTGGGTGTTTGTTTTTTCTTAATTGCGGGAAGACGTGATATTTATGTTTTGTAGTTCCTAAGCCTAACTTTGTATTTAATATGACAGTCCGTATTGGAGCTAGACTTTTTGATGTTAATTCTGAATGCTAGTGAAACCTTGACAGCTGTCCACTCACCATGTGGTGTCCTCAATCACACTGCTGTAGAGATGCATTATTTTCACAATGTTCGATTAATATTGGGCGCACATGTTTCAGTGACAATAGCAGTATGCTTATGCATTCATTTGAATCTTGCAGCTACAGTTGGCTCTATATTAAAAAACATTCACACCAGGGCCACCCTAGTGGTTGCTGTGGTAGTCACAATAGGCATTGTTTTGCCTTAAGATACAGTTAACTACTGCTGGGAAGGGCACTACACTGGAGCTTTTTGTCACATATTGGAGATGTGCATATGTTTTGAGACAATACATTAACCACCAAGATCTGGATCAATCGACTTCACTCGTTAATTGGTTTGATACAATCTTACAGTGTGATCACACCAAGCAACATGAAGTTTTGCATGAAATTATTGAAGAATGCTCAAATAATCTGCATTTTATAGTAATATCTTTTTTAAAATTGGCTGTAATAAAAAATTAAATAAACATTCCTGATTTTGTGGTGAGTACGAATCAAGAGGGCAACCATTTTAAATGTGGTCTGTTTTTTAAAAAAAAAAATACTGTTAGAATTTTTTTTATAACTGAAAGTATCGGGGACGTTCCCATGCACTTAAAAAAAAGATAGGGCTTTTAAAATCCCATTCATAATTAATTGCCATCCCCATGCTAATATGAAATAAATCCTTTTTTTCGTAGAAAGTTAATTCACCTAATGATCATTAATAAGGATACTGCAAATAATATTACATCATAACTCTTAGAAATGGAGTCAGTTTGTTTATATTCCCCACTTTCAAACCGTTATTTTCCCAACACCTGAGCTTGGGTATGAGGTCTTATAGTCATTTTCTATAAGAATCAATATGAAAGCTAAAACCAATAGTTACACATGGGTGCACCATAACCCAAAGTCCCTGATTGATAGATTACCATTGGTACTGCTAAGTTAGGATTTAAGGCAGTCCAGCCCCAAAATGAAAACTTACATACAGGAAAATCACCCCCCAAACCGTAAAGGTAATAGTTTGAAATATATAAATCTAACCTGAAATCTGCCACAATGTCCTGTTCCCCTGTTTCTGCTTCCTGGTTCTTCCAGTTTAGTAAATGTCGTTATGGATTGACAGTTGACATCACAGCCAATGACTGAATGTTAAGGACAACTCCACCCTCATAATAACATCTTTTAGAAAGAATGGCCTCTTTAAAATAGTTGATATATCCTACTTTGTCCTCTGAATTAATTAATCTATGCCTGCTATGCTTCTGGATCCTCATGGAAACTGAGCAATGTAATGACCCGTACTGAGCCTTTACAAGCTGAGCATGCTCAAAGAGGCACTAGGGATTAACATTGTCATTGGCTGTCATGTCAACTGTCAATACCATACTGACAGTTCTACTGGAAGAACCAGGAAGCAGAACAGGGGAAAATGGATATGTGCAGGATTTAAGGTTAGACTTATATATTTCAGATTGAAACTATTACAGTTTAGGGTTTTGGGGGGTGATTTACCTGTATGTAAGTTTTCATTTTGGGCTGGACTTTCCCTTTAATCCCCTGTCTGCCTCTTCTGAGCTGGCTTAGGCTCAGTACAGGTTTCTAAATTTCTCAGTTTCCATGAGGCACCCAGAAGCTAGCAGGCAGACAGTATTGAATTCATAGGGCAAAGTATTATATATCAACACATTTTAAAGAGGCCATTCTTTCTAAAAGATGTTTATGAGGGTGGTGTTGTTCCTTAAAGTTGTTACTGCAGAGGAAGATCATTACATCTGAAGCAGTGTGCGTATATAAGGGATAATGCTCCCCTTGAATGTGTAATACCCTTATATTGTCAAGGGACCATTTTTTTCTTATATAAATCAACAGTAAGGGGTTTGTTTATTTTATTTTTAAGTATGTTTAATTTTTTTAATTTAGTTTCTTTTTGTGGTTGTATTCTAGGTTCGTACACACATGCGATCATGGGTCCCGTGTCCGAACGTTTGTTTCGCCGATAATCGGCCCGTGTATGGGCATTTTATCAGCCGAAAGGCCGTTCCCGGCTGTTTCGGCTGATAAAGGGCCCATACACGACAAACGTTTGGACACATCGTGCGTTGAGGCCGGGACCCGCATCGCACGTGTGTACGAGGCTTTACTTAAAATCGATAATTAAAGTATATAGTACTTTGTTTCCCAAGTGTCCTCCCTTGCTCACACATTGATTGTTTAACTCTTGATATATATCTACTGTAGAAATGTGTATCTTTGGAATGCGATTGCTCCTGTTTGTAGCAGAAAGTTAACCTGTCTGTGTGAGTAACTGGTTTTTACATTAACCTCCATTTCTTAAAGTAAACCAGCTGTGGTGATTTCTTGCCAGGCCCCCTAGGCAGATCTGGTACCGTGATCAGCTGTTTAAAACACCAGTATGGGAGCTGCAGCGTGTTAAAAACAGCAGTACCAGTCATGAGAATCACTGGGCCCTCTTATTTAATCTATTTAAAACAACCAATAAGGCTGGGTAAGCACAGGGCTATTATTTGTCCTGACCGAGCATTCTCTGCAAGTGAGCGCTTGGCTGGGACAAATGACTGTTGTTCACGGCAATGGTGGTGACTGATAATGCACCCCATAGGGAACCACACAATCAGCCGTGATTTACCAACGGACCAGATCGCCTGTTTCGGATGAATGGCCGACCGAACTCAGTCACGGCCGGTTGCCCCACACCATCAGATATTTCTGACCGATCCACGGATTATTGGTTACATGTATGAAAACAACTGAAAAACCTTCGCTGTTAACCACAGAATTGTCATTTCTGAGCAAAAATTACTATTGGATATTATCAGTCTTTTTCTTAAAGGGGAGTTAAAGTCTCCAGACACAGTGTTAATGTGCTCTGTCTATTTGGACAAACATACAATGTCTCATCTCTCCCTTTCTTGTGTAATTATAAAATGAACCTTTGGATACTAGGGTTCAGCTCCCATATCCACCTTAGTATATTCACATGCTTTGCAGTGCTCAACAGATCAAAACAAGGAAGCTGCAGCCTTGTTACTAGAAGCTGGCAGCCAATAATATTATAGCACAGTGACCCTCCCTCTCCCTGACCAGAACAGGGAATTCAGTGAAGCTCTTGTGTAAACATATTTAAATTCCCCTGACCCTTATTATATATTTATATTCATTTGCTTTTCATACAGAAAAAAGTTATTTCTTAGCTAGCATGAAGAAGCTAGCATGTATGTAAGAATATTACATTTCAGTAAAAATTAAAAGTAATGTGAGGAATTGAATCTGCAACCTCCTGCACTCTCTCTTGCTAAAAGCAAAGCTTTATACCCCAATCCCAAGATACCGTCTATGTTGAACACTAGTACATTTAGAATCTTTATTTTTATCAGGAAAAATAATGGAAAAAGGAGACTCTGGATTAGAACCCATGACCTCATGAGCCGTGTGTTTTTAAAGGCAGCACTTTAGGTGGTCACCACAGCATATGCTAAGAACTCAAGTACATTTGGAAGCTTTATCTTTTGCTAGGAACAGAATTTAAAAAGTATACTTTTTAAAATATCTATCTATCTATCCATCCCTGAATTTTGTGTATTGCCCCGGGAGGCTGTATAAAATCATGCTAACTGGTATAAACTGCAGGTTAACCATCAGCTTTCAAAGTCTTTTAAGGAACTTTTATTTTGGTGTGGAGACATCCCTATGAAATTCTCGCAGAGAGAAAGTGAATACTGGGGTCATGGCCAAGTGCACATGCTCTTTGAAGACTATATGGGCTGCAAGTGGCACTGGCAACTGGTCTTAAGGTAAGCTGTAATATATGGGCACCTTTAGTACAGAAACTGTTTCTCAAATGAAAATGCAACTTTAGAGAAGAATCTTGCACTGTGTAAGTGTTCTAGTAGAAAAGCTTCCCATTAGGATTTTTTTAAAAGTTTATTTCTCCTTTTAAAGTAAACAGAATTGATGGTGATCACGAATATATATTCCCCCTAAACAATTAATCCTATTACAGAATATGGGGTGTTGGTTGGGTAAGTGGATTTGAATGGACACAATATACATACAATTCCATGTAATATCAAAAAATCTTGCATGTGTGTACCCAGCATTACACGCTACGGAAAATCTGTCTTGTTTGCAGCCGCAGAGTTATTATTTTATACCCTTTCCTTCTGCAGGTTTTCATGGTTATTTTTAGCATTTATTTATTACACGCTATCACTTGTTTAATTACAGTCTTAAAATCTGAGAATCTGAATATTCTTGTAGTTACCATAGAAAATGTTATTTTTCTATATAAAATCTGCAAACTTTTACTGTTTTCTCTCTAAATGCAAATAACGAACATTTCAGTGTTTAACCCTACCCTGTAAGACATATGCTGTAAGCTTCTTTTTTAACCTGAAGCTTTCAAATATTAAAGGAACAAAAGGATCACGTGGAAATACGATAGACTGATTAATGTCTTACTGCTATTGGCCGTTATTTACTGACTCTTAAGTAGCAGGTTGTATTTATGCTAATGAATCTGCTGGGGGGGGGCATTGTTATAGGAGAACAAAGTGAATAAAAGTAGTTTGCTTTGCAAATGAATGCAAATGGTACAGCCTTTCGGGAAGCCCTTTAACAGGGCAGCTTACTTTGATTATGAGTGAAGCTGCCATTTGGACATGGTGAAAGAGCACGCTTGAACCATGATTAGGGGAGACAGTGAAGAAGTCAGGAATGGCCCCTTTAAAGCTTGCAGTGAGGCAGGCGGATGCAGTGTGGTTAGAACACAGTGGGAGAATGACAGGGAGATTAGTGTCAGGGAGAAGCTTTGCTGTAGCTGTGGAGATAGTCCTGGGGTCACTCACCTCTGACTGTTGTTCTATGCTGATGGCTCAGTAATGAAAGTGCTTGATGCATCCTGTTCATTATCGAAATGGTGATTAGATGAGGTATTTATCTCTAAAGGTTATGGGGGAGGTGCTGCCTATTTTTAAACATTATCATAACTAGAAATGTTCACGTCTCCCTAATGAACACCAGGTAGTTTAAGTTACAGACTCTCACCAAGCTGTAAATCTTATAAGCAACTAAGGTTGTTTGCTTTTCAGTTTAAATAATGTGATGTGTGGTTATATATGTTGTGTGTGCATACTTGCGTAGTATGGTCTTTTCACTTTTTTGGGAGATTATAGGAAATGGAGAATAATTCAGAAATGTGTGTTATTTATTTCTTATTTGTTTACAGTTTAACACCATTCAATTATGCAATGTTTTTTCCAGACACCTGAATGGGCAGAGGAAGAAATTAGCCAGCTGACAAGAAGTATGGTTAAATTCCCAGGTGGGACTCCTGGTCGATGGGAGAAGATTGCTCATGAATTGGGTCGATCAGTGTCAGAGTGAGTTCACTTAATTTTGCATTGTATAGAAATGACGAACCATAACAAAACAGGCAGAGTAAGAGCCAGACTGAAAATGTAGGTTGGCTTTGTCTTTTGAAATAGACCACAATCCTTTCAGGTCCTGGAAGTGACACATTAACTAAGTAAGCAGAAAGCAGATGTGAACCAGTCCCCTGCTCTGCAATTAACAGCTGTAATTGATCAGTTGTACAGGGATTTTGGTGTCTAGAGGTTTAGACTACTGTAACTGATCGCAGAAAAAACAACGCTGTTTACATGCATGTTAAAAAATAAATAAAAAGGAAGGGTGAACTGCCATTAACTTCTATTTTGGGGTGGGGGAAGTTATTACATTGATCTTTAGATGTCATTATTATCTACTGTAAAGTATTACAATACATTAATATATTTAAAATATATGTTTAGAGCCCACATGTACATGATTTATAATAATATCCTGGCCCACGTTGCATCCCAATAGTTTCTAAAATACATGCGTTAAAGGTTCACTCTACCTTTGCCGCTAGTTCTGTATGTTTTTATTATATACATATTGTATACACACTAAGTGGGGGCCAATGTGTTTGTAATGGCCCCCATACGAGCACCAGTCCCGGTCATATGTATCGGGATATCCTGATATTGTCGATCCTCTGTTTGTGTATGGCCGATTGTACGATCGTAGTACACATTTTTATTATCGGCCCAAGGAAAATTTTCGTGTAAAGTCGGATCGGGATTGGTTTTGTCTATGCGTCCCTTTGGGCAGTAGAATTTTAGAATTTTGTCTGGATGTGCAATGTAAAATTTACAGCTATTATATAATACCACAATCCCATCCCAGGGAACTATCAGAATAATGTAAATTCTCGTTCTCTTAAAAACTTACAGGAGATTCAATAAAAGTTCTTATTGTTTAAAATGGTGCTAATTTGCCCGAACCAATCAGATCTTACTTAACATTTGAAAGCTAACATCTGATTGGTTGGGGCAAAATTAGCGCCATTTTAAACGATAAGAACTTATGTTGAATAATCCTTTTAATATCCTATCTCATTGATTGCATTTCCAGTTTTAAAATCTCTTTAAATACGCATTTTAACTAATATTTAGCATTTTAGATTATTCGCATTTTAGCTAAATTTTTGCTCACAGCTGAAGAATCTGCTAGTGTGTTCCTGAAAATGATAACTATTTGAAAAATGCCTATCTGTGCATATACATATAATGCATATAGTTTATTTTTCTGTTTTATATTCTGCATTCGTGTTGAAAAAAAAAAAGGGTTCTTCTGAAATCCATTTTCCCCATTTAATTCTGTTATGTTTTAACACAAAATTCTAAATTATTACCATAATTGCTCTGGCAGTGAATATCTGCTATACGTTCTTATTCCCCCCACCCCCCTTTAAATCAAATGCAGATTATGCCTATATGCCATGAATTATTTTTACTGTTCAGCAGAAATGGGTTAATCTGGTTTGCTTTGTACGGTGAGTTGATTATAGAAAGAAACCAGATTCAGTTCACTCTAATCAGAGTGTAACCCGGTTACCTGTACCAGTGCTCGCTGTCAATGTATGCACACATCTGCTATTTGACCCATTTTCCGGCTAACTCTACTTCGGGCCTATTACTCCTTCCAGTACTTCAGGAACAATCAGCCTCTTTTGTTTGTGTTTTTCCTGGTGCTTGCTCTCCAGCCATCCTTAGCCAGCTGCAATAACTCGTCCGTGCTGATTATAGATTTATTTTTTTCTAGTTGGTAAGACTTAATTCTTTATTGCATTCTAAAATGATCAGTAGCTTCGTAAAGAAGCCCTGAATTTCTTTGTCCTCACATAACTATATTGGGCCAGATATAAAGTTGTGAGCATTATATTCTAGAAAAAAAATGTATTGTTTAATTAAATTAGTAGTTTATCTTTAATTAAATTTTGTAGACTGAGGTTTTCTAAGATATTCAGTTATAGGTCTGCATGGGTGGAAAAATGAAAATTATGTTTTGCAGTTCTTCAATTGACTTTTTATTCATGAATTAAAATTTGGTGTCAGAACACTGCAGAAATAGTAATATACGACTAAAATTTTAGCAGTATTCCTTTTAAAACATTCTGGCTTGCTACGTATAATGTACAGCTTTATAAGGAAGCGTTTGCTTTCTTTAAGAGCTGTACATTATCATTGTCAAGTTAAACAATGACTGCCCTGAGCTCATGTATGTACTACCTGAATGCGCATTTTGCGTGTCACCTGTAGCCCCCTCCCTTCTTATGTTTAGGACTATTTATGGCAAAATTACTGGCAGCACTGCTGCATATTCATTTTATAGAAAGCAGGGGATTTTAGGGGGGATTACTGAAGCCTGGAATCCCCCCTTCTGGTATCCAGAACCGTTACATACAGAGACCGTTACATCAGAGACCGTTACATACAGAGACCGTTCATACAGAGACCGTTACATACAGAGACCGTTACATACAGAGACCGTTCATACAGATACAACGTTACGACAAGACCGTTACATTGTTAATTAAGCTGTGAGTGAGAAGCAGCATTTTTTTTTTGTTTTGTTTCAAAAATGTATCCAGTCTGCCCTGTGATTGACAGCAGCATAGAGATCTGTATCAATATAAACCCTGCAGATGCCTGAGGTAATTGCTGAGACTGGGTTTATATACAGTTTTTCGGTACTACTACACAGTGAAGAGCGAGAAAGTGAGAAGGAATAGGGACGTTACAAAATCCTGGAGGTGGTTGTATTAGCGGACTTTCAACATTGCGATAGTGTTATATATAAATATTGTATATTTATTTTTTCTGTATGTATTTTATTTTCTATACAGCGCTACGTATCCGCAGCGCTTTACAATTATTTACTCAATTCACATCAGGCCCTGTCCGTAAGAGCTTACAATCTAATCAATTTATGTTTACATACAACCTATCAGATTTCTTTATGATTGTGGGGGAACCGGAGTGCCCAGAGGAAACCCACGCAAGCACAGGGAGAACATACAAACTCCTTGCAGATGTGTCCAATGGGAATCGAACTCAGGACCTCAGAGCTGCAAGGCAAAGTGCTAACAACTGAGCTACCGTATACACACACTCTTGCCAGGTCCCAATACCGACAAATCAGCAAATTCTGTCTGATCCCCCCGTCAGTGTCACAACTCTGACTGTGATAGACACTAATAATAATGTAGTGCAAATGTGTATTTCTTAGTAAAACAAATGTTGGGCGGGTACACATGGACAAATTTTTCATGATCGTTCATCAATAACAAGCTGTCAGCCGGAACAAACCACTGTCCGTTGTAACAATGGCTCCTAGACCGCATGATTGGAAGTGATTTATCGACATGACAGATTGCCCGTTCATCCGTTCCAGGCGAATGGTTGACATGGTTCACCGCCACCGAAATTTCCTCAGATTTTTTGGCCCGACTGGCCAATACATGGAAATATCAGTCGGTTGGCCCAAAAACCTGTTTGTGTGTACCCAGCCTTAATGAATATACTTTATAACAAAATTAAAGGGAATATCTGTATTGGCGTACTGCGATGATAATTATAGCAAGTAGAGAATATATACTGTATAAATTATAATTAATAATTATGTGATCCATATAATAAAATACATGGAATTATTTGGTCATAACCTCCTTTTGGGCTTGTTCAGTGGAATCCTACAGGAATCCCCCTTGAAAATAGTGCCCTTGCTCCTGAAAATTGCCACACTGTTTCACTACAGAGCTTATTTGTCAGGGATAGGGGCTGCAATCAGACACTGAGTTGACATTAAAAAAAAAAAAAACATCCGGTTCTCATTTTTCTCTATCAGCAGGTTGATAATGCTACATAGGGTTGAAAAAAGGACAGATACAGTATTTAAAATCTTGATACTTCCTCTGTAGTCCTTTCAGATCAAGACACACTCTCCAGCAATGTAGTTGCAATCCTCTTGGCTGCACTTCCTGAAGCATAACCGGAATAAAGGATTACCTACCATGTAACTGGGGTGTATAACAGTTTGTATATGTGCTTATGTTTTGTCATTGGAGATATTTAGGGCACGTGTAATTTGAATTTTGAAGTACATTTCTTACTGTTGTCAACTGTTAGGTGGTTGGTTTAAATGCCAGATAGTGAATAAAAGTAAACTGTCAAAATGTCATAAAACTATGATAAACTATGAGAGTAGATTTTTAAAACTGAGGTATTTTAAAGGGTATGTCCACCGTTATTTAACTTTTATGTTTCCAGTTTAACTGAAGGACAGGAGGTAAATGCGATATGTCTTACCTCCTGTCCTTCAGTAAAACTTACAGGAGACCAGAAGAAACTTACCGCGTAACGATCCAGCGCTGCTGACAGCCTCCGACTACACTGACATTCCCCGACGGATCCACAGTCCTTTGCATTGTGTGCACATGCCGCACGACAGGCATGATGCACACGCACGTGCACGGAACTCACAGGCATTACTGTTTGAGGCTCAAGCAGGAGAGTGCACAGAACTCACAGGCATTACTATTTGAGGCTCAAGCAGGCGAAAGCAGAGGAAATCTCAGAGGGGCGGAGCTTAACATTCAGCAAACTCATGCCTGTCGTGCGGCATGTGCACACAATGCAAAGGACTGTGGATCCGTCGGGGAATGTCAGTGTAGTCGGAGGCTGTCAGCAGCGCTGGATCGTTACGCGGTAAGTTTCTTCTGGTCTCCTGTAAGTTTTACTGAAGGACAGGAGGTAAGACATATCGCATTTACCTCCTGTCCTTCAGTTAAACTGGAAACATAAAAGTTAAATAACGGTGGACATACCCTTTAAAATACCTCAGTTTTAAAAATCTACTCTCATAGATTTATCATAGTTTTATGACATTTTGACAGTTTACTTTTAATTCACTATCTGGCATTTAAACCAACCACCTAACAGTTGACAACAGTAAGAAATGTACTTCAAAATTCAAATTACACGTGCCCTAAATATCTCCAATGACAAAACATTAAGCACATATACAACTGTTATATCACCCCAGTTACATGGTAGGTAATCCTTTATTCCGGTTATGCTTCAGGAAGTGCAGCCAAGAGGATTGCCAACTACATTGCTGGAGAGTGTGTCTTGATCTGAAAGGACTACAGAGGAAGTATCAAGATTTTAAATACTGTATCTGTCCTTTTTACCCTATGTAGCATTATTCAACCTGCTGATAGAGAAAAATGAGAACCGGACTGTTTTTTTTTTTTTTAATGTCAACTCAGTGTCTGATTGCAGCCCCTATCCCTGACAAATAAGCTCTGATAGTGAAACAGTGTGGCAATTTTCAGGAGCAAGGGCACTATTTTCAAGGGGGATTCCTAGTAGGATTCCACTGAACAAGCCCAAAAGGAGGTTATGACCAAATAATTCCATGTATTTTATTATATGGATCACATAATTTTAATTATAATTTATACAGTATATATTCTCTACTTGCTATAATTATCATCGCAGTACGCCAATACAGATATTCCCTTTAATTTTGTTATAAAGTATATTCATTAAGGCTGGGTACACACAAACAGGTTTTTGGGCCAACCGACTGATATTTCCATGTATTGGCCAGTCGGGCCAAAAAATCTGAGGAAATTTCGGTGGCGGTGAACCATGTCAACCATTCGCCTGGAACGGATGAACGGGCAATCTGTCATGTCGATAAATCACTTCCAATCATGCGGTCATAGGAGCCATTGTTACAACGGACAGTGGTTTGTTCCGGCTGACAGCTTGTTATTGATGAACGATCATGAAAAATTTGTCCATGTGTACCCAGCCCAACATTTGTTTTACTAAGAAATACACATTTGCACTACATTATTATTAGTGTCTATCACAGTCAGAGTTGTGACACTGACGGGGATCAGACAGAATTTGCTGATTTGTCGGTATTGGGACCTGGCAAGAGTGTGTGTATACGGTAGCTCAGTTGTTAGCACTTGCCTTGCAGCTCTGAGGTCCTGAGTTCGATTCCCACACTTGGACACATCTGCAAGGAGTTTGTATGTTCTCCCTGTGCTTGCGTGGGTTTCCTCTGGGCACTCCGGTTCCCCCACAATCATAAAGACATACTGATAGGTTGTATGTAAACATAAATTGATTAGATTGTAAGCTCTTACGGACAGGGCCTGATGTGAATTGAGTAAATAATTGTAAAGCGCTGCGGATACGTAGCGCTGTATAGAAAATAAAATACATACAGAAAAAATAAATATACAATATTTATATATAACACTATCGCAATGTTGAAAGTCCGCTAATACAACCACCTCCAGGATTTTGTAACGTCCCCTATTCCTTCTCACTTTCTCGCTCTTCACTGTGTAGTAGTACGAAAATACTGTATATAAACCCAGTCTCAGCAATTACCTCAGGCATCTGCAGGGTTTATATTGATACAGATCTCTATGCTGCTGTCAATCACAGGGCAGACTGGATACATTTTTGAAACAAAACAAAAAAAAAATGCTGCTTCTCACTCACAGCTTAATTAACAATGTAACGTCTGTGTAACGTGTATTGTATGAACGGTCTCTGTATGTAACGGTCTCTGTATGTAACGGTCTCTGTATGAACGGTCTCTGTATGTAACGGTCTCTGTATGTAACGGTCTCTGTATGTAACGGTCTCTGGATACCAGAAGGGGGGATTCCAGGCTTCAGTAATCCCCCCTAAAATTCCCCTGCTTTCTATAAAATGAATATGCAGCAGTGCTGCCAGTAATTTTGCCATAAATAGTCCTAACATAAGAAGGGAGGGGGCTACAGGTGACACGCAAAATGCGCATTCAGGTAGTACATACATGAGCTCAGGGCAGTCATTGTTTAACTTGACAATGATAATGTACAGCTCTAAAGAAAGCAAACGCTTCCTTTATAAAGCTGTACATTATACGTAGCAAGCCAGAATGTTTTAAAAGGAATACTGCTAAAATGTTAGTCGTATATTACTATTTCTGCAGTGTTCTGACACCAAATTTTAATTCATGAATAAAAAGTTCAATTGAAGAACTGCAAAACATAATTTTCATTTTTCCACCCATGCAGACCTATAACTGAATATCTTAGAAAACCTCAGTCTACAAAATTTAATTTAAAGATAAACTACTAATTTAATTAAACAATACATTTTTTTTCTAGAATATAATGCTCACAACTTTATATCTGGCCCAATATAGTTATTGAGGCAAAGAAATCTCAGGGCTTCTTTACGAAGCTACTGATCATTTTAGAATGCAATAAAGAATTAAGTCTTACCAACTAGAAAAAAATAAATCTAATCATCAGCACGGACGAGTTATTGCAGCTGGCTAAGGATGGCGGAGAGCAAGCACCAGGAAAAACACAAACAAAAGAGGCTGATTGTTCCTGAAGTACTGGAAGGAGTATAGGCCCGAAGCTAGAGTTAGCCGGAAAATGGGTCAAATAGCAGATGTGTGCATACATTGACAGCGAGCACTGGTACAGGTAACCGGGTCTACACTCTGATTAGAGTGAACTGAATCTGGTTTCTCTTCTATAATCAACTCACCGTACAAAGCAAACCAGATTAACCCATTTCTTGCTGAACAGTAAAAATAATTCATGGCATATAGGCATAATCTGCATTTGATTTTAAAGGGGGGTGGGGGGAATAAGAACGTATAGCAGATATTCACTGCCAGAGCAATTATGGTAATAATTTAGAATTTTGTGTTAAAACATAACAGAAATTAAATGGGGAAAATGGATTTCAGAAGAACCCTTTTTTTTTTTCAACACGAATGCAGAATATATAAACAGAAAAATAAACTATATGCATTATATGTATATGCACAGATAGGCATTTTTCAATAGTTATCATTTTCAGGAACACACTAGCAGATTCTTCAGCTGTGAGCAAAAATTTAGCTAAAATGCGAATAATCTAAAATGCTAAATATTAGTAAAATGCGTATTTAAAGAGATTTTAAAACTGGAAATGCAATCAATGAGATAGGATATTAAAAGGATTATTCAACATAAGTTCTTATCGTTTAAAATGGCGCTAATTTTGCCCCAACCAATCAGATGTTAGCTTTCAAATGTTAAGTAAGATCTGATTGGTTCGGGCAAATTAGCACCATTTTAAACAATAAGAACTTTTATTGAATCTCCTGTAAGTTTTTAAGAGAACGAGAATTTACATTATTCTGATAGTTCCCTGGGATGGGATTGTGGTATTATATAATAAGCTGTAAATTTTACATTGGCACATCCAGACAAAATTCCTAAAATTCTACCTGCCCAAAGGGACGCATAGACAAACCAATCCCGATCCGACTTTACACCGAAAATTTTTCCATTGGGCCGATAATAAAAATGTGTACTACGATCGTACAATCGGCCATACACAAACAGAGGATCGTACAATATCAGGATATCCCGATACATATGACCGGGACTGGTGCTCGTATGGGGGCCATTACAAACACATTGGCCCCCACTTAGTGTTGTATACAATATGTATATAATAAAAACATACAGACTAGCGGCAAAGGTAGAGTGAACCTTTAACGCATGTATTTTAGAAACTATTGGGATGCACGTGGGCCAGGATATTATATATAAATCATGATACATGTGGGCTCTAAACATATATTTTAAATATATTAATGTATTGTAATACTTTACAGTAGATAATAATGACATCTAAAGATCAATGTAATAACTTCCCCCACCCCAAAATAGAAGTTAATGGCAGTTCACCCTTCCTTTTTATTTATTTTTTAAACATGCCATGTAAACAGCGTTGTTTTTCTGCGATCAGTTACAGTAGTCTAAACCTCTAGAGCACCAAAATCCCCTGTACAACTGATCAATTACAGCTGTTAATTGCAGAGCAGGGGACTGGTTCACATCTGCTTTCTGCTTACTTAGTTAATGGTTCACTTCCAGGACCTGAAAGGATTGTGGTCTATTTCAAAAGACAAAGCCAACCTACATTTTCAGTCTGGCTCTTACTCTGCCTGTTTTGTTATGGTTCGTCACTTTCTATACAATGCAAAATTAAGTGAACTCACATCTGACACTGATCGACCCAATTCATGAGCAATCTTCTCCCATCGACCAGGAGTCCCACCTGGGAATTTAACCATACTTCTTGTCAGCTGGCTAATTTCTTCCTCTGCCCATTCAGGTGTCTGGAAAAAAACATTGCATAATTGAATGGTGTTAAACTGTAAACAAATAAGAAATAAATAACACACATTTCTGAATTATTCTCCATTTCCTATAATCTCCCAAAAAAGTGAAAAGACCATACTACGCAAGTATGCACACACAACATATATAACCACACATCACATTATTTAAACTGAAAAGCAAACAACCTTAGTTGCTTATAAGATTTACAGCTTGGTGAGAGTCTGTAACTTTAAACTACCTGGTGTTCATTAGGGAGACGTGAACATTTCTAGTTATGATAATGTTTAAAAATAGGCAGCACCTCCCCCATAACCTTTAGAGATAAATACCTCATCTAATCACCATTTCGATAATGAACAGGCATGCATCAAGCACTTTCATTACTGAGCCATCAGCATAGAACAACAGTCAGAGGTGAGTGACCCCAGGACTATCTCCACAGCTACAGCAAAGCTTCTCCCTGACACTAATCTCCCTGTCATTCTCCCACTGTGTTCTAACCACACTGCATCCGCCTGCCTCACTGCAAGCTTAAAGGGGCCATTCCTGACTTCTTCACTGTCTCCCCTAATCATGGTTCAAGCGTGCTCTTTTCACCATGTCCAAATGGCAGCTTCACTCATAATCAAAGTAAGCTGCCCTGTTAAAGGGCTTCCCGAAAGGCTGTACCATTTGCATTCATTTGCAAAGCAAACTACTTTTATTCACTTTGTTCTCCTATCAACAATGCCCCCCCCCAGCAGATTCATTAGCATAAATACAACCTGCTACTTAGAGTCAGTAAATAACGGCCAATAGCAGTAAGACATTAATCAGTCTATCGTATTTCCACGTGATCCTTTTGTTCCTTTAATATTTGAAAGCTTCAGGTTAAAAAAGAAGCTTACAGCATATGTCTTACAGGGTAGGGTTATTAACACTGAAATGTTCGTTATTTGCATTTAGAGAGAAAACAGTAAAAGTTTGCAGATTTTATATAGAAAAATAACATTTTCTATGGTAACTACAAGAATATTCAGATTCTCAGATTTTAAGACTGTAATTAAACAAGTGATAGCGTGTAATAAATAAATGCATAAAAATAACCATGAAAACCTGCAGAAGGAAAGGGTATAAAATAATAACTCTGCGGCTGCAAACAAGACAGATTTTTCCGTAGCGTGTAATGCTGGGTACACACATGCAAGATTTTTTGATATTACATGGAATTGTATGTATATTGTGTCCATTCAAATCCACTTACCCAACCAACACCCCATATTCTGTAATAGGATTAATTGTTTAGGGGGAATATATATTCGTGATCACCATCAATTCTGTTTACTTTAAAAGGAGAAATAAACTTTTAAAAAAATCCTAATGGAAAGCTTTTCTACCTAGAACACTTACACAGTGCAAGATTCTTCTCTATTAAGTTGCATTTTCATTTGAGAAACAGTTTCTGTAACTAAAGGTGCCCATATATTACAGCTTACCTTAAGACCAGTTGCCAGTGCCACTTGCAGCCCATATAGTCTTCAAAGAGCATGTGCACTTGGCCATGACCCCAGTATTCACTTTCTCTCTGCGAGAATTTCTTATAGGGATGTCTCCACACCAAAATAAAAGTTCCTTAAAAGACTTTGAAAGCTGATGGTTAACCTGCAGTTTATTACCAGTTAGCATGATTTTATACAGCCTCCCGGGGCAATACACAAAATTCAGGGATGGATAGATAGATAGATATTTTAAAAAGTATACTTTTTAAATTCTGTTCCTAGCAAAAGATAAAGCTTCCAAATGTACTTGAGTTCTTAGCATATGCTGTGGTGACCCACCTAAAGTGCTGCCTTTAAAAACACACGGCTCATGAGGTCATGGGTTCTAATCCAGAGTCTTACCTTATTCCATTATTTTCCTGATAAAAATAAAGATTCTAAATGTACTAGTGTTCAACATAGACGGTATCTTGGGATTGGGGTATAAAGCTTTGCTTTTAGCAAGAGAGAGTGCAGGAGGTTGCAGATTCAATTCCTCACATTTACTTTTAATTTTTACTGAAATTGTAATATTCTTACATACATGCTAGCTTCTTCATGCTAGCTAAGAAATAACTTTTTTCTGTATGAAAAGCAAATGAATATAAATATATAATAAGGGTCAGGGGAATTTAAATATGTTTACACAAGAGCTTCACTGAATTCCCTGTTCTGTGTCAGGGAGAGGGAGGGTCACTGTGCTATAATATTATTGGCTGCCAGCTTCTAGTAACAAGGCTGCAGCTTCCTTGTTTTGATCTGTTGAGCACTGCAAAGCATGTGAATTATACTAAGGTGGATTATGGGAGCTGAACCCTAGTATCCAAAGGTTCATTTTATAATTACACAAGAAAGGGAGAGATGAGACATTGTATGTTTGTCCAAATAGACAGAGCACATTAACACTGTTGTCTGGAGACTTTAACTCCCCTTTAAGAAAAAGACTGATAATATCCAATAGTAATTTTTGCTCAGAAATGACAATTCTGTGGTTAACAGCGAAGGTTTTTCAGTTGTTTTCATACATGTAACCAATAATCCGTGGATCGGTCAGAAATATCTGATGGTGTGGGAACCGGCCGTGACTGAGTTCGGTCGGCCATTCATCCGAACAGGCGATCTGGTCCGTTGGTAAATCACGGCTGATTGTGTGGTTCCCTATGGGGTGCATTATCAGTCACCACCATTGCCGTGAACAACAGTCATTTGTCCCAGCCAAGCGCTCACTTGCAGAGAATGCTCGGTCAGGACAAATAATAGCCCTGTGCTTACCCAGCCTTATTGGTTGTTTTAAATTAGATTAAATAAGAGGGCCCAGTGATTCTCATGACTGGTACTGCTGTTTTTAAACACGCTGCAGCTCCCATACTGGTGTTTTAAACAGCTGATCACGGTACCAGATCTGCCTAGGGGGCCTGGCAAGAAATCACCACAGCTGGTTTACTTTAAGAAATGGAGGTTAATGTAAAAACCAGTTACTCACACAGACAGGTTAACTTTCTGCTACAAACAGGAGCATCGCATTCCAAAGATACACATTTCTACAGTAGTATATATATCAAGTAGTTAAACAATCAATGTGTGAGCAAGGGAGGACACTTTGGGAAACAAAGTACTATATACTTTAATTATCGATTTTAAGTAAAGCCTCGTACACACGTGCGATGCGGGTCCCGGCCCTCAACGCACGATGTGTCCAAACGTTTGTCGTGTATGGGCCCTTTATCAGCCGAAACAGCCGGGAACGGCCTTTCGGCTGATAAAATGCCCTACACGGGCCGATTATCGGCCGAAACAAACGTTCGGACACGGGACCCATGATCGCATGTGTGTACGAACCTAAGAATACAACCACAAAAAGAAACTAAATTAAAAAAATTAAACATACTTAAAAATAAATAAACAAACCCCTTACTGTTATTTATATAAGAAAAAAATGTGTCCCTTGACAAATAAGGGTATTACACATTCAAGGGGAGCATTATCCCTTATATACGCACACTGCTTCAGATGTAATGATCTTCCTCTGCAGTAACAACTTTAAAGGACAACACCACCCTCATAGAACATCTTTTAGAAAGAATGGCCTCTTTAAAATGTGTTATATATAATACTTTGCCCTATGAATTCAATACTGTTGCCTGCTATGCTTCTGGGTGCCTCATGGAAACTGAGAAATTTAGAAACCTGTACTGAGCCTAAGCAGCTCAGAAGAGGCAGACAGGGGATTAAAGGGAAAGTCCAGCCCAAAATGAAAACTTACATACAGGTAAATCACCCCCCAAAACCCTAAACTGTAATAGTTTCAATCTGAAATATATAAGTCTAACCTTAAATCCTGCACATATCCATTTTCCCCTGTTTCTGCTTCCTGGTTCTTCCAGTTAGAACTGTCAGTATGGATTTGACAGTTGACATGACAGCCAATGACAATGTTAATCCCCTAGTTGCCTCTTTGAGCATGCTCAGCTTAGTAAAGGCTCAGTACGGGTCATTACATTGCTCAGTTTCCATGAGGTATCCAGAAGCATAGCAGGCATAGATTAATTAATTCAGAGGACAAAGTAGGATATATCAACTATTTTAAAGAGGCCATTCTTTCTAAAAGATGTTATTATGAGGGTGGAGTTGTCCTTAACATTCAGTCATTGGCTGTGATGTCAACTGTCAATCCATAACTGACATTTACTAACTGGAAGAACCAGGAAGCAGAAACAGGGGAACAGGACATTGTGCAGATTTCAGGTTAGATTTATATATTTCAAACTATTACCTTTTACGGTTTGGGGGGTGATTTTCCTGTATGTAAGTTTTCATTTTGGGGCTGGACTTGCCCTTTAAATCCTAACTTACAGCGTACCAATTGGTAATCTATCAATCAGGGACTTTGGGTTATGGTGCACCCATGTGTAACTAGGTTTTAGCTTTCATATTTGATTCTTATAGAAAATGACTATAAGACCTCATACCCAAGCTCAGGTGTTGGGAAAATAACGGTTTGAAAGTGGGGAATATAAACAAACTGACTCCATTTCTAAGAGTTATGTATGTAATATTATTTGCAGTATCCTTATTAATGATCATTAGGTGAATTAACTTTCTACAAAAAAAGGATTTATTTCATATTAGCATGGGGACTGGCAATTAATTATGAATGGATTTTAAAAGCCCTATCTTTTTTTTAAGTGCATGGGAACGTCCCCGAATACTTTTCAGTTATAAAAAAAAATTCTAACAGTATTTTTTTTTTTAAAAAACAGACCCATTTAAAATGGTTGCCCTCTTGATTCGTACTCACCACAAAATCAGGAATGTTTATTTAATTTTTTATTACAGCCAATTTTAAAAAAGATATTACTATAAAAATGCAGATTATTTGAGCATTCTTCAATAATTTCATGCAAAACTTCATGTTGCTTGGTGTGATCACACTGTAAGATTGTATCAAACCATTAACGAGTGAAGTCGATTGATCCAGACTTGGTGTTAATGTATTGTCTCAAAACATATGCACATCTCCAATATGTGACAAAAAGCTCCAGTGTATGTGCCCTTCCCAGCAGTAGTTAACTGTACTTAAGGCAAACAATGCCTATTGTGACTACCACAGCAACCACTAGGGTGGCCCTGGTGTGAATGTTTTATATAGAGCCAACTGTAGCTGCAAGATTCAAATGAATGCATAAGCATACTGCTATTGTCACTGAAACATGTGCGCCCAATATTAATCGAACATTGTGAAAATAATGCACTCTACAGCAGTGTGATTGAGGACACCACATGGTGAGTGGACAGCTGTCAAGGTTTCACTAGCATTCAGAATTAACATCAAAAAGTCTAGCTCCAATACGGACTGTCATATTAAATACAAAGTTAGGCTTAGGAACTACAAACATAAATATCACGTCCTTCCCGCAATTAAAAAAACAAACACCCAACACAGAAAAGCACTATTTACCACCTGCCTTACTATTGTGATGTACTCAAAAGGCAAACACCATTTTACAAGAAGTAGGGAATTAAATAATTTTTATTATTTTTGATAAATCAATACAAAACTAGAGATTATTTTCATACTAAAAAAATGTATGCAAAAATTAGGATTCTTGCATTTTATTTCTCCAAAATTCCTCTTTATACCGTATGAGTGCATTATACCGTAGATGTTCCAGGGTGGTGGGATGGTTCCAGGTAGTTCTTAATTATGCCAGACATGTTAACAACCATAGAATTGCTGCAATGGAGGGAATCTAGATTTCTATATGAATTTTCCTGCTTTATAGCGATATATGAAAACACAACACAATATCACATACGCCATCCAATATCTAAACCCAGAATTACCTCCCAGCAGTGTTGAGCATAAAATTATCGTGCCAGGTTGTTGTTCTAACATCAAGGAACATTTCAGGAACATTGGGAGGTAAGTTTGTAGTGTATGGTCAGCTTAAGCATATCTTTACCCACTGGGTAAAAAAGGCAGAGGCTTAAAAACATCACTGGAGGACAGGGCACTAGAGCAACCATCACGGGAGACCTAAGCATAATCAGAAAACAGTAGCAAAAATTTATATAGAACCGGTATGCTGTGGTCTGTTAACTCTGGACACACTCACCCCCGGGAATAATTTACAGAGCAGCTGGAGGGGTTTGCTGCAGTTAAAAGTTTTTTCCCCAACTGATATTAAAGGAGAACTAAACAACAAATTTTTATTTTTCAGAATCTGAAACAACCCCCCAGAAAAACACCAATAAGTTTAAAATCCCACTAAAATACAAATAAATGTTAATTAAAGTAAAGTAAGCCTCTTAAGAACTGGATAAAGTAACTATGTGTATGTGCAGTGTCGCCCACACCCCTGACATCAGTCACATCCTTCCTTGCTTTATCTGTACTGTAAAAGGATTGGCTAGAATTATTAGTGGGTGTGACCGACTAACAAGTTTCTGCTGTAGCTTAGGACTGAGCATGTGCAGAACATAATGGTCGTTGACCAAACTGTGCAATACTAGAATGCTGTTAAGTTAAGCACAAACACGTGTGGTTTAGGTTAATTTGCAGTGCCCGGATGAAATGAGAAGACACCAGATTACTGGTTTTATATCAATGTGTTCTGCCTTCTGGCTCAGTGGTGTTCTGAGGCTTTAGTTGTCCTTTAAAATGTTGAATCCCTAAGTTCATCAATATGACTGAACAATTGTAAATTAGACCAGTAGAATCAAGACAGACATATGGATCTAAAAGATTGTGTCCACAATAACCCCCCCCCCAAAAAAAACACACCAATACTGTGCAGAAACATGAAATCCCACCACAAGTGTCTCCTGCCATACAAGCTTTCGTACAATCTCTAATGTGTGAAATTGATCTAGCATAGTATAACAAAATTTTCCACATCCCATGGTTAATTATAGTGTTAAACTATGCCTCAGGAGGCTGAAAAATAAGGATTCATCTGAATGAAAATGAAATTACTTCACAAAATTGAAATTGTTAAATCTAAACCCTGTTAATCACTTTTATGGAATGTAATCAATGCTTTAATATGTAATAATGTAATAAAGCAGTTGTGTGCGAGTGTGTAAGGCAGTTGTGTGAGAATGTGGGCCTCATCATCGTTTTTTGGTGCAGGACCTCTGTTTCAAATTTAGATCAACAAGCATTTAATTGCCCTTTTATTATTTGGCATGTGTTGGTGTGTAGCAAAAAATTCCTAACAGCTGAAGGCCACTATGCTCTGATCTGGAAAGGACACAAAAAATCCAGACAACAACAAGTTTATTCAAGCATTTTCCATTCTGAACTGAAGGCCACATAATCCTTCAGATTTCAACACCTAATTCTTACAATAAACTTTGAAGGATTTGTTCAAAGAGTGTTTGATCTCATTGTTTTTTTTCTGTCTTTCTGTTCAAATGATTAACTTACAGAGTATCGTATAACCTTTTGACAGTAAAATATTTTTTTGAAAAGATAGAAAAAAAGTACCAAAACAAGTTAACTGTAACAAAATAAACAAGATTGTTGTATTAAAAAATAAAACTCTTAGCTTAAGGGATCGCAGAATACATCACTTGTAACGGATGATTCAATGTTTATCAAGTAAAACGAAGTACAGAAAAAGGAACAAGACCATGTTCTTTGTGTTTAAGCTTTCTTAAGCTTTCTTTCTTGCCAATATGTTCACAGGAACATATTGGCAAAGGAACGTGACTGGTTCAAGAGAGTTGTCAAGGAGGCCATTTATGTGTAAATAAAGAAACCAAGCCTGAATAGAGGTGTGTGTGTGTGGGGGGGGTTTCGACACCAACTGTCTGCCATGTACAATGCTGTTTTGACACCTTACCCATGGCGTTCCTATAACACTTTTGCCTTGATTGCCACAATGCAATCACATTGCCTTGCATTCAGAAGGTCCTTAACACCGGACTGTGATATGCTAATTGGGACGTACCAGGGTACATAATTGCTAACAGATTCTTGTACAAGTCATTCTGAATTGACAAGCCGGTCGGATGACGTGAAACGTCTTCAAGAACTAAACTTTAAGTCCAGTTGATCTAACTGAATACAACCGATATACTGGTCAATAATAATATACAGATGTACCACTATATCTGTTGTATTCAATATGATCAACTGGACTTGAAGTTTAGTTCTTGAAGACGTTTCACTAGTCATTCGACTGCTTTCTCAATTCAGAATGACTTGTACAAGAATCTGTGGCAATTATGTACCCTGGAAAATCCCAATTAGCATATCACAGCCAGGTGTTAAGGGCGTGATTGAATAGTGGCTAAGAGGTGTTATAGAAACGCCAGGGTAAGGTGTCAAAACAGCATTGTACATGGCAGACAGTTGGTGTCGAACCCCCCACCTCTATTTAGGCTTGGTTCGTTTTTTTTTTCCACAATAATAGCCTCCTTAACAACCTTTCTTGAACCAGTCACGTTCCTTGTCAATATGTTAACATTACAATCTTCAAAGGTATGTCCTTTATCCTTAAGATGCAGGTACACGGCTGAGTCCTGACCCGAGGAATTGGCTCTTCTGTGCTGGGCCATACGTTGATGCAGTTGCTGTTTGGTCTCCCCACATACAAATCAGAGCATTCTTAACTGCACTGCACTGCATATATGATGTCGCTTTTCTTGTGTTTCGGTATTGGGTATTTCGTGATGTACCAATTGTTGCCTCAGTTTAAAGGAGACAGGGATACAGTGTTTTTGAAAATTCTTCTTAATTTCTCGGAGACCCCTGCTACATATGGGATGACCATGTTCTTTCTCCTGTCTTGCTTTTCCCCTTCACTGTTGGTATTCGTGTTCTTATCTTTCCTTCTACTTCTTTTGACAAAGGCCAGTCTGGATATCCACAAGTTTTAAGGGCTCTCTGAGATGTTTCATTTCTTAGCCTTCGCCTCTGTGCTAGTGGGGATGTTTTCAGCTCTGTGTTGCAGGGTTCTGATGACACCCAGCTTGTGATCTAAAGGGTGGTGGGAGTCAAACATCAAATACTGATCTGTGTGTGTTGGTTTTCTGTTAACCTGTACTTCCAGTTTACCATTTTCTTAACTTCTACCAAGCAGTCCAAGAAAGCCAGTTTGTTTGTTTTGTACCTCTTCCTTGTAAATTTGATGGTTTGGTCTACCGCATTAATGTTCTGTGAAAGCTTGTACTTCCTTCTGGTGGATTTTAACTCAGGTGTCATCCACATATCTGAACCAGTGGCTGGGTGCTATGCCCTTAAAGCGCCTGTTTTCTACCTCCTCCATGTAAAGGTTGGCCACAACTGGAGTGGGTGAAACTGGAGATACCATAGCACATCTGTGTTTTTGCTTATAGAACTTATCTGTATTTGAAATAGGTGGTATTCAGGCACAAGTCCAGTAAGGAACACACCTGTTCTGGGTTGAGATCAGTTCTGCTGGTAAGAGTGCTGTCTTGGCCTAGCCATTTTCTCACCATGTCAACAGCCTCCTTGGTGGGTATACAGGTGAAGAGAGATGTCACATCATAGGACACCATAGTTTCTTCTGCACCGAGTACTATTTCTACAATCTTGTTGGTGAAATCCTGAGAGTTCTGGATGTGATGCTTAGAACTTCCCACCAATGGTCCTAAGATGTTGGCTAGGTATTTTGCCACCTTGTATGTTACAGAGTTGATGCTGCCGACTATAGGTCTTAGTGGTGCCCCTTCCTTATGTATCTTTGGGAGTCCATATATGCATGATGTGCCTCACCAGAGTAGAGGCGATGATACATTGCTCGATCAATGGCTTTATCCTTTTGAAGCTGTTGTAGTAAGTCTATGACCCTTTCTTGTAACGGCTGGGATCCCTTGTTAAAGCCTCATATGTGTTATCGGCCAGGAACATGGTCACCTTATCATGGTAGTCTGAGATGTTGAGTACCACTGCGCATCTTCCCTTGTCTGCCGGTAGAATGGTGATACTGGAATCTTTCTTGAGGGATGTTAAGGCTCTTCTTTCCTGTGTGGTCAGTGGTAGATGAGAGTTTTAGCACTGGCTAAGGCTGCAGATACCTTAAGGCGAAGTTTGTTGTTGCCTCACTCTGTGGTACCTTATTATTGTGGATTGAGGCTTCTGTGGCTGCTATATATCCATCACGGGATGGCTTTAGGAGTGATGGCAAAATTCAAGCCCTTAGTGAGGACTTCCATTCTGGCTGGGTCAGGGTCCTGTTAGACAGGTTTTCTCACCATTCCTCCTTGTTTGATGAAGTGACACTTCCCTCCTTTTGTATCCAAGTAGTTGTTCTCCTTTGGGGGTGTTCTGGGATGACAGCAACTGCATCAACGTAGGCCCAGCACAGAAGAGCCAATTCTTTGGGTCGGGAGTCAGCCGTGTACCTGTATGTAAGGATAAGGACCATACCTTTGAAGATTGTAATGTAACATATTGGCAAAGGAACGTGACTGGTTCAAGAGAGGTGTGTTAAGGAGGCTATTTATTTGAAAATAAAGAAACCAAGCCTTAATAGAGGTGTGGGGGGGGGGGGGGTTGACACCAACTGTCTGCCGTGTACAATGCTGTTTGAACCTTACCCTGGGCGTTCCTATAACCACCTCTTAGCCACTATTCAATCACACCCTTAACACCTGGCTGTGATATGCTAATTGGGATTTTCCAGGGTACATAATTGCCACAGATTCTTGTAGCAAGTCATCTGAATTGAGAAAGGCCAGTAGGATATGACTAGCAGACTCTCCCTACCGCCTTTAACTGAAGGACAGGAGGTAAATGTGATATGTCTTACCTCCTGTCATTCAGTAAAACTTACAGGAGACCAGAAGAAACTTACCCGCCTATCGCTCCAGCGCCGGCCTCACTGACAGTCTCCGCCGCGTCCACGCTCCTATGCACTGTGTGCGCATGTGCACACAATGCAAAGGACTGTGGATCCGTCGGGGAATGTCAGTGTAGTCGGAGGCTGTCAGCAGCGCTGGATCGTTACGCGGTAAGTTTCTTCTGGTCTCCTGTAAGTTTTACTGAAGGACAGGAGGTAAGACATATCGCATTTACCTCCTGTCCTTCAGTTAAACTGGAAACATAAAAGTTAAAATAACGGTGGACATACCCTTTAAAATACCTCAGTTTTAAAAATCTACTCTCATAGATTTATCATAGTTTTATGACATTTTGACAGTTTACTTTTAATTCACTATCTGGCATTTAAACCAACCACCTAACAGTTGACAACAGTAAGAAATGTACTTCAAAATTCAAATTACACGTGCCCTAAATATCTCCAATGACAAAACATTTAAGCACATATACAACTGTTATATCACCCCAGTTACATGGTAGGTCTAATCCTTTATTCCGGTTATGCTTCAGGAAGTGCAGCCAAGAGGATTGCCAACTACATTGCTGGAGAGTGTGTCTTGATCTGAAAGGACTACAGAGGAAGTATCAAGATTTTAAATACTGTATCTGTCCTTCTTTCACCCTATGTAGCATTATTCAACCTGCTGATAGAGAAAAATGAGAACCGGACTGTTTTTTTTTTTTTTAATGTCAACTCAGTGTCTGATTGCAGCCCCTATCCCTGACAAATAAGCTCTGATAGTGAAACAGTGTGGCAATTTTCAGGAGCAAGGGCACTATTTTCAAGGGGGGATTCCTAGTAGGATTCCACTGAACAAGCCCAAAAGGAGGTTCATGACCAAATAATTCCATGTATTTTATTATATATGGATCACATAATATTAATTATAATATTATACAGTATATATTCTCTACTTGCTATAATTATCATCGCAGTACGCCAATACAGATATTCCCTTTAATTTTGTTATAAAGTATATTCATTAAGGCTGGGTACACACAAACAGGTTTTTGGGCCAACCGACTGATATTTCCATGTATTGGCCAGTCGGGCCAAAAAATCTGAGGAAATTTCGGTGGCGGTGAACCATGTCAACCATTCGCCTGGAACGGATGAACGGGCAATCTGTCATGTCGATAAATCACTTCCAATCATGCGGTCTATAGGAGCCATTTGTTACAACGGACAGTGGTTTGTTCCGGCTGACAGCTTGTTATTGATGAACGATCATGAAAAATTTGTCCATGTGTACCCAGCCCAACATTTTGTTTTACTAAGAAATACACATTTGCACTACATTATTATTAGTGTCTATCACAGTCAGAGTTGTGACACTGACGGCGGATCAGACAGAATTTGCTGAATATTGTCGGTATTGGGACCTGGCAAGAGTGTGTGTATACGGTAGCTCAGTTGTTAGCACTGATGCCTTGCAGCTCTGAGGTCCTGAGTTCGATTCCACACTTGGACACATCTGCAAGGAGTTTGTATGTTCTCCCTGTGCTTGCGTGGGTTTCCTCTGGGCACTCCGGTTTCCCCCACAATCATAAAGACATACTGATAGGTTGTATGTAAACATAAATTGATTAGATTGTAAGCTCTTACGGACAGGGCCTGATGTGAATTGAGTAAATAATTGTAAAGCGCTGCGGAATACGTAGCGCTGTATAAGAAATAAAATACATACAGAAAAAAATAAATATACAATATTTATATATACACATATCGCAATGTTGAAAGTCCGCTAATACAACCACCTCCAGGATTTTGTAACGTCCCCTATTCCTTCTCACTTTCTCGCTCTTTCACTGTGTAGTAGGTACAGAAAATACTGTATATAAACCCAGTCTCAGCAATTACCTCAGGCATCTGCAGGGTTAATATTGATACAGATCTCTATGCTGCTGTCAATCACAGGGCAGACTGGATACATTTTTGAAACAAAAACAAAAAAAAAATGCTGCTTCTCACTCACAGCTTAATTAACAATGTAACGGTCTCTGTATGTAACGGTCTCTGTATGTAACGGTCTCTGTATGTAACGGTCTCTGTATGTAACGGTCTCTGTATGTAACGGTCTCTGTATGTAACGGTCTCTGGATACCAGAAGGGGGGATTCCAGGCTTCAGTAATCCCCCCTAAATATTCCCCTGCTTTCTATAAAATGAATATGCAGCAGTGCTGCCAGTAATTTTGCCCATAAATAGTCCCTAACATAAGAAGGGAGGGGGCTACAGGTGACACGCAAAATGCGCATTCAGGTAGTACATACATGAGCTCAGGGCAGTCATTGTTTAACTTGACAATGATAATGTACAGCTCTATAAAGAAAGCAAACGCTTCCTTTATAAAGCTGTACATTATACGTAGCAAGCCAGAATGTTTTAAAAGGAAGATACTGCTAAAATGTTAGTCGTATTATTACTATTTCTGCAGTGTTCTGACACCAAATTTTAATTCATGAATAAAAAGTTCAATTGAAGAACTGCAAAACATAATTTTCATTTTTCCACCCATGCAGACCTATAACTGAATATCTTAGAAAACCTCAGTCTACAAAATTTAATTTAAAGATAAACTACTAATTTAATTTAAACAATACATTTTTTTTCTAGAATATAATGCTCACAACTTTATATCTGGCCCAATATAGTTATGGAGGCAAAAGAAATCTCAGGGCTTCTTTACGAAGCTACTGATCATTTTAGAATGCAATGAAAGAATTAAGTCTTACCAACTAGAAAAAAATAAAATCTAATCATCAGCACGGACGAGTTATTGCAGCTGGCTAAGGATGGCTGGAGAGCAAGCACCAGGAAAAACACAAACAAAAGAGGCTGATTGTTCCTGAAGTACTGGAAGGAGTATTAGGCCCGAAGCTAGAGTTAGCCGGAAAATGGGTCAAATAGCAGATGTGTGCATACATTGACAGCGAGCACTGGTACAGGTAACCGGGTCTACACTCTGATTAGAGTGAACTGAATCTGGTTTCTCTTCTATAATCAACTCACCGTACAAAGCAAACCAGATTAACCCATTTCTTGCTGAACAGTAAAATAATTCATGGCATATAGGCATAATCTGCATTTGATTTTAAAGGGGGGTGGGGGGAATAAGAACGTATAGCAGATATTCACTGCCAGAGCAATTATGGTAATAATTTAGAATTTTGTGTTTAAAACATAACAGAAATTAAATGGGGGAAAATGGATTTCAGAAGAACCCTTTTTTTTTTTCAACACGAATGCAGAATATATAAACAGAAAAAATAAACTATATGCATTATATGTATATGCACAGATAGGCATTTTTCAAATAGTTATCATTTTCAGGAACACACTAGCAGATTCTTCAGCTGTGAGCAAAAATTTAGCTAAAATGCGAATAATCTAAAATGCTAAATATTAGTAAAATGCGTATTTTAAAGAGATTTTAAAACTGGAAATGCAATCAATGAGATAGGATATTAACAGGATTATTCAACATAAGTTCTTATCGTTTAAAATGGCGCTAATTTTGCCCCAACCAATCAGATGTTAGCTTTCAAATGTTAAGTAAGATCTGATTGGTTCGGGCAAAATTAGCACCATTTTAAACAATAAGAACTTTTATTGAATCTCCCTGTAAGTTTTTAAGAGAACGAGAAATTTACATTATTCTGATAGTTCCCTGGGATGGGATTGTGGTATTATATAATAAGCTGTAATATTTTACATTGGCACATCCAGACAAAATTCCTAAAATTCTACCTGCCCAAAGGGACGCATAGACAAACCAATCCCGATCCGACTTTACACCGAAATTTTTTCCATTGGGCCGATAATAAAAATGTGTACTACGATCGTACAATCGGCCATACACAAACAGAGGATCGTACAATATCAGGATATCCCGATATCATATGACCGGGACTGGTGCTCGTATGGGGGCCATTACAAACACATTGGCCCCCACTTAGTGTTGTATACAATATGTATATATATAAAAACATACAGACTAGCGGCAAAGGTAGAGTGAACCTTTAACGCATGTATTTTAGAAACTATTGGGATGCACGTGGGCCAGGATATTATATATAAATCATGATACATGTGGGCTCTAAACATATATTTTAAATATATTAATGTATTTGTAATACTTTACAGTAGATAATAATGACATCTAAAGATCAATGTAATAACTTCCCCCACCCCAAAATAGAAAGTTAATGGCAGTTCACCCTTCCTTTTTATTTATTTTTTTAAACATGCCATGTAAACAGCGTTGTTTTTCTGCGATCAAGTTACAGTAGTCTAAACCTCTAAGCACCAAAATCCCCTGTACAACTGATCAATTACAGCTGTTAATTGCAGAGCAGGGGACTGGTTCACATCTGCTTTCTGCTTACTTAGTTAATGGTTCACTTCCAGGACCTGAAAGGATTGTGGTCTATTTCAAAAGACAAAGCCAACCTACATTTTCAGTCTGGCTCTTACTCTGCCTGTTTTGTTATGGTTCGTCACTTTCTATACAATGCAAAATTTAAGTGAACTCACATCTGACACTGATCGACCCAATTCATGAGCAATCTTCTCCCATCGACCAGGAGTCCCACCTGGGAATTTAACCATACTTCTTGTCAGCTGGCTAATTTCTTCCTCTGCCCATTCAGGTGTCTGGAAAAAAACATTGCATAATTGAATGGTGTTAAACTGTAAACAAATAAGAAATAAATAACACACATTTCTGAATTATTCTCCATTTCCTATAATCTCCCAAAAAAGTGAAAAGACCATTACTACGCAAGTATGCACACACAAACATATATAACCACACATACACATTATTTAAACTGAAAAGCAAACAACCTTAGTTGCTTATAAGACTTTACAGCTTGGTGAGAGTCTGTAACTTTAAACTACCTGGTGTTCATTAGGGAGACGTGAACATTTCTAGTTATGATAATGTTTAAAAATAGGCAGCACCTCCCCCATAACCTTTAGAGATAAATACCTCATCTAATCACCATTTCCGATAATGAACAGGCATGCATCAAGCACTTTCATTACTGAGCCATCAGCATAGAACAACAGTCAGAGGTGAGTGACCCCAGGGACTATCTCCACAGCTACAGCAAAGCTTCTCCCTGACACTAATCCTCCCTGTCATTCTCCCACTGTGTTCTAACCACACTGACATCCGCCTGCCTCACTGCAAGCTTAAAGGGGCCATTCCTGACTTCTTTCACTGTCTCCCCTAATCAATGGTTCAAGCGTGCTCT
This sequence comes from Hymenochirus boettgeri, assembly GCA_019447015.1. Lineage (NCBI taxonomy): Eukaryota > Metazoa > Chordata > Amphibia > Anura > Pipidae > Hymenochirus > Hymenochirus boettgeri. Next base: position 44,011,639 of record CM033474.1, on the reverse strand, counting down.
TTTCACCATGTCCAAATGGCAGCTTCACTCATAATCAAAGTAAGCTGCCCTGTTAAAGGGCTTCCCGAAAGGCTGTACCATTTGCATTCATTTGCAAAGCAAACTACTTTTATTCACTTTGTTCTCCTATCAACAATGCCCCCCCCCAGCAGATTCATTAGCATAAATACAACCTGCTACTTAAGAGTCAGTAAATAACGGCCAATAGCAGTAAGACATTAATCAGTCTATCGTATTTCCACGTGATCCTTTTGTTCCTTTAATATTTGAAAGCTTCAGGTTAAAAAAGAAGCTTACAGCATATGTCTTACAGGGTAGGGTTAAACACTGAAATGTTCGTTATTTGCATTTAGAGAGAAAACAGTAAAAAGTTTGCAGATTTTATATAAGAAAATAAACATTTTCTATGGTAACTACAAGAATATTCAGATTCTCAGATTTTAAGACTGTAATTAAACAAGTGATAGCGTGTAATAAATAAATGCATAAAAATAACCATGAAAACCTGCAGAAGGAAAGGGTATAAAATAATTAACTCTGCGGCTGCAAACAAGACAGATTTTTCCGTAGCGTGTAATGCTGGGTACACACATGCAAGATTTTTTGCATATTACATGGAATTGTATGTATATTGTATGTCCATTCAAATCCACTTACCCAACCAAACACCCCATATTCTGTATATAGGATTAATTGTTTAGGGGGAATATATATTCGTGATCACCATCAATTCTGTTTACTTTAAAAGGAGAAATAAACTTTTTAAAAAAATCCTAATGTGAAAGCTTTTCTACCTAGAACACTTACACAGTGCAAGATTCTTCTCTATTAAGTTGCATTTTCATTTGAGAAACAGTTTCTGTAACTAAAGGTGCCCATATATTACAGCTTACCTTAAGACCAGTTGCCAGTGCCACTTGCAGCCCATATAGTCTTCAAAGAGCATGTGCACTTGGCCATGACCCCAGTATTCACTTTCTCTCTGCAGAGAATTTCTTATAGGGATGTCTCCACACCAAAATAAAAGTTCCTTAAAAGACTTTGAAAGCTGATGGTTAACCTGCAGTTTATTTACCAGTTAGCATGAATTTTATACAGCCTCCCTGGGGCAATACACAAAATTCAGGGATGGATAGATAGATAGATATTTTAAAAAGTATACTTTTTAAAATTCTGTTCCTAGCAAAAGATAAAGCTTCCAAATGTACTTGAGTTCTTAGCATATGCTGTGGTGACTCACCTAAAAAGTGCTGCCTTTAAAAACACACGGCTCATGAGGTCATGGGTTCTAATCCAGAGTCTTACCTTATTCCATTATTTTCCTGATAAAAAATAAAGATTCTAAATGTACTAGTGTTCAACATAGACGGTATCTTGGGATTGGGGTATAAAGCTTTGCTTTTAGCAAGAGAGAGTGCAGGAGGTTGCAGATTCAATTCCTCACATTTACTTTTAATTTTTACTGAAATTGTAATATTCTTACATACATGCTAGCTTCTTCATGCTAGCTAAGAAATAACTTCTTTTCTGTATGAAAAGCAAATGAATATAAATATATTAATAAGGGTCAGGGGAATTTAAATATGTTTACACAAGAGCTTCACTGAATTCCCTGTTCTGTGTCAGGGAGAGGGAGGGTCACTGTGCTATAATATTATTGGCTGCCAGCTTCTAGTAAACAAGGCTGCAGCTTCCTTGTTTTGATCTGTTGAGCACTGCAAAGCATGTGAATTATACTAAGGTGGATTATGGGAGCTGAACCCTAGTATCCAAAGGTTCATTTTATAAATTACACAAGAAAGGGAGAGATGAGACATTTGTATGTTTGTCCAAATAGACAGAGCACATTAACACTGTTGTCTGGAGACTTTAACTCCCCTTTAAGAAAAAGACTGATAATATCCAATAGTAATTTTTGCTCAGAAATGACAATTCTGTGGTTAACAGCGAAGGTTTTTCAGTTGTTTTCATACATGTAACCAATAATCCGTGGATCGGTCAGAAATATCTGATGGTGTGGGGCAACCGGCCGTGACTGAGTTCGGTCGGCCATTCATCCGAACAGGCGATCTGGTCCGTTGGTAAATCACGGCTGATTGTGTGGTTCCCTATGGGGTGCATTATCAGTCACCACCATTGCCGTGAACAACAGTCATTTGTCCCAGCCAAGCGCTCACTTGCAGAGAATGCTCGGTCAGGACAAATAATAGCCCTGTGCTTACCCAGCCTTATTGGTTGTTTTTAAATTAGATTAAATAAGAGGGCCCAGTGATTCTCATGACTGGTACTGCTGTTTTTAAACAGCTGCAGCTCCCATACTGGTGTTTTAAACAGCTGATCACGGTACCAGATCTGCCTAGGGGGCCTGGCAAGAAATCACCACAGCTGGTTTACTTTAAGAAATGGAGGTTAATGTAAAAACCAGTTACTCACACAGACAGGTTAACTTTCTGCTACAAACAGGAGCACTGCATTCCAAAGATACACATTTCTACAGTAGTATATATATCAAGTAGTTAAACAATCAATGTGTGAGCAAGGGAGGACACTTTGGGAAACAAAGTACTATATACTTTAATTTATCGATTTTAAGTAAAGCCTCGTACACACGTGCGATCGCGGGTCCCGGCCCTCAACGCACGATGTGTCCAAACGTTTGTCGTGTATGGGCCCTTTATCAGCCGAAACAGCCGGGAACGGCCTTTCGGCTGATAAAATGCCCATACACGGGCCGATTATCGGCCGAAACAAACGTTCGGACACGGGACCCATGATCGCATGTGTGTACGAACCTTAAGAATACAACCACAAAAAGAAACTAAATTAAAAAAATTAAACATACTTAAAAATAAATAAACAAACCCCTCTTACTGTATTTATTATAAGAAAAAAATGTGTCCCTTGACAATATAAGGGTATTACACATTCAAGGGGAGCATTATCCCTTATATACGCACACTGCTTCAGATGTAATGATCTTCCTCTGCAGTACAACTTTAAAGGACAACACCACCCTCATAAGAACATCTTTTAGAAAGAATGGCCTCTTTAAAATGTGTTGATATATAATACTTTGCCCTATGAATTCAATACTGTATGCCTGCTATGCTTCTGGGTGCCTCATGGAAACTGAGAAATTTAGAAACCTGTACTGAGCCTAAGCAAGCTCAGAAGAGGCAGACAGGGGATTAAAGGGAAAGTCCAGCCCCAAAATGAAAACTTACATACAGGTAAATCACCCCCCAAAACCCTAAACTGTAATAGTTTCAAATCTGAAATATATAAGTCTAACCTTAAATCCTGCACAATATCCATTTTCCCCTGTTTCTGCTTCCTGGTTCTTCCAGTTAGTAACTGTCAGTTATGGATTTGACAGTTGACATGACAGCCAATGACAATGTTAATCCCCTAGTTGCCTCTTCTGAGCATGCTCAGGCTTAGTAAAGGCTCAGTACGGGTCATTACATTGCTCAGTTTCCATGAGGTATCCAGAAGCATAGCAGGCATAGATTAATTAATTCAGAGGACAAAGTAGGATATATCAACATATTTTAAAGAGGCCATTCTTTCTAAAAGATGTTATTATGAGGGTGGAGTTGTCCTTTAACATTCAGTCATTGGCTGTGATGTCAACTGTCAAATCCATAACTGACATTTACTAACTGGAAGAACCAGGAAGCAGAAACAGGGGAACAGGACATTGTGCAGGATTTCAGGTTAGATTTATATATTTCAAACTATTACCTTTTACGGTTTTGGGGGGTGATTTTCCTGTATGTAAGTTTTCATTTTGGGGCTGGACTTGCCCTTTAAATCCTAACTTACAGCGTACCAATTGGTAATCTATCAATCAGGGACTTTGGGTTATGGTGCACCCATGTGTAACTAGGTTTTAGCTTTCATATTTGATTCTTATAGAAAATGACTATAAGACCTCTATACCCAAGCTCAGGTGTTGGGAAAATAACGGTTTGAAAGTGGGGAATATAAACAAACTGACTCCATTTCTAAGAGTTTATGTATGTAATATTATTTGCAGTATCCTTTATTAATGATCATTAGGTGAATTAACTTTCTACAGAAAAAAGGATTTATTTCATATTAGCATGGGGACTGGCAATTAATTATGAATGGGATTTTAAAAGCCCTATCTTTTTTTTAAGTGCATGGGAACGTCCCCGAATACTTTTCAGTTATAAAAAAAAAATTCTAACAGTATTTTTTTATTTTAAAAAACAGACACCATTTAAAAATGGTTGCCCTCTTGATTCGTACTCACCACAAAATCAGGAATGTTTATTTAATTTTTTATTACAGCCAATTTTACAAAAGATATTACTATAAAAATGCAGATTATTTGAGCATTTCTTCAATAATTTCATGCAAAACTTCATGTTGCTTGGTGTGATCACACTGTAAGATTGTATCAAACCAATTAACGAGTGAAGTCGATTGATCCAGACTTGGTGTTAATGTATTGTCTCAAAACATATGCACATCTCCAATATGTGACAAAAAGCTCCAGTGTATGTGCCCTTCCCCAGCAGTAGTTAACTGTATCTTAAGGCATAACAATGCCTATTGTGACTACCACAGCAACCACTAGGGTGGCCCTGGTGTGAATGTTTTAATATAGAGCCAACTGTAGCTGCAAGATTCAAATGAATGCATAAGCATACTGCTATTGTCACTGAAACATGTGCGCCCAATATTAATCGAACATTGTGAAAATAATGCATCTCTACAGCAGTGTGATTGAGGACACCACATGGTGAGTGGACAGCTGTCAAGGTTTCACTAGCATTCAGAATTAACATCAAAAAGTCTAGCTCCAATACGGACTGTCCATATTAAATACAAAGTTAGGCTTAGGAACTACAAACATAAATATCACGTCCTTCCCGCAATTAGAAAAAACAAACACCCAACACAGAAAAGCACTTATTTACCACCTGCCTTACTATTGTGATGTACTCAAAAGGCAAACACCATTTTACAAGAAGTAGGGAATTAAATAATTTTTATTATTTTTGATAAATCCAATACAAAACTAGAGATTATTTTCATACTAAAAAAATGTATGCAAAAATTTAGGATTCTTGCATTTTATTTCTCCAAAATTCCTCTTTATACCGTATGAGTGCATTATACCGTAGATGTTCCAGGGTGGTGGGATGGTTCCAGGTAGTTCTTAATTATTGCCAGACATGTTAACAACCATAGAATTGCTGCAATGGAGGGAATCTAGATTTCTATATGAATTTTCCTGCTTTATAGCGATATATGAAAACACACACAATATCACATACGCCATCCAATATCTAAACCCAGAATTACCTCCCAGCAGTGTTGAGCATAAAAATTATCGTGCCAGGTTGTTGTTCTAACATCAAGGAACATTTCAGGAACATTGGGAGGTAAGTTTGTAGTGTATGGTCAGCTTAAGCATATCTTTACCCACTGGGTAAAAAAGGCAGAGGCTATAAAAACATCACTGGAGGACAGGGCACTAGAGCAACCATCACGGGAGACCTAAGCATAATCAGAAACAGTAGCAAAAATTTATAATAGAACCGGTATGCTGTGGTCTGTTAACTCTGGACACACTCACCCCGGGAATAATTTACAGAGCAGCTGGAGGGGTTTGCTGCAGTTAAAAGTTTTTTCCCCAACTGATATTAAAGGAGAACTAAACACAAATTTTTATTTTTCAGAATCTGAAAACAACCCCCCAGAAAACACCAATAAGTTATAAAATCCCACTAAAATTACAAATAAATTGTATTAAAGTAAATGTAAGCCTCTTAAGAACTGGATAAAGTAACTATGTGTATGTGCAGTGTCTGCCCACACCTCCTGACATCAGTCACATCCTTCCTTGCTTTATCTGTACTGTAAAAGGATTGGCTAGAAATTATTAGTGGGTGTGACCGACTAACAAGTTTCTGCTGTAGCTTAGGACTGAGCATGTGCAGAACATAATGGTCGTTGACCAAACTGTGCAATACTAGAATGCTGTTAAGTTAAGCACAAACCACGTGTGGTTTAGGTTAATTTTGCAGTGCCCGGATGAAATGAGAAGACACAGATTACTGGTTTTATATCAATGTGTTCTGCCTTCTGGCTCAGTGGTGTTCTGAGGCTTTAGTTGTCCTTTAAAATGTTGAATCCCTAAGTTCATCAATATGACTGAACAATTGTATAAATTAGACCAGTAGAATCAAGACTAGACAATATGGATCTAAAAGATTGTGTCCACAATAACCCCCCCCCCCCCAAAAAAAACACACCAATACTGTGCAGAAACATGAAATCCCACCACAAGTGTCTCCTGCCATACAAGCTTTTCGTACAATCTCTAATGTGTGAAATTGATCTAGCATAGTATAACAAAATTCTTCCACATCCCATGGTTAATTATAGTGTTAAACTATGCCTCAGGAGGCTGAAAAATAAGGATTCATCTGAATGAAAATGAAATTACTTCACAAAATTGAAATTTGTTAAATCTAAACCCTGTTAATCACTTTTATTGGAATGAGTAATCAATGCTTTAATATGTAATAATGTAATAAAGCAGTTGTGTGCGAGTGTGTAAGGCAGTTGTGTGAGAATGTGGGCCTCATCATCGTTTTTTGGTGCAGGACCTCTGTTTCAAATTTAGATCAACAAGCATTTAATTGCCCTTTTATTATTTGGCATGTGTTGGTGTAGCAAAAAATTCCTAACAGCTGAAGGCCACTATGCTCTGATCTGGAAAGGACACAGAAAAATCCAGACAACAACAAGTTTTATCAAGCATTTTCCATTCTGGAACTGAAGGCCACATAATCCTTCAGATTTCAACACCTAATTCTTACAATAAACTTTGAAGGATTTGTTCAAAGAGTGTTTGATCTCAATTGTTTTTTTTTCTGTCTTTCTGTTCAAAATGATTAACTTACAGAGTATCGTATAACCTTTTGACAGTAAAATATTTTTTTGAAAAGATAGAAAAAAAGTACCAAAACAAGTTAACTGTAAACAAAATAAAACAAGATTGTTGTATTAAAAAATAAACTCTTAGCTTAAGGGATCGCAGAATACATCAACTTGTAACAAGGATGATCCAATGTTTATCAAGTAAAACGAAGTACAGAAAAAGGAACAAGACCATGTTTCTGTGTTTAAGCTTTCTTAAGCTTTCTTTCTTGCCAATATGTTCACAGGAACATATTGGCAAAGGAACGTGACTGGTTCAAGAGAGTTGTCAAGGAGGCCATTTATGTGTAAATAAAGAAACCAAGCCTGAATAGAGGTGTGTGTGTGTGGGGGGGGGTTTCGACACCAACTGTCTGCCATGTACAATGCTGTTTTGACACCTTACCCATGGCGTTCCTATAACACCTTTTGCCTTGATTGCCACAATGCAATCACATTGCCTTGCATTCAGAAGGTCCTTAACACCGGACTGTGATATGCTAATTGGGACGTACCAGGGTACATAATTGCTAACAGATTCTTGTACAAGTCATTCTGAATTGACAAAGCCGGTCGGATGACTAGTGAAACGTCTTCAAGAACTAAACTTTAAGTCCAGTTGATCTAACTGAATACAACCGATATACTGGTCAATAATAATATACAGATGTACCACTATTATCTGTTGTATTCAATTAGATCAACTGGACTTGAAGTTTAGTTCTTGAAGACGTTTCACTAGTCATTCGACTGACTTTCTCAATTCAGAATGACTTGTACAAGAATCTGTGGCAATTATGTACCCTGGAAAATCCCAATTAGCATATCACAGCCAGGTGTTAAGGGCGTGATTGAATAGTGGCTAAGAGGTGTTATAGAAACGCCCAGGGTAAGGTGTCAAAACAGCATTGTACATGGCAGACAGTTGGTGTCGAACCCCCCCACCTCTATTTAGGCTTGGTTCGTTTTTTTTTTCCACATAAATAGCCTCCTTAACACCTTTCTTGAACCAGTCACGTTCCTTTGTCAATATGTTAACATTACAATCTTCAAAGGTATGTCCTTTATCCTTAAGATGCAGGTACACGGCTGAGTCCTGACCCGAGGAATTGGCTCTTCTGTGCTGGGCCATACGTTGATGCAGTTGCTGTTTGGTCTCCCCCACATACAAATCAGAGCATTCTTAACTGCACTGCACTGCATATATGATGTCGCTTTTCTTGTGTTTCGGTATTGGGTATTTCGGATGTACCAATTGTTGCCTCAGTTTAAAGGAGACAGGGATACAGTGTTTTTGAAAATTCTTCTTAATTTCTCGGAGACCCCTGCTACATATGGGATGACCATGTTCTTTCTCCTGTCTTGCTTTTCCCCTTCACTGTTGGTATTCGTGTTCTTATCTTTCCTTCTACTTCTTTTGACAAAGGCCCAGTCTGGATATCCACAAGTTTTAAGGGCTCCTCTGAGATGTTTCATTTCTTTAGCCTTCGCCTCTGTGCTAGTGGGGATGTTTTCAGCTCTGTGTTGCAGGGTTCTGATGACACCCAGCTTGTGATCTAAAGGGTGGTGGGAGTCAAACATCAAATACTGATCTGTGTGTGTTGGTTTTCTGTTAACCTGTACTTCCAGTTTACCATTTTTCTTAACTTCTACCAAGCAGTCCAAGAAAGCCAGTTTGTTGTTTTGTACCTCTTCCCTTGTAAATTTGATGGTTTGGTCTACCGCATTAATGTGTTCTGTGAAAGCTTGTACTTCCTTCTGGTGGATTTTAACTCAGGTGTCATCCACATATCTGAACCAGTGGCTGGGTGCTATGCCCTTAAAGCGCCTGTTTTTCTACCTCCTCCATGTAAAGGTTGGCCACAACTGGAGTGGGTGAAACTGGAGATACCATAGCACATCTGTGTTTTTGCTTATAGAACTTATCCCTGTATTTGAAATAGGTGGTATTCAGGCACAAGTCCAGTAAGGAACACACCTGTTCTGGGTTGAGATCAGTTCTGCTGGTAAGAGTGCTGTCTTGGCCTAGCCATTTTCTCACCATGTCAACAGCCTCCTTGGTGGGTATACAGGTGAAGAGAGATGTCACATCATAGGACACCATAGTTTCTTCTGCACCGAGTACTATTTCTACAATCTTGTTGGTGAAATCCTGAGAGTTCTGGATGTGATGCTTAGAACTTCCCACCAATGGTCCTAAGATGTTGGCTAGGTATTTTGCCACCTTGTATGTTACAGAGTTGATGCTGCCGACTATAGGTCTTAGTGGTGCCCCTTCCTTATGTATCTTTGGGAGTCCATATATGCATGGATGTGCCTCACCAGAGTAGAGGCGATGATACATTGCTCGATCAATGGCTTTATCCTTTTGAAGCTGTTGTAGTAAGTCTATGACCCTTTTCTTGTAACGGCTGGGATCCCTTGTTAAAGCCTCATATGTGTTATCGGCCAGGAACATGGTCACCTTATCATGGTAGTCTGAGATGTTGAGTACCACTGCGCATCTTCCCTTGTCTGCCGGTAGAATGGTGATACTGGAATCTTTCTTGAGGGATGTTAAGGCTCTTCTTTCCTGTGTGGTCAGGTTAGATGAAGGAGTTTTAGCACTGGCTAAGGCTGCAGATACCTTAAGGCGAAGTTGTTCTGCCTCACTCTGTGGTACCTTATTATTGTGGATTGAGGCTTCTGTGGCTGCTATAATATCCATCACAGGGATGGCTTTAGGAGTGATGGCAAAATTCAAGCCCTTAGTGAGGACTTCCATTTCTGGCTGGGTCAGGGTCCTGTTAGACAGGTTTCTCACCCATTCCTCCTTGTTTGATGAAGTGACACTTCCCTCCTTTTGTATCCAAGGTAGTTGTTCTCCTTTGGGGGTGTTCTGGGATGACAGCAACTGCATCAACGTATGGCCCAGCACAGAAGAGCCAATTCTTTGGGTCGGGAGTCAGCCGTGTACCTGTATGTTAAGGATAAAGGACATACCTTTGAAGATTGTAATGTTAACATATTGGCAAAGGAACGTGACTGGTTCAAGAGAGGTGTTAAGGAGGCTATTTATGTGAAAATAAAGAAACCAAGCCTTAATAGAGGTGTGGGGGGGGGGGGTTGACACCAACTGTCTGCCGTGTACAATGCTGTTTTGACACCTTACCCTGGGCGTTCCTATAACACCTCTTAGCCACTATTCAATCACACCCTTAACACCTGGCTGTGATATGCTAATTGGGATTTTCCAGGGTACATAATTGCCACAGATTCTTGTACAAGTCATTCTGAATTGAGAAAGCCAGTCGGATGACTAGCGAAACGTCTTCAAGAACTAAACTTCAAGTCCAGTTGATCTAATTGAATACAACAGATATACCATGACCTGGATGAATAAGAACCTTCACAAGCATACCACTGTTATTAATTCACATAGAGTACTATGGTCTGAAAAAAGAAAATCCATTGTTTCCCTGTTATCAGGGATGTGCCAGCCTTTATCTGAAGCTTGATTTGTCTTCTACAATTATTGTGGATTTATATAGGTCCAATATCTTCCGTAGTGCTTTACAAATTAATTGTGGGGGGAACCCGGGGTTCCCAGAGGAAACCCTTGCAAGCACAGGGAGAATATACAAACCTCCTTGCAGATATGTCCAAGGGTAGATTCAAACTCAGGAATTCAGCGCTACAAGACATCAGTGCTAACCACTGAGCCACCGTTCTGCCCTCTTTGTTCTTTTAAACATGTATTTATTTTTGTAACACAAACAAAAAATAAACACCTCTTAAACCATTAAAAAAGAAAGTTCTTACCTGACTCCTTTTATAATTCAATTAATTCCATAAACAGAAATCTGCACAACATAAGTGCTTACACTGCTATGCTCTAAGCTAAAGGGTTCAAGTAATCTCTCAGTTAATAAGTGCACAAAGACACTACAGGGATGTGTAATTATGGAGAAATAAATGCACTTTTCCATTATGTGATTAAAGGAGAAAGATGCTGGAAGCCTTTAAACAATACAGAAAGCACAGAATATATTCCTCCTAAACAATACACCCTGGTTGCCCTTGTTTCATACATAGAGAATTAAGCGATCTATTTAAGAATAACATATATAATGAACTGATTATCCATTAGCATTATATACAAATAGCTTGAGAAAATAAAAGGGATTATTGCATACCTGTCTGCATGCAACCAGTGAATATGCGGAATTACATTTTTCCTGAAGCCATACCACAAGTAACTAAATTAGAGGGGGCATTGAATGTTAGTATGTGCAGAATGCATGAAACTTTCTACTACGGAACATACCTATTCAGTAATTATTTAGCAATGGGTGAGTGTTTTATATAAGCTTTAAATATACTCCTAATGTGTGATTACTATGTTAAAGCATTTACTTAAAATTAACTTATTTTTCACAATATTTTCTGGCAGAGAATATCTAGCAGATATACATTTTTGGAGCTAGAAACATCCATCCAGATGTTGCCTAACAAAAGGTCAAACATTCTTCAACTGCTAAACTGAAGTTTCGACAGTTAACTGTTGCACATAGTAGTACAGAACTACTGTTTTAGTTGACTGCTAACATTGTTTAGCCATTCCTTTTGCAGCATCTCTAAACTATGCTGGCCAGTGACTGGCAAGAGCTCTCCATTTCATGTGTGTGTCCCCCCCCCTCATTTCCAAAGAACAGGCTGCTAGGCCACTGACAAGAAGGCTGCCTGTATTTCAATGTTTAGAGAATTATTGTTCAGAACTCGTATGTACCGACTGTTCCAAAAGAAAAGTTATTTTTCTGCCTAGTTAAAGCTTATTAAAAAAATCAACTCAACACCAAACATAAAAGTTGAGATGGATAGAGGAATTATTGGCAAGGTATCATAATACAGCCAATGAAAATTATACTTTGAGTGGCAACCATGGTGATGACCTAAACCACTAGGTCTTTTGCAGAACCCATTTTACAACAGGTCAGGTCCTGGACAGATGCAGTGGGTGGAGCTGGACCAGCAAGCCTAAGTTTATGAAACAGATACAGCTGGACTAGGGTAAACCCAAGAGTAACCAAGGGTTATAAGAGGTAAAATGTTTGTGTGTTAGGGGCTATAATTGCCCTTTAATGAACCAATTACTTGCATAGTGGGAATTCTACAAATACAGGATCAAAAAGCCTAATACTGAGGCCAATAAGAGAAACTATAAACATGGAGTTTTTAAAGGGCATGACCACCCCCCCCCCCCCACCCCTACAATTTCCCTCACTGTGTGGTGTTCCATATGGTTGTCTTGCAGGGCATGATGAAAGTCCAGAAAATGAAGAGTAGTAAGCCTCTCTGTAATCAGTTTCTGCCTCCTCCTGCTTCTCTGAGAGGTTTGTGGTATGCGCAGTGGAGCTCTCTCGCCCCCCCTCACTCCGGCTCACTTTTATTAAAGCATGCGTCTTTGACAAAAACAAAAATGATTAAAGGATAAGTGCACTGTAAAATCAAGTTATGTTCATTTGGAAGCTGCAGCTTTAAAAATACCGTTGCCATATTTTTTTTTACCTATGCCCCTGCAGAGCCTAGCTTTGTGCCTTGAAAGTTGCTGACATCTAGTTACTGGTTTGCTGAATGTTAAGCCCCACCCCTCTGAGATTTCCTCTGCTTTCTCCTGCTTGAGCCTCAAACAGTAATGCCTGTGAGTTCTGTGCACTCTCCTGCTTGAGCCTCAAACAGTAATGCCTGTAAGTTCCATGCATGTGCGTGTGCACGGAACTCACAAGCATTACTGTTTGAGGCTCAAGCAGGAAAAAGCAGAGGAAATCTCAGAGGGGCGGGGGGGCAAACCAGTAACAAGATGTCAGCAACTTCCACGGCACAAAGGTAGGCTCTGGAGGGGCATAGGTAAAAAAAAAAAAAAATATGGCAATGGTATTTTTAAAGATGTAGCTTCCAAATGAACATAACTTGATTTTACCGTGCACTTATCCTTTAAGAAAGTTTTATTTTAAAATAATGTTTTAAAATTTTACACTGAAAAGTCCTGCAGACAATACTTTGAAGGAAAAAAAATAAAACTAATATACATGTGTTTTTCTTATATAATACCTGCAAAATCCAGCACTAACGTAGGTAGCAGTGACTAAGTAGGGCAAGCAGCATTTTATATAATTGCTTTTACTGTGATTGCAATAAAATGAAATTAGATAAACTACATCCATCTCAGCAGGAGATTTGTTTAAAATAATTACATTATCTTTATAAAAGCCAATCCATATTACAGAAACAAGTATTGTTTTTCATACTAAATGAAAATATAATTTTTTTTAAAATATTCAGTAAGCAAATTTACAAAAATTACTTTTTAGTAGAAATATACTTGGGAAAAGCAAAAATTGTGCTTTGAGGTCTAGGTTGGTCAGTCTACATACTGCAGGGAATACTCATGAACGATGATCACAAAATTCTATCAAATCAAACAGGGCTGTTTTGTTGATCCAAAATTCAACATTTCCATGTATTTACATTCAACATATGATGTGCTGAACGTGTAATAATATCTCAGCTGGACATTACACTAGTCAAATACCTACACACTGGGCTTAATTCTTATAGAGAAGTAACATATTGTATTTTTTTTCATTACAATATAAACTGAAGAGTCAGTACAATTTTTATCGTCTTTGATGCCAGGTGCCCAAAAATGGCTCTGGCATCTGTCATGATCATGCTCTTTAAAGTATAGGGAGGTAATAATAAATGCAGTAATGTCTAGTCACCTGATTGATCAATATGGGAGGTTGAAAGAGTGAGTGTGAATTGATCCAATGGAATAAGCTAAATTAGATTATGTGAATCACAGAACTGCTGATCCTATACATTGTGGTGCCTTTTTTTCTAAAAAAAAACAACCCCCCCCCCCCCCAAAAGACCTATAGGGAGATTCACCCACAGCTGGCATTAAATACTAATCAAATCAGCTGGCATTAAATACTTACACTAAACAAGCTGCACAGCCCCTGGTGAATAGGCCAGGGGTTGCACAGCACCTCTTCCATCCCTGGGCACATCTTTCAACACCCCCCCCCTTACTCGCGAATCTCTTCCCCACAGCGCACTCAGATGTGATCCGTTGTGCGCCACCAGGTGGCTGAAAAGTGGTACTGCAATGTGTCCATGGTGCGTCCGTAACGGCGGGTTAGTACCGTATATGCTTGAGTATAAGCTGAGATTTTCAGACTTTAAAAATAGCCTGAGAACCGAACTTCGGCCTGTACTCAGAACTATACAGAATCAGTAGGCAGTAGTGGTCATAATTTCAACCCACAACTTATACTTGAGGCAATCAGGTTTTCCTAATTTTTCAGGTAAAAATAGGTACCTCTGCTTTTACTGGAGTATATAATGTGTTATATACTCCAGAAACAGGATGCACATTTACTTAGTTCTGTGCCATACTTGTGGATGAGTATTTTCAATGAAAGGCAGGCTGCTTACTTACCTATTCCAGCCACAGTGCCAAACGCACCTGAAAAATTGTTAGTAATTGCAAGTAATGCCGAGGGTCTTTTTAATTCCACTGCTTATGAGTTCAAAAGAAGAAACCATTATAAAGCTCTTTTCAAACAGTTTAACCACTCAATTTGGCACCCAAATGTTGTATTTAAAATGATGTGCATTCACTGCTATGGTAACTACTCAGAAGTTTCCTCCCCATGACCAAAAGAGATTTATTTGCATAATATAAAAGGGAGCAATGCCTCTTATCTTAAGTAAATCTTAAGTAACCCTATTTAACAACTCCCAGAGTTTTGCTTCTGTGCATTTTTTATACCACTGCCTGTGGTGCATTACACAGCCAGAAGAGGCAGCCTAAACTAAGATTTTCCAATATACTGTGATTTGCGCTACTGATGTTATGCCATTTATATAAAAAACTGGACATCAGACAAATGATTTTCTTATATTAAAGGAGAATTAAATTATAGCATACTATTTACAAGTACTAAATAAAACAATCAAATTTAAATGTAAGGATGGCTAGATATATATCCCTTAAATTATATAAATATATTTATATCTCCATAGGAGATTGCATTGAGTTTTTAGGAACTACCAATGTGGTGGGGGGTATATGATATTACATATAGGAAAGGTGTATATGTATGTGTGTACTATCTCACTATTACCATTTAAATGACCATCAATAAATCTAAATAAAGTATAGCACTGACTTATATTTGGTACAACACAAAATACATAAACTCAGATCCCTATTTCAATATGGAACGGTCAAATGGCAGCTTAAACCACACCCTTGTGTCTGCTCCATATGAAATGAAGGGCAATCCAAAAAAAGTTTCTGTCTGCTTCACGGGATGTGATGTGTATTGTAATGGACATATACACCAAGGCTCCTTATGTACCACCTCCAGTCGGTGTCAGTGAGTAATAAAAGACAAGACATCCCTGCTCTCTATGGCTAAGAGGAAAGAAAGTAAAAGTAGATTGCGGTGTGTGCTTTGGAGAGATATTGACTGCAACACAAGATCCTGTGTATAAGATCCTGTGTGTAAGATCCTGTTACCACCTGTTGGGAGGACAGATTATTGGACAGACAATTTACCTTATTGGATACAAACCCTGAGGCAACAGATAAGTATACACCAACTTACAAGGACACACAATATACAGGCCTAGCCAATATTCCAAGTGGTGCACCATAGGCAGGGACACCCCTGATTACAGCATATGTTATGTGGGGAACCTGTATGTTATGTGGGTTTAACCTATTCTGATGAAGGGACTCAATGTAGTTCCGAAACGTTAAAATAAATTTGTTAATTGATTAGTGAGGTGTATATACACAGTGGAAATTATGTGTGTAGGTTTTGCCAGGAAATCCTGCCACAATGTGCAGTTCAACCTAAACAAAACCATTTTTATTTATTATTTTTATTGAAAGCTGGTGGTCATGCTTTCAGTGATACCAACACAAAGTGCACAAACATGTAAGTGATTTGAGATCTGTCTGCCTCTCTGTTATGTACACAGCTGTTATGCTGTGGGGCCAGAGAAAAGCTACTTCAGCCACTAGGCATCACAAAATCATTCCAAACTTGCTCTCCCTTTCCCCTCCCAGCAAGCATCCAGGGGGAGGCTCAAATGGTATAAGTCTGAAAGTCCTAAAAAGGACCCAGGCAATCCTACCACATAACATGAGCAAACACACAAATACCCTCCCTTATCTATTTGACATGCCTGATAAACCCAGGCAATTCTGCCACAATGCGCAGTTCAAACTAAACAGCACCATTGGACAACCTGAGACCCTTTACAAGATCCAGATTAACATGCTATGTTCATACTTTAGTATTTACATTATTATTTACGTCATCACTATGGGGTTAGGATAGTGATTAGCTATAAAGATTAGGGAGAGATGTTTTTAAAGAAGCTAAAAGCTCCCCACAGAGTATAAAATGAAGTAGAACTTTCTTATAACAGAAGGTACCTCACAGACTCATGTTATTATAATAGCACTGCCCTAATAATGTAACATATAAACATATATTTCTCACTTCCAAAGAAATGGGTGGGGACATGCAAAATATCTAATTTATTGCCTGTAGCTAAGGCCATGTATGTAGATGTAATTCACCCTAATGGTATAGAGAAAACTACAAATCCCAGCATTCTGTTTGTAGTAAGTTTTTTCTTAATGTCCTTTAAGTAAGGCATGTATCCAGATGTAATACAGCCTAATGGTATAGAGCAGGGGTTGTCGAACTTGGGACCTTTCACGTTTGAAAACTACAACTCCCAGCATTCTCTGTTAGCAGTAAGTTTCTTCTTTATGTCCATTTGCTAATAAATGTACCAAGATGCAATACAGTGTAATGATATAGAGCATGGGTGTTGAACTTTTCACATGTTGAAAAACTTCAACTCCCAGCATTCCCTGGCTGCGCAGAATGCTGGAAAATTTAGTTTTCATACATCCTGAAATAAAGCCATTTTACGGTCTTACTGTCAGACAAAAGCTCATGGTCATGCTTTAGCAATTCCTATCGAAGGGTTTGAACATGCAAGTGATTCTGCCCTTCCCTTACATCCATAGCTATTACACTATTGGTTTAGGGAAGGATTATTTAGGTCACTTCAGAAAGTAGAAGTCGCACATCCAACCACCTACCTGACAGCTATAATCCATAGTATATAAGTAGAATAAACCTGCAGGTCTGAGAATAGACCCAGGTAATCCTATCACAATGTGCAGTTCAAACCAAACAGCATGCTATGTTCATACTAATCAGTATATACCACAGTAAGTTCCACATTTACAATTACTATGGGGGTAGGACAGCACAGGATAGTGATTGGCTATATAGATTAGGGAGAGATATCTTTAAGGAGAGATAAAAGCTCCCCACAGAGTATGAAATGAAATAGAGCCTTCTTATAACAGGTACCTCACAGCCTCATGTTGTTAATATATTTATATTAGGGGGAAAACTGGCCATTTCTCTAAGAAAGCTGGGTAGTTTCAAAGACATGCAAAGTAATTTTATCACAAACAGACATCACTTCTTGTCTAGCAAATAGAAACTGGATTGTCTCATTACTTTCTATGGAGAGGGGAGGGGGGGAGTAAATGTGAGTCTGTAAAACATGTGACAGCCAATTAGAAAATTCTTCAAACAGCATATAATTGGGTGTAATACAGGAACTTCCTTACACTTGTCATGTACAATGCCTAAGAGAATTTTTTGATTTACTAACAGTGTAAGATCAGAACCTCATTGGATGTTAGTAAAATTCCACATTTTAGTGTCTCCATGGAGACCCATGTAGAAATCCTAGAGGTGTGGCTAAACCTACCATTTTGAGTTTTCCATTCAAACATAGGGGTGTCAAGTAAAGTAAGTATACTTTATTAATTGCATAGTGATAATAACACACATACATATAGACATTTCCTATGTGTAATAGTGTAATATATACCCCCACCTAATTAGTTTCTCCTAAAAACTCAATGCAATCTCCGTAAAAATATAAATTTATATAATATAAATGTCCTAACCAAATGTCCCCCTGGGTAATAATTATTTCTCCTTTAAAAGAGAATTCAACTCACATACCCCCCCCCCCCATCATCTTCCTTATATGGATAGTATAGTTGGCGACAGACTAAGAGGTGGATTGCACAGGGGCAGTGAAGGAAAGGTTAGGTACTTAACTCTATCTCTGTTGAGAATACCCCCATTTTCCCTATCCAATCTGCACGCTGCCTAGGGGTAATTATTAACTCCTCTCTCTCCTTTTCTAACCATATTAACTATGTTGTGAAAACCTGCTGCTTCTTCCTTCGCAATATAGCCAAAACCCGCATGTTCCTTTCTCTCCCGACCACTGCTATGCTTATGCATGCTCTCATTCTATCGCGCCTGGACTATTGCAACCTACTATTTCCGGTCTTCCAGCTTCCCACGTCTCTCCCTTTCAGTCTATACTTAACGTATTGTTTCGCTCTCAAACCCGGGTAACCAGCACAGTATTTGATTGTTTTATTTGCACTGCATACGTCTCACTCCAGCACTCCATTCCATTGTATCTGTGTGTTACCCACCTAACTAGATTGTAAGCTCTATGGGGCAGGGACCTCATTACCTCTTGTGGCAAATTAATAGCACTTCTATTTATATAAGTTATATATTTATATACTGTACTATCTTGTATGACCATTGTATTTTAATACTGTACAGTGCTGCGTCCCCAAGTGGCGCTATATAAATAAACATATACATACATACCTTTAAATTAAAAAGCTAGATGTACCAACAGGAGCTATTGTTGTGTTAAAAATTATGACCAAAACAATGGCCATAGCAGCTGAAAACAAGAATTATTGACTTTGGGGCACCGTGGAGAAATCACCTGTAATTTTGCATTTATGGCATCTCCAGATTTCTGCCAAGAATTGGTTTTCAGACTCCTAATTCTTGATTACAGAGAGGGGGAACCAGCGGTAACTTGACAATTGAAACCAAAGCATGTGTAATTATGTACTTGATGGGATGCTGACCTTTCTTGCTGAAGTTTCCTTGTTCCTCTGTAAGACTTCTGTCCTCTGGAAGTCAAGAGACTTCACGTGTAGTGTTTGTTGCACCAATAAAATAGCACCTGCAAAGCACCATTGGACCCATGGTCTATAATTTTTTTAGAATGTGTATAAATTTACCTGTATATATAACCCACTAAAAAAAACTTGAAACTTGCAGAAATAAACTTTCAATTTAACAGTGACTCATAGCTACTATGAAGCCCTGTATGGGGTTATGGGGTTGGGACACTACAATAAAGGTTGGAATAGGTCACTGGAATAGAACAGGGAAATACATTAAATGATTTGTTGCCGCTTGACGACAAAATAAAATATATTCACATTCTGGAATCTACATAGAATAAACTAAGGGGGATGGGGATTAAATATACTTGCATGCAGGAATGAAATTATACAATCATCTCTGTTAGATTTATTCTGCAACAGATAGTAGTTAGGGATCTTATGGTTCATGACCCTATTAATGTCATTCCATGTATTCTCTATTGCCTGCATAGATTGCTATGGAGAGCAGTAATATTATTACTACCCGCCACAATGTCAGGAAACAGACATGTAACATTTACTTTTATTGGAGAATAAAATATGTATTGTCTGCACGTGAGCACTAAACAATATGGATTACCCAGCTTTCACATTTATGGAAAGTTATACTTTAAATTGATATAAATAAATATGCAAGATATGTAGGGGGGTTTAGTAGCATTTAAAAAGTATGGATACTGAAATAAATTACTTGCCTCATAACAATCTATAAATGAATACATGTAAACAGCCACTTACTCTAAGGTGTGTGTGTTGATGCTCTGTTTTGCTCAGGCTCAGTCTTCTTGCCCTCCCAGACCACCTGATTATCTTGGGAGGGCAAGAATGCTTAGTAATCACTATGAGCCAGCACAGGGAGAGGGAATTTCACACCATGCAATTCACATACTAACTGTTATCATTCCAGTTACAGCAAATTTGCATATAACAGAAAAGTTTGTGATAATAAGGCCCTTGATTGACAGTTATAATGTAAGAAGCTTCAGATTAAATATCTAAAGAAATAGGGGACCACAACAAAAAAATGGTGTCTAGGGTTTTTCTTTTCTTTCTGTATCACAAATGTTAGTGTGGCATAAAACCCCTTTTTTCAATAGTTACCACACATTAATTATCTTTAGGAGTAGGAATATGTGTACAAGAACACAATTCACAAACCATAGCCTTACTAAATCTTACTAATCTAAGTTTAGCTGAATGTGTTTGGTTATAAATACAATCCTTATCTTTGCAAAATACAGCCTGCCAAACACACAGACAAGACAAACCAGCAGAAAGCATATTGTCATTATTGATAGAGGTGAGAGTCTGGATGAAGTATAACAGATATAATATTGTCTGCCTGTTCTAGAGATACGTTATGCTGGTATTAAAATCTTTTCCCATGTATGTCAAACTTGCAGCCCACCCGATATTTAAAAGCTACAACTCCCAGCATTGTTGTAGTTTTCAAACATCTGGATGGCGACATCCCGGTCTTATTTTATAGTACTTTATTAATGGGCAGCTAAACCACTGCAAAATGATGTAACATTTTTGATTAAAAAAAAAAAAAAAACTTTCTAAAGAAAAACTAAAGTTTAAAACATTTTTTTTGTTGACATAGAGCTGGATAATGCATTGCTATGCATTACAAAGTGAAGCCAACTTATCACTACTCCAGTCACTTTCTTACCCTCCAAATTGCTCTGTTTGTTCACTAAGAAAAAAACAAGTAAGAAATAGCTTGCTCAGCGTACTGAGGAGCATAAGAGACAGCCAGGTGTATAACCAACAGGAGCTCTCTTTATGGTAAGGTAGAAGGAGAATAGGCTGCATTATCTATTGACAGAATTTCCAGCCTTTAAAATACTGTATTGTTTTGCTTAAATAAATGTTGTTCTTTAGAATTCATTTAACATCAGAAGGCACACTT
The DNA here is from genome assembly GCA_019447015.1 of Hymenochirus boettgeri. Taxonomy (NCBI): domain Eukaryota; kingdom Metazoa; phylum Chordata; class Amphibia; order Anura; family Pipidae; genus Hymenochirus; species Hymenochirus boettgeri. Next base: position 43,990,613 of record CM033474.1, on the reverse strand, counting down.
TGTATTAAAAATAAACTTGCCATTCATTGTCTAGAACCCTGCGCACACCTGTTCTCCCATGGATTTGGATGAAGCTATCCATTGTGTGCTTTCTTACTGCTGGAATTGTTAGATTTCAAAAGGAATGCTTCTTACCTATCAGAACTAAGCACTATGTGGATTTTAATGAGTAAGGGCAATTGCTGTCATTATTCCAGATATATTATAACAAATCAGGCTATTTTAACAAATGTTTAACTCTTAAAGGGCATGTCCACCCCTTATAAAAACTTTTGATATGCAGTAGGGCATGCTCCCCCAGCCCCAACCACATTAATATTATTGTTAGAAAGTCCCACGATCCTTACTTACCTTCCCTCTTTCCTCTGCCGCAGTGTTCCGGCCCTCTGCTTGGATGGAATTGCAAGCAGGGGGCGGGACCGGCAGCCGCGTCCGTGATTGGCTGAGAGGCAGCCAATCACGGTCGCGGCTGCCGGGAGTTCTGAACAGCAGAGGAGGGAGGGAAGGTAAGTAAAGATTGGGGGACTTTCTAACAATAAAATTAATGTGGGAGCATGCCCTACCGCACATCAAAAGGTTTTAATGTTAGGGGGAGGGAGAGAAAAACGGGAGGGGGGGGGGGGAAGGGCTGCACTGAGCATGCATCAAACCATGACGAGGTTGAGGCAGACTCAGGCACAGCATGAGTCACACACTGCTCCTACACAGCAGTTTCCTGGACTTTAGAGGGACACAGCAGGGGAACTATATAAGGTAAGGCTTGTTTTAAACATCTTAATGTGGCAAGTAAGGGGTTACATTTTAGTTTTGGGGGTGGACATGCCCTTTAAATCAAACTGTAGTAATGACTAGACCTAACAGACTTGACCTAATAAGATGATACTTTATAATAATAAGCAAATAAATACCTTCTTTTGCTGTCTGTTTCCACTCTCTAACCAATCATCCATTTGCTCTTCAATTTCCTCGATACTGATACCTTGATCATAAGACGGCATTGCAATATTAGACGTGATTGCAGAATAAACCGGAAATTCAGATTTGGGTTTTTTAATTTTAATTTTTTTTTCTTCTGGAAAACAAAGTGTAAAATAAATATTAGTATATTAGTTTTAGCACATCTTGTTTTATTTGGAGTTTACCTAATTAAAAAAGATTTATACTGCAGTGAGTAGACCATTACCCTGGAGTCTTTGCAATGATCTGCCTTATAGGTGCCCATACATTACAGCTTACCTGGCAGAACAATCCACGACATACAATCAATTGCGGAGGAACTGCCTTTCCAGATCCGACCAACATACGATTGCAAAATAAATAGTAAGGAAAGGGACCTCACGATCATATGTTGGCCGCATAGAACACCCAGAAAGGCGGTTCCTCCAAAAAAGATTGTTGTGGATCAGTCTGCTAGGTAAGCTGTAATGCATGGGCACCTTTACTGATGAATGACTAATGAGGAAGCTATGAATACTAATTAATGTTCTATCCCGGAGAGGTAGGAAATTTCTATTCTGACCATCCTAGGTGGCCACATGTACAAGCAGTGAGCTATCAAGTTCTACTTGTGCAGCGGTAGACAGGTCCTTGCTCACTTCTGTACATCCCCTGTGTGACTTCCTTATCTTTTACATAAAGCAGGCACACTTAAGTGAGCAATGAGTTGAATGTTTTGGCAAGTATTACAGCATATCCAGGGTAAATTCAGTTTAGGTCCTCACCTTGTTACTTTTCTTAGGAAGTAAAATGAGGGGGGTCGGTAACGGTCATTAAAGGGCATGTCCACCCATTTTCCTAACTTTTCACAGATAATAGGGCTAGTTCCCCCAGCCCCAACCACTATATTTTTTTTCAGAAAGTCCCCTGATCGTTACTTACCTTCCCTCTCTCCTCCACCGCAATGCCCGGCCTTCTGCTTGCATAGAACTGCAAGCAGTGGGCCAGACCGTCAGCCGCGTCTGTGATTGGCTGAGAGGCAGCCAATCACGGACGCAGCTGTCAGCAGTTCAGAATGCCGGAGGAGAGAGGGAAGGTAAGTAAAGATCGGGTGAGTCTCTGGAAAAGATATTATAGCGTTTGGGGCTGGGGGAACTAGCTCTAATATCTGCCTAAGGGTTTTTACTAGGGGGATGGAGAGCAAAACGGGTGGGAGGGGGAGGGAGGATGTGAAGGGCTGCTCTGAGCAAGCTAAAAACCTCTGAGAGAACAGCTCTGGTGGTGGCCAGGGTCCTGGTGGTCAGTTTTTATAAATTTGAGGGGACTTTACAGGAGAACCATTTGGAGCAGGGATGTAAGGTAAGGATTTTATTATACTACATTAGGATTTTATTACACTACATGGTGGGGCCAATAGTGGGTTAAATTTTAGTTTTGGGGGTGGACATGCCCTTTAACTGACCTTATTGTTATTATAATGCAGTCAGTCATTGGCTGTGATGTCACCATTGTGGCAGTAATTTACTAATGCACTCCAGAAAGAAAACCAGCATCTGTGTAAGAAATGTAAAGCTTCATACAGACGTCTGATTTGGTGTCAGACCCGGACCGGCAAGAGCGTCTGACGAACAGACGTTTTTCCAGATAGTCGCATGTGTGTATGCAGTTATTTGTTGATCCGCCATAGTATGCGTTTGGCGTTCTGTCACCAAATCGGACGTCTGTATGAAGCTTAAGAATTATGGTCTTCAAGGACCAAGTAACCATTGAAAATAACCAAGTATTTTGGGGTTTGGGGGTTATGTTTAGTTATTAGATCTATGGGTTGAACAGCCCTTTAAGTGTGAAACTGCATTCATTAAACCTATGATTTTTAACAACACAAATACTATGCTATATTATTTCAATATCATTTAATAAATAGAAATAATAAATGAACCAGAAAATATATAACTCAGGAAAAAATGTGCATCTTTATCAGGCCCTTCACCGGCAATTCCCAACAATTATGGGATCTACAATGCAGGACTTTAAGGAAATTTAGGTTAAAGGGTTAAGTTAAATAAGTAATTTAAAGCATCTGATCCAAAATAAGAAAAGAAAACAACCACATTTTCAATAGTGGGAATCAGAAACCAGCTGCTTTTCTGGCATTTACTGCAAAGTCTAATAAAAGACTCCAAAGCTGCATTAGTACAATTGTAATGTTTACTGACAAAAAAAAATAAAGGTAAAGACAGAAGTGAACTCACTGTGAATCATTTCCAGTTCTGCCAGGGCTTTGGCTTCTTCATTTTCTTTTCTTTTTTTCTCATTGTATTCTACATAATACTGTCTGGCATCCTGTAAAGGTAAAAAACCCCACTAATGTTGACATTGAATGTACTAGAGTTTTCCCTACTGTGTGAACAAAGAGAATTTCTAATACTCTAGGGACTAAGGTTTGGGAATGCAATATACACATTGAAAATATTAAAGCTCCTTTAACAAATATATATATGGGAGATAATGAGCCGCTTTCCAGTATAATATATGGAACTCTAAATTAATGAAATACCCTTATTTTATATTGTATGGAGTGCACAATTTTCTATAATACATGTGTTTTTTAAGTGTTTTCTTGTAAATAGCTTTCAAAAAAGTACATTAAAGGGTAACTCCAGCCTCAGAAAAACTTTGTATATTCCGAAAGATTACCTCCAAAAAACCCCAGTTGCATTTTAGTCTTACCTTCCGATGCTCCTACGGTGAGTTATTTAAAATTTACAGAACAAGGATCCCTTGCCGGAAGTCCCTACTATTCTGCACTTCTTCTGCTCCTTTTGCAAATTGGTCATGAGCACGCTCAGAACTGATCGTTCAGTAATGGTGTTCAACCATTGGCCGTGACATCACAGCTGCGGCCACGACTTACAGTTATTACCCAGAAGAGGAAAGAAGACCAGCAAGGATTCCATGTTCTGTTATTTTTAATAGCTCACCATGGGATCGGCTAATGAATGTAAGACTAAAAGGCAACTGGGGTTTGGGGGAAATCTTATGGAATATACAAAGTTTTTCTGAGGCTGAAGTTTACATAGTGGTTCCCCTAGGATGATAGATTATTATGGTGGTACCAAACTGCACCATTCTCTGGGGAGTCTCTAATTAGAAGCACTTGTTGCTATTTTCTCAGTGTATTCAAACTTGGTATTTATTAGAAAATCAGAACTATGTGGTAAAATTTGACTGATTGTGCGATCTTTAACACTCCACACAAATGGTTTTGGCTGCTGACCGACAATATTTCAGGCTAACTGAAAGAGGTGATTGGGCTGTCGGGCCAAAATATCAGCCCGTGTGTACCCAAGCCTTAAGGTAACCATACACATTCGATCCCAATCGCATGTGTATGTGATAGGGTATCTGTCAGCACACATGCAGTGGGGACCACACCCACAGACCCAACCTATTGTCCATATGCGGCATACTTTATACCTCCCTGTGTTATTTGATGAAGGGACAGGGTGAAAATTAAACTTAAAGGAGAACTAACCCCTTTAAACCTTTCCCCCCTCCCATTTAAAGTATCCAGGCTGAAGACATAAACCACTAGGTCTTCACTACTTGTTTTGAAATAGTTCAGGAGAAATACTTACCTAAAGTCGAGATTGTGGGTCAGGTTTGCCCCACTCCAATATCCAGGACAGGGTTAGAAATTACTAAAAAGCACAAGTAATACCTCATTTAATTTTTGGTTTCTGGACCACAGAATAACATGTATTTTAGACCATAGTTCTCCAATGTCCTGTAAAATTTCGATAGAGAACATATGGAATAAGATATTGGTTAATATTGTCCAAATAAAGTAAGGCAAGGTGAAGTCCAAATCAATTGGGCAAGCTTTCATTTTATAGTAAATTATGTAGCTGTATGTATTCACTATAGTAAATAAAGGAAAACTGCTATTATATTGTCCTTATGGTTTTGAGAGAAACAATGGTAAAAAAACAAAATTATTTTGCCATATTAGTCCATTATATGTATATTAAAAAGTAGAGTTCTGTGGCTAAAAGTTTATAGACTAAAAGTTTATTATAGTTAACAAGCTTTCAAAGCTTCTACCCTATTCAGCAGGTCAGAAAAAAGTGGGTACAATTAAGACTTGGATACACATGTGCTGATATTATGGTCTAACAGACCCATCACCTCTTTCAGTCAATCCGAAATATCATCAGCAGTCCAAATTTATTGCACTTCCAATTGTATGGAGCTGAATTTTATTGCATAGTTCTGATTAAACGTTCATCTGATTTAGAGCATGTGCGCTCAATTTTTTTGGTCATCCATGGCGAGGCCTGTTCTGCGTTAAACTGCTGCATGTTCTTGGCCACCGTACTGCAGCTCAGTTTCAGAATGTTGGCAATCTTCTTATAGAGAAGGCCATTTTAATGTGGATCAACAATTCTTTTTCTCAGATCTTCAAGATTATTCTTTACCATGAGGTGCCATTTTCAACTTCCAGTGACTAGTATGAGAGAGTGTGAGCGCATTACACCAACTTTAACACAACTGAGACCTTGTAATGCTACACAAGTCACATGACACCGGGAGGAAAATTGGCTAATTGGGCACAATTTGGACATCCTTCATATAGGAGTGTACTCATTGTTGTTCACAGTGGATTTTACATTAATTGCTATGTTTTGAATTATTTTGAAGGGCCAGCAAATTTACACTTTTATACAAGCTATACATTGTTTTAAAAATGTGAGGGTGTAATCACTTTTTTGGCATATTGTAACACATTTTTGTGATAGTCCTGTGGCAAGGTTTGAATCTGAACAGAAGAAAGTAGAGGGAATAAATATTTTTTCCGTTGTCCCATCCACCCATACAATCCGCACTATTACAGTTATTTCTGGTTTGAAAAAAGACAATATTCCATTTTGAATGGTCTTGAAAGCAAAAATTAAATAAAGTATCAGCTACACTATAATCGGTACCCGGGTGATATACTTTAGAGCAATCGTTCCTGGGCATGATAAAGACCAACTGACATTTTTTGGGCATAACTACCAATACAAAGAGAGATGAACAAAACTGGTGAGTTTTGGTCTAAAAGTGGTTCTGTGGAACCTATTGAATTTCCGAAAATACAATACGAACCCAACTGAATCAGATTTTTTGATTGTACATTTAGGAGTATTCAATATCATTTTCAAACTTTTTACAGGAATTTTTGATTTTTCTATAGGAGTTTTTTTTTTTTTTAAGAATTTTTGATTTTAAAATGGAATTTTTTAGTTTTTGATGAAAACTTCAGAGTTTCAAAAAAAAAAAAAAATAAATAAAAAAAAAAAAAAGATTTGTGGATTTTCCAATCCGGCAGTTCCCAATCAGAACCAGGATGGCCAACAGCAAATGTTTGGGCCCATAAAGATGTACAATATTCAGCAAATTATCAATCTTATTTATTAAGATACAAAGTAAAAAATACAAGAGCCCAACCATCTAAATCAACACAATATTAAAAAACTTTTTTCTATCCTTTAACCAATCTTATCTTAAAATGTATAGTCCATTAAAGTGGAAATACATAAGGGAACATGTTTGTAGATTGTTTTTCCCCATTAAATTCAGGTGCAACAGAATATTTACAATATTAATCGATTAACTACAAATCTAGAAAATAGTACAGATTGAATCTTGCGTCTCTGGCTGAGTGAAAAGCTTCTACAGAGTCTCCAAGGTTACATACATTGGTAATTATGTGCTAATCAATCCTGCATTTAAAGGGAAAAATTTGATAAAGCTAAGCAAGTGCTTCTTTTAAAGACAATTTTGTTAGTGAAGGCCACAATATTATAGGAAAACATGAATAGGGCATCATTTCTTTCTTTTAGGAGGATAAAATTTGAGCTGCCATTCACATGAATTATTTAAAATCCATTGGAGGACTACACTAATATGTTTTACAGAACAAATAGTATATGCAAGTCATATATAATATGGTACATCTCTTTAACAAAAGGCCTGATCTTTCTTGCACATTATTTTATCTTTCACTCTGAATGGTAATCTTACAAGAAAGGAGACAAAAAATATGCTACAACTACACCAGAAATGAAAATACCTTTCAATGGATTTCCTAAAGGACTCACATTCAAAAGAATACAGACTATACAATGCTACTTGTTAAATGAAACATTATTAAATCAAACTGACAGAAAGGAAACCTATGTGTTCCTACACTATTCACATTAATAAAATCAGAGCCAAAGTTCCATTTTTATATACCTGAATAAAACTCAATAGCAAAAATTAGTGTGTAGCTTTTGCAAAAGCCTTGCATCTTACCCCATTAGGTTGCCCTAGGAACTTTAAGATGCCTGTTGCCCGTTACTGATAAGACTCCAAAAGAAAGGTTAAAAAAAACAAAACTCCTCTACAAAGCTGTTTTGCCAATTTCAGGAACATATTAAGTTAGAAGAGCACAGAATTGGAGCTCACACAGAAACTTTTGTTTTGTACTATGAGTCACTATATCCAATACAATCTCAAAATTAACTGTATGTGCAACAGCATGATTAACACTGTGTAATTTGTGCTTCCATCAGCACTTTCTATTGCACATTTTTTATAAGATGCATATTGGAATGCGCAAGTCCAGAAGGGTGAGTACATACATATTAGGCACCAAACTCAGATCCTGTGGGGCTAGATTGCCTATGCTTCCCTCCACAGCAATTTGCAGCAATTATATAGTTCTGACACAGAAAAAAAAGGCAAGCGTTGCTTAAGGAATTGGTAATTGGTTCTTCACTGTGAGGGCCATAAGGTTGTGACATGCCCTGCCTGAAAATGTAATGTCCTCTAAATCTCTGCACACATTCAAAGGAGGCTTTGATGTTTTCTTGGAAAGGCAGAATATCCAGGGTTATAGCTGGTGATTGCATCTTCTGTGGGCATGTGTGATTGCTTGTACCCATGTCTAGTTTGGTGTACTGAAGAGCATGTTTCTTTGAGTACAGTAGACTGCTTTTTTGTATTGGGTTGGGGGGGCTGGGTTTGAACTTAATGGACTCTTGTCTTTTTTTCAAAACAAAAATAACCGTGTAATGGTAGCCATAGAGGCAAATTCAGCTTCTGTTGAACTTATTTTCTATTTTGTACACAATTTTAACTTAATGCTAATGCCCTTAACCTTCATTTCTCCCTTATTTATTCCCTCTAATTTCCTCTGTTCAGATTCAAACCTTGACACAGGACTAAAAATGACTAAAAATGTATTAATGTATGTCACAAAACTGAATACGCCCTCAGATATTTTGATACAATGTAAAGTAGTCAGTGTACAGCTTTTATAACAGTGTAAATCTGCGTCCCCCTAAAAATGACTCAATCCACAGCCATTAATGTCTTAACCGATGGCAACAATTAGCCATTTTCCCTCCGCTGTGTCATATGACTCGTTAGTGTTACAAGGTCTCAGCTGTGTTAAATATGGAGTAGCGCTCTCACACTGTCTCATACTGATCACTGGAAGTTGAACATGGCACCTCATGGTAAAGAAACTCTTGAGGATATGAAAAAAAATATTTGTTGCTCTACATAAAGATGTCCTAGGATATAAGAAGTTTGCCAACACCCTGAAACTGAGCTGCAGCACGGACAGGTTTCACTCAGAACAGACCTCAACATGGATGACCAAAGAAGTTGAATCGTCAGTATCGTCATCAGTTGAGTATGACGTCCTCAGAGTCATATCCAGCGGTTTTCTTTTGCAAATAGACATATGAGCACTGCCATTGCTGAAGAGGTGTAGGTCAGCCAGTTAGTGCTCAGACTATACAACATACACTGCATCAAATTGGTTTGCATGGCTGTTGTCCCTGAAGGAAGCCTCTTCTAAAGATGATGCATAAGAAAGCTCGCAAAAAGTCTGGTAAAGACAAGCCAACTAAGGACATGGATTACAGGAACCATGGTCCTGTGTGTGGTCTGATGAAAGTACAAAGACATGTGTCTCTTGCCTACAGTCAAGCATGCTGGTGGGAGTGTGATGCTTTGGGGTTCTATGAATACTGTGGTACTAAAGAGCCCAGTTCTCCAAACCACACAGTTTTCAAAATGAGGGACCCTGTCCTAGAGCCAAGCAATGGTGGAGGTGCACTCTTTCCAACGTGTGGGTGCAGACACCTCGTGGGTTCTTCCCTTAGAAACCAGCAATATCACAGAAAACAAAAATCTGAGGGTCGCACTCCAAATGGGAATTCAATTTATTGTGAACCACACATCACACGTAACACAACGTTTCGTGTGATGTGTTACGTGTGATGTGTGGTTCACAATAAATTGAATTCCCATTTGGAGTGTGACTCTCAGTTTTTTGTTTTCTGTGATTGTACTCTGTCCTAGACCCAGCCAGAGTCCCCAACAATTTTTTGGTCTCCAAAAGCATGGACAAAAATTTATACACGTATTGTTTTGCTCTCTAATAAACCGGATCCCAAATGTCCTCTGTACCGGACAACAACATGGCTCCCCGATAAACAGCCCATTGTATACAAAATCATTCTCCTAACCTTTAAATCCCTTCACTCTGCTGCACCTACTTATATTTTCTGTCTAGCATCTCCATATGTTCCCCCACACTCAGACCCTTCGATCATCACAGAACCAGCTCCTGTACAGACCCCCCACTCATACAGCTTCCTCTCGCCTTAAAGGGTATGTCCACCCTTCTAAAAAAATTTTTACATAACATTCCCCCTGTCTCCCCAGCCCCAACCGCTCTATTTGTATTATTAGAAAATGCCCAAATCATTACTTACCTTCCCTCTTTCCTCTGCCGCGCTGCCAGGCCCTCTGCTTGCGAGAAAATGCAAGCAGAGGGGCGGGACCGGCAGTCGCGTCTGTAATTGTCTGAGCGGCAGCCAATCACGGACACGGCTGCCGGGAGTTCAGTGCGGCGGAGGAAAGAGGGAAGGTAAGTAATGTTTTGGACATTTTCTGATAATACAAATAGAGCGGTTGGGGCTGGGGGGACAGGGGCAATGTTATGTAAAAAGGTTTTTACACTGGGGGAGGGAGAGGGAGGGAGAGGGAGAAAGGCTGCAGTTCGCATGCCAAACTTCTCCCACAGGCCAGATAGGAGGCAGAGTCCTATATGGACTCTGCTATCCTCCTGGTGGGCAGTTTTTGGGCCTTTGGGGACGGACTACAGAAGAACCATATGAAGCTGGGATGTGAGGTAAGGATTAAACTACACTACACAATGGGGCCAGTAGTGGGGGGGATTATAGTTTTGGGGGTGGACATGCCCTTTAAACCTCTCTCTCTTGTGGCTCCCATCCTCTGGAAGTCTATTCCCCTCTCTCTATGACTAGAAACCTCTATTAGCACGTTTAAATCTACCCTTACATCATACCAATCTGGTAACCAGCACAGTATATGATTGTTTTATTTGCACTTCATAAGTAATCGAGCACAGCACACTGGTTAATTGGCTTTAAAAATGTCGAAAAAAGGGGGTGCGAAGGCATTTTTAAAAGTTGTAAAGTAGCCTATGCTTTTTTCCAGGTCCGTATATATAAGTATGCCAAGTCTCATGAAAATTAGCCGTTTGGAAGTTTTTACAAAAATACATACATTGACTTTTATATATATATAGATTATGTTTATTTTCTAATAATTATTTGCACAAATATGTCTGTCTAATATAGTAATTAGAAATTGAAGAATAACAAAACTTAAATAATTTCATTGAAAAACAAAAAGTGATGGAAGAATTATTTTTTAATAAATACTTTATTTTTACAGGAATGGGGTTTTTATTTATTTATTTTTGCACACTGGAGGATCAATTCCACAAAGGAGATGATGGTCTAAAAAGTTTGGGGACACCTGGAGGTGAAGAGTATTTATAGTTTAACAAACCACTTACCTGATACAGCTGAGGAAGAGACCTGACACTGAAATAAAACAAGATTCCTATCTTGAATGGGAGCAAGTCCTGCCATTGTGGTTTTTCACATACCCTGTAAAGCAGTAGAATTTCACATCACACCACTGTATATATAATTATAGCCTGGAGATTAAAATGTAATAATACAATTATTAAACCATTACTCTAATCTGGAGTGTTCTGGCAACATGTTGTACTTTAATTAATAGTTTCGCTGTTAATCTGCTTTGTCCCAAGCCCTTTTTCTTGGTTGTGTACCTAGCCCTAAACAAGAGACATTACGGTAAAACCCAAAGCACACAGAATAATACAGAGTCCTCTGCACTCGCACCAAGTGTCAACCCTTAATGGATATATTATACAGGAATAACGAATGGCAAGGGTGGCACTCCAAATAATAACTTTATTGATACAGACCACACGACATCTCACAATGTTTCGGGGGGTAATTTAAATGTGCCCCCTTCCTCAGGAAGGACCTGAGGAAGGGGGCACATTTATTACCCCCTGAAACCTTGTGAGATGTCGTGTGGTCTGTATCAATAAAGTTACTATTTGGAGCAAAACCCAAAGCAACATACTTTAAAGAAACCATAAAGACTCTGAATAAATTGATTTTGTTTGGATATAAAATAACTTGGATCATATTGCACAAAGATATAAAAATTCCTTACCACACAACAACATTTTAACAATACTGATTTATGAATACAAATTTGGCTTTCACTAGCCAATAGGCATGGTTCGCACTGTGGAATGCACAGGCTTAAACCAAAGGGAGTGGGATAGTGCAGAAGGAGCTGGTGAAGTCAATCAAGCTCCCAAGCAGGATAAATGACCTGTGTAGCTATTCAGCTACACAGATTCTTACAGAATGCAGTTAAAGCTGTGATTATTTTGAAGGCAACATCCTTTAACGTGCTACAAACTACAATCGTACTTTACAAACTTTGGAGACCAAGTGATTAGGAAGTGAATATTTTAGCAAAACAGCAAAATTGCAAAAAGCCACTTCCTATTCTTTTGAAAAGCATTGTGAGTAGCTAGCCAGAAACATACAGTATAACCAAGTGACTATCACTTGTGGCTGGCAACATTCCTCTGCAATTTTACATTCTAAAACCATGTAGCACATCACTCTAGGACAGGGTTTCTCAAAGGGTGTGACTTCAATGAGCCGGAGGCGTGCCTCAGAATTTTAGTAGTGGAAATATTTTCACCAGTACAACTTACATTTTTTGTTTTTTTTGTAAGAATATTGTAATAAAATTTCAAAACAATCAATGTAGAGTAACATTACACTACATTGATTTGGATACAATATACAATGTAAAGTGCCCATAATAAGAATCCTTTTCCAAATGTGCCACAATCTGAAAAAGTTTGAGAAACACTGCCCTAGGAGTGACACAATTTATTTAATTTCAAAATGTATTTTGCTATTCTTTATGTTTCTAGAATTTTTACTCAATTTAATGCAATGGTAAGTGATCATATCAAATTAAAAAAAAAAATTGATGCTAAATAAAAGTACTGTACACAAACTGAACATAAAATTATTTCTATAAATTTATCCTGATATTCAAAAAGGATGCAAAATTACACATCAATTTCTACACTGATATCCTTATTATCATTGGAGGTTCAGTTGATACAATACATTATAGATGCATGGTACTTATGGTACGGAGACATTATGAAATGAAACGATCAGAAGTCTCTGGTGTAGTCTGAGCACAGTATATGATAGCAAGTGTCACTTTAGCTTTGAAGCTACAACATTGGAAGAGCTATCAAATCAATGCTTAAATAACTAGTTTGGCAAGCTGAACAAACAAGCCAATATCTTAAGAAAAAGCATTAATGCCATCAACGGTTCAGTGGAGCATTACTCACTGATGTCACCAAAATAGAAAACAGGCAGAACTGCCTCTGATCTCCCTTTTTCCATTGATTCAGTTCCTACTCCTGCTGGGTGAACTATTTAAAAATGCTTTAATTCTCTCTACAAGTCAATAGGAAAAATGGTTTTATCTTTCTGAATTCTGAATGCCATTACCTGTCATATATTAACATCTGCTATAACACAGCCTCCACGCTAATTACTACATTTCTCTATCCTTAATTTTGTATGTGCTACTAATGAAATATTGAATTAACTTTTTGGTTGCTAATTGAAACAAGCATTCATCTGCATTTTGTCTATATTTTCACCCTGTATACCTGAAGAAAATGAAGTATTGCACTTAATTATTAGGCAATTATTTTCTACACATCCTTTTTATGTGTTAGAGAAGTAATATTATATTGGCAAACAGACAGAATAACAGATAGCTAGCAAGTTCGGATGGAACATTCGGATTTCGGAACGGAGGGGTTCAGTGTCTGATCCGGGTTGGATCCGGATCCCATCTCTAGAAATAATGTGCTAAAGATAGGAGTTGGTGTGAGAGGAAAAATAAATGAACAGTGAACATTGGACTCATTGAAGCTTTGTAGAAGATTAGAAAAGGGATAGGCAACCAGTAGCCCTCGACATGTTTTGAAAACTATTAACCACAGCGGTCCTGTTGCAGAGGACTTTAAGGGAATGCTGGGAGTTGTCATTTTTAAAAGGCTGGAGGGCTACTGGTTGCCTATCCCTTTTCTAATCTTCTACAAAGCTTCAATGAGTCCAAGGCTGGCTGGACATCTCACTACTATAGGAGACAATAAAAGAAGCCGTAACATGAATAAGCTGCTTAGCAAAAGGCAGAAACAAAGCTGCACAATATTTTAACTCTCTCATTGTAGACTATTTTCTCCATCAGTCTCATCTGAAAGGTGTAAATATACCTCAGTACAAAGTCCTCTAAACAGTTCCACAGAGTGAAAGAAAGCAGAAATCTAATTTGCAAGGCAGTCACACAAGGCTTGTTCACACAAGGTCCATTTATTCGTTTTTGCAACGGAAGGTTTTTAAAAACGCAAGGACACATTGAATTCAATAGAACCGTTCACCCGATTACGTTCCGATGCTTTTAAAAAACGTACTGCATACACCATTCCTGACAGTTTTTTGTGTGTGTTTTCCTTAAAAATACATGGAAAACGCATTGTAAAAAAATGGACACAAACTGATAGAAATGCATGCTATGTTTGTCAGTTTCTAGTGAACGAACCCTAAAATAAAGTACAACTCTTCCTTCCCACAATATAGTCACGTATAACAATAAAAAAAAAAAATCTCCTTATATAAAAATAATCTCCAAATAAGACTTAATGCTGGAGAAATCAGGAAGTACCTGGTGAAAAAATTGACAGTTGAGAAGGGGAGCCTATTAATACAGGCAGAGACTGGTCACATGCCTACAAGCTGGTCACATGGCTGAAAACAGGAAGTGTTCAAGCAGGAAGTAAAATTGCCAAGCCTTTCCAGCAATAACTTCTCACTAATGTTATCTAGAGATGTGATTTAGATTTTATTTTGAATGTGTGATGGAAGGCTTTTTATATAATCCTTACTAGTTTGGGAGAATTCGAGACCACAGTTACCCTTTAAAAGCGATGTTTAGCAAAATGTTCCTTATAGATGTACATTTTAGTCCCTACCCCATCTCCCTATAGTCTGAATAGGGAGATTTTTGGGTAAACACACATGTAAACAAGGACTATTGGCTTACTTAGAAAATTAAACTTAAGAATAGATGCTGGCCACTCCTGTGCTAGGCTTCACCTTTGAGGTCCAGTATGTTACTCTCCATTAATATAGTTACAACATGCCTTTTTAGCTATTCTTGACATTTATCTCACATGATACACCAGATTTTAAAAAAAAAGGAACTAATACCAGAAACCCCCATTAAACTGGCCATATACCACATTCTTAACATCTACCTGGCCCAATAATATTCGTATTAAATTGAAGATTGACTTAACATTGAGACAGAGTATGGCAATTGCAAATATTTTACCTCTAAATATACAGTTAGTTTTTTTTTTTTTTTAGGCAAGAGGCTATTTTTTCCTCTGTTCTTAAATTTACCATCTCAATGCTGCAAACAAAGCCTCCAAAGCCAGTTTCTAATATCTGTCTCTATACATGCCCCTTCACTTCATGGAACTCAACCAATGGGATGACGTGCTCTGCAGAGAGTGCTTATTACCATTGATCAGCCCTGGGACTATCCCATTCATCAGTCAGGGGAGCCCTGCTAAGGTTTCACAAAGCCGACTTTGCAGGGCTCGTTTGTAGCTATAAGGCAAGACCCAGGGGACAGGACCCATCAGTTTAGATCCTCATCCTGGGTACTATTAACTGGGGAGGGAAAACTTAAAGGGTACGATTGCCCTATAAAAGAATAACTGACAATATATTTGCTTTTTACCATAAAATATTGCTATGTTAATAAATTCTGTATTTATAAATGTCCCTAGAATCGTGTATTTAAACCATAATGCATTTTTTAAAGATTTTTTTGCCCTCCAAACTACAGTCATGTACAAGTGACTATGATTTAAATGTTAAATGCAATTTAGTTTTAATTTTAGCCGAAAATATTATTGGTACTTTTTTACAGATCATGTTTAAATGGTAGGTAATCTCAAAGAACCCCTTAAAACACAATATAACCAGTTGACTAATTGCTATTGGCCATTTAAAGGGCAACTATAATTAAAATTCAACCATAATAAAAATCTTTAAATGACTACATTTAAGTAGCCCTTACACTGAGGTGTGTGCGTGTTTTGTTGCATGCCTTCAATAGAGTAACTCAGGCTCAGTTTCTCCCCTCCCTCATAACCGACACCTCCTTCCACTTGACCAGACTTTCTATGAGGGCAAGCATGCTCAGTAATCACTATGAGGCAGCACTGGAAAGGGAATTTCCCATCATGCAATTCACACATACCAACTGTCACCACAGAAAAACTGTACACAGCACGTGTTTATGATAAGGATTGACAACTAAATTGTAAAATGGTTTAGATCAACAAATAAATGGTGACAGTAAGGAAGAATTCTTGTTTCGGGTAATGGTCAATTTTAAAATGTATTTTATTTCCAGTATAGATGCCCTTTAAACTATTTAACCCGTATTTCTACCCCTTTCTAGATCATGATCAATAATCAAATCAAGGGCTAAATTCCCTTGCATAACTTTAACTAGACAAGGTCCTAGATTCCTGTTAGTTTAAGGACAATCTAACAAAGAGCATTAAATATTGTGGAATGCATCTTTGTACTAAATTGCAGCACTCTTAAGAATAGTTAGCCATATTGCATGTAACATTAAAAAAAAAACAATTTAAAATATTTTTTTTTAGCAATAGCAGTTTCAGTGTAACCATTAGTTTTAAGGGTAAAAAATAACTTGCATTCATGTAATTTAATATTAAAAATAAATACAATTTAATCAGTAATGTTGCCTCTTTTCTGGTATCCCATGACCTACGGGGGCTGGTGATGGCCTTCCTATTCAAGTCTATGTGGCTGATGGTAAATGAAAAGTCACCTGAAGCAGGAGACTTAAGTAGATGACAAGAAGTAAATATAACTCCATAATTTTAAGGTTGCCCAATATGCATTTTCTCTTATTCCACTGAGTAGATCTTTAGTTGGATCTTAAAAATGTTTGTTTAAATAATGCCTTAAAGAGCAACAGCGGTCTCCAAAAAAGTTAGGGTTAAATGAAAGCCTGCAGTCTTTTCTTTTAAAGCCCTATATCACATCTCTGACTGCAGTCTGTGAGACATATTATTGGGGTGAATATTCAAATTTCCTGTATCCAGCTGGGTTGAGTGACATCACTTGACCACTGCCCCACAGGAGTAGCATGATCAGTTTAGACTTACTGCCCCCAGGCACCAGGAAGTGCCTGGGGAAAAAACTGACAGTTGAGATGTGGAACCTATTACTGCAGACAGAGGCTGGTCACATGATTCCAAGCTGGTCACATGGCTGAAAACACAAAGTGTTCAAGCAGGAAGTAATATAACTCAACCTTTCTAGCAATAAGTTATTACATATTTTATCTAGACAATGATTTTGGGTTCATTTTGAAAGTATGGAAGAAAGCTTTTCAATACAACATTGGAAGAATTGGAGACCGCAGTAACCCTTTAACTATAAAACAAAGATAAATTAAAGCATCTCTCACCGTTCATTTTTTTCTAATAATCCAGATCTGATTTCATCTGACATTTTCACTCCTGCCTTCTTCTTCTTGTCTCTCTTTTTCTTGCTGAGAAGTTCGTCCTTTATTCAGGCACAAACACGAAAATAAACTTTGTGCAGATTAAACATTCTTTAAGAATTAAAGTTCAAGAATTATTTAAGTTACAAGTAAAATTAAAAAATAGCACTTAAATAAAGTAGTTAAGTTCAAACAAATTGCAACAAACATACTGAATGCAAGGCAACACAGGTTTCTGAGAATTGCAAGGTACCCACACAATTTACTGGAGAGCCTTTGTGCATAATAATAATGTCACTATCGCCCGTTTATAATGGTTTTCTAATGGCATTTTTAAAAAGCATAGCATTAAAAGTGGCATACAAAGGTCACTATCTAGAGCTGACTATGTAATTATCAAAGCTGTTAAGGGTGTTGCACAAATTGGGATTTTTTTAGTACACATGTTCAGGTTTTTTGTACAAAGTTTATTTAATAAAGAATAGGTTTTCAGTCCTATAGATCTCTGATTCCTTGTTAGAGCAACAAATATAGCACATTTTGCAGAAGTAAATAAATTAGGAGCCATGGCTCACTTCTGTCTTACACATCCTGCACAAAGGAATGAAAACAAATACAGTAAAATGAGAAACATTTCAGCAGAACACAGCAGAGACACTGTGTTTAAACCTGACGCCGATCTCAGACCAACAGTCACATTTGTCCGTATTAGGCGGAAATCCCTCCTGCACATATAAGAACCCAAGAACACCATAGGGATCTAAAGCAAACGCCACTGACTGACCTTTTCATCTGAAATGTTATACAGTAAAGTGACAGATATGAGTGGCTGTTTCGCTTCTATTTTCCTTACTGACACAGCTCAGCCATTAAAGAGAGAAATTATGCAGGTGTCACTTGTCATTTTTATGACATAAATTCGCTGTAGGCTGTACCGAGTTGGTGTTATTACTCTGCAAATTTACTTCTGTATCTAGGCTTCTACGAATTGTAGCTCAATTTCCAGAGAACTATCAGGATTAAAGTAATAAAAGAAGTATTCGTATTCCAGCTCTCACAACTACTAGTTGCACTATTTGGGTGCACATTCTATAGCAGTTATGCAGATATCCTTTTAGGTTATTTGTTATCTTCACCATTTCACCAAAATAAACCTCAATAGCTGCCCAACAGAAAAGCAGAATATTAAGGATATATAAAGAAATTTGGGACAAATGAAAGAGGTCAGTGAATAATTTAACATTTTCAAAAGAAAACCATGTTAAACTTACTTGCACAATAATAATAACACAGAATTCCAAGTACCAAGCCCCACTATATGTTATAGTGTCTAAAGCCTATAGCTTATGTAAATGAGTCCTTGGCAAAGAAAAGAGAAGCACAAACTTTCCATACGCCTATTGTTTAGAACTGGTTGTCTTTGTTAATCCACAGCTTCTTTTAAAGAAAAAAATGGGGGGGGGGCCACTAAGACAGAGTAGTAAGGCATCAGGGTGCAGGACAGATGTAAAGGCCATATTCAGCAGTCATGGGGATAACTGGCAGACATTCACAGTTTTTAGAAATACATAAGGATGTTGGATTTAATTTAAAAACCTTTGCAGCCCAAAGCTGCCCTCGGGTTAGATTTTAAAGCTCTCAAAGAAGAATGCTTAGCATTACAGGAATAATATAGGTGTCACAAACAAAAACAAGACAGCAACAATAAATTGTGGTTATTATAAAAGCCTAAACTACAATACAGACATCACTTTAATATTTGATATTAATTGTTGCTGATCTATTATCTTGTCCCAAATATACAAAGGTAAGATCGAGAAGGTAAATCCCCCCCCCCCCCCCCCAAAAAATCACATTATCAGTATTTTCATTTCCTGGATAAAATGGATACAGCAGCACAAACATAATTAATCATTCTGTCCCTCCTATAGTAGGAGTTAAAAATATTTATTATAAACAAGCAGTCCGTTTTTGTTGTTTTTTTTAGTGCCAGCTAGAAATTATTTTTGAAATATATTATTCTAAATGCTCACCAGCTGCTTCTCCAGGTAGATGGACCAAAGTACAGCATAATGGCCCACTGTGAAAATAATGAACAAGAGCAATGCTAGCTCGGCATTGCTCATCTTCCTCACCCTCCTGTAATAGAACACAGGCTGTCGCCAATCCGGGAGGCCATTAACAAGAATGTCATTGTACCTAGAAAAGTAGAACGATTAGCAGGTTTTAGTATTTAGCTAGAAAATGAACATGATCAACATCACAATTAAGAATTAGGACAACATAATGGAAGCATTCAAGACAGATGATCAAACACAAGATTGAACTGTTTCAGATTTTTGTTAGGGAGGCAATAATGTGCTTCTGTTCTCTCTCTCTCTCTTTCTCTCTCATTCTAAAGATCAGAATATTGAAACTCTGCAAATTTTAATTCACAATTTATTTACTGTATGGATATTTTAGAACAGTGCAACCAAGACATGCTGGGAATTGTAGTTTCCAAACAAATGAAGTGCCAAGGTTCCACGTCACTGTTTTAGAATACCAGTTTGCAATATACCAAAGAATATTCTGCAACCCACAATTTCACAATATCTACAACCTCCATTTTATCATGAATAAGGTTTAGGGAACTTAAAAAGAAACATGAATCAACTTGACAAAGATCAAGATCTGGAATTATACAAATCATCAGAGAACACCACAATTACAACTACTACTGCAAAAAATGAGGAGGGCTCTTCAGCCCTTGTTCGCTCAGGAAGGGGGGGGGTGTTTATCAAATGTTTATTAGGCGAGAAATAATCCCAAATTTTTATACTCCATAATCTTAACATATCTTCCAAAAGAGCACTGTAAAATACCAATGGTGTTAAATAAACCCGAGGAAATGGATAACTATGTATGTCAACTTTCAGGCCATACCTCTTGCATAATCTTAACTGTAAGACTGGGTATGCACCAACTAATATTTCAGGCTGACCGTCATTTCAGCGCATCGTCCTCAAAAATAGGCTGGTTTAGTGGGAAGCCGTGATTGATGTCCGACGGTCCGAAAAACACTGCCGATAGTGAAAATAGAAAATATAGAGCAGGCTGCAACGGAGCTCCTAAAACCAAGGCTTTTATTTCAACATTTTAATATCAAAGTGCCGGGGGTTAAAACGTTATGATGGTTGCAGGGAGGGTGGAAAAAACTGCCCTCCCTGCAACCATAATATAAGTATATATATATATACCCCAAAGACAAGGTAACCCAATACCACCTCCACCGCACCAAAAAGGGGCTGGGCACCTCCCTCTGACAGATTCCCACAAAATTACTGCAACCATAATGGCGTTTGTACGCCGATTTGAACCCCCGCGATATTGATTTTAAAATGTTGAAATAAAAGCCTTGGTTTTAGGAGCTCCATTGCAGCTTGCTCTATTTCTTCCATTTGAATTTGTCATTCCTCTGCGAGCAGAGCAGTGATTTAGAGCGTGTGAGCGCCACGGTCTACCTACAGAGGAGCTCCCGTAAGTATGTGTTAGGCGCTGCTGATAGTGCGGTCCAATATAGAACGCACACTCTGCAGCGCAAACTGTTGGTGCAGCTACTTTCACCACGACAGACAGTAATTCGTCCTGCCCGACCGCATGCTAGTAGCATTTTATACCGGAAAGGTGAGAAATAAAGCACAAACTATGTGACAAAGCCAAATTTCCTATTAGCAACTATCAAAATGACTGGTTACTGCTTTCATATTTAAGTACTCCTGTGCCTCCTGATTCATTGGAGTCACCTGCTCTGCAACTCCTCCCCTTCCAATAAGACAGAACAGGCTGCTCATCTACTGCCAGTTAGATTACAATAAGCTGGACATGAATTAGATCCTATGCATGAAACAATTTAAACAAACATCTGAAAAAAACTTCAAAAAGTTCATGGTCTCCACTGTTAATTACATTTATACATTTTTGCAAAAGTAATTAGCCATAAATTTATGGCTCAGAATAAGTCCTGTGAGCAGAATCTCTACTACAGGATTGGAAACTCTCTCCCTCAACTCCAACCTCTCCCTCTAAGAGTGGACTGAATTCCCCACCAAAACTTCAACAAACCTGGAATAAATCCCAAAACCACTCACCTGGAAAATCACCATCAATTTTCCCCAAACGACTATAAAGGTTGAAAGCATGCTATAAATATAGTTCTATCTCAACGGTTCTGTTCTGGCTGACTGTTTACTTATACTTACCCCACAACTTTGAGATCTACAAGAGAAGAGATCTCAAATGTTTATGCAACTTTGGGGGTTATTCAATAAAAGTCCTTATCGTTTAAAATGGTGCTAATTTTGCCCCTACTAATCAGATGTTAGCTTTCAAATGTTACATAAATTCTGATTGGTTTGGGCAAAATTAGCACAATTTTAAACGATAAGAACTTTTATTGAATCTCCCTGTTAATTTTCATTTTCATAATTTAAGATATTCTTTGTATTTTATTCTGTATATAGTTTATTTAAGTTGACTTTTAAATCTCCGAATGCTCAAGGTTATACAGCTATATAATTATTTTGAATATGTAATAATATTGTATGCGATTTTCGTTTTGATAACACATCTACCTTCGTTTAGCAATAATAAGTATATAGATAAATGGTATTAACAATTTTCTCACTGAATGTAAGGGGTCTAAATTATATATAAGAGATCTATGTTATGGCACCAAGCTATTCACCATAAGGCCAATATAGTATTTGCTCAAGCAAAGGGGAAAATAACACAGAGTTCTCATAGCTATAAAAGACTGTGAAATTCCAAGCAACAAATGTAATACAAGACCCCGAGAGCAGATATTTAATCTTAGAATGCATAATAAATGATAAACCATATTTATTGATCAGTATATATGCTCCTCACAAAAAACAAGATAAATTCCTTGGGAAAATATTTAACCGTCTAACAAACAAAAATACCAATATACTAATGTGTGGTGACTATAATTCAATCATAGATCCATCCAGGGATTCTACAAATATAACGTGCATAAAACATAGTACAATAGCTAAAACTGTATAAACTGAATATACATGATGTATGGAGATGTAAATACCCACTAGATACGAACTATACGTATTACTCTGTTGTACATGACACATACTCCCGTATTGATATGTGCTGGACTGACTTGAATACTCTCCCTAAAATTGAAGACATGCAGATTGGCCCAATCCTGTGGTCAGACCACGCACATATAATCCTAAAAGTCAAAGAAAGCAATAACTTTATCCTAAAATATTCATGGCGCTTGAATCAACATCTCCTAACAATACCCCAAATAAAAGGAAAACTGCAAACTCTCACTGAAGAATTCTTTAAAATAAATGACAACAAGGAACCCTCAGACACTGTACTCTGGCAAACTTATAAAGCATATGCTAGAGGTATACCAATACAAGAAGCAACAAGACTTAAAAAGACAAGACTTTCAAAACAGATTTCACGAATGACAGAAATTACTCAACTAGAAAAAGATTATATAAAAACCCAAGATAAAACAAAAATCAAACAAAGTACGTCAAGAATTGCAACAACTAAACACACAAAAATTCAAAATAGCATACAGAAAATTAGGAGCCTGTTCGTACTAGCTATGATATTGAATCCTTTCTAACACAAATAGATCTCCCCACAGTTTCAGCATCTCAACTTAACCTCCTAAACAGAGAAATTACGCAAGATGAAGTTACTAAAGGAATTGATGCTCTAAAACAAATAAAACACCAGGAATTGATGGTTTCCCAAGCAAATTTTACAAAACCTTTAAAGGGTATCTCCACTCGTTTTTAGAAGTTTTGGGAATCCAGTTCTATTGAAGAACGGGAGGTAAAGGAGCTGTGCCTTACCTTCCGTACTTCAATAGAACACACAGGAGCCTGGAGAGAAGGTAAGAAACTTACCCGCTCACTCACTCCCCCGGCGCGTAGTCTGCCAGGTCCCGACGGACCTTGTCTTCTATGCTCAATCTATGCGCATAGAAGACAAGGTCCGCCGGGACCTGTCAGACCAAGCACCGGGGGAGCGAGCAAGCGGGTAAGTCTCACTTTTGAATGTGGATGTCAAATGATATGCCACTATTCTAGCAAACAAAATGAAGACCATTCTTCCTGAACTTATAAACACAGACCAGGTTGGGTTTATATCTTTTAGACAAGCGTCCGACAACATGCGCAGACTGGTAAATTTAATGCAAATGGCCAAACATAATACAACCCCATTGCTACTACTTTCCCGATCGTAATTTCGATCGATTGGCCAAAATGTAAAATTTTTCGGCCAATCGATGGAAATGTCGTATTGTATGTCGAATTGTACATAAAATCGTCCTAATGTATTGTCCCCTATCTCCCCTAATATTTGCCCTAATGATGGATTCAATAGCACAATCTATAAGAGCCCATGCACAAATAACAGGCGTAATTTAGGGTAATAAACACCACAAATTGTGCCTTTTTCGCAGACGATATGATAATGATGCTGACAAACCCTGAGGGGTCCCTCCCCAGAACAATTGAAATTCTGAAATGGGCAAACCAAATATCATGCTACAAATTGAACGAAAACAAATCTACAATTCTAGCATTAAATATTAATCCTGAGACCATAAACATTCTCCATAAACAATTTTCTTTCCAGTGGACAGAGAAATCCTTACCCTATCTGGGAATACATCTTACGGTTCCCACTAATCAACTGTATAATCAAAATTATACACCATTACTACAACTTGCAGAATCACTAACAAAAAAAATGGGATAAAGAAATCTTTCGTGGTTTGGTATCTACAATTAAAATGACACTTCTCCCAAAAATCATTTATATATTTAGAACTATATATATACTACAACCCACTGCAATATATTTCCAAAAATTACAATCTATATTAGAAACATTTATCTGGAATGGCGGAAGAGCTAGAACCAATAAGAAAAAACTATACCAAAAACAAACAAATAGGTGGTCTGGGAATTCCTAACATAACAAAATACCATAAAGCAGCAGTATTGGACCAATTAAAACAATGGTGGTCAGACTCTGAAGAAAAAAATTGGGTGGACGATGAGCAGTGTCTATTGGGAAACAACTCACTTTTTATGGGCATCAGTGATCATAAAGGGAAGAAACCCTATAATAGACATCCCTAAATATTATTCAATAACCACTACTATCCAAGTTTGGAAATAGTTATGCAAATCCTATAGTGGATATACCGACCTACAAGGAGAAATACCTATCTCTTCTACAGATCTCCTAATCCCTGATATAAACTTATCCTCTTGGCAGATATCTGGCCTAACTCAATTAAAACAATTATATAATGAGCAAGGAATTTGAACAATCGAAGATCTTTTACAAATATCTCCAGCTAAGACATATAATGCAACAAACCTTGCAACCCAATACCAATAATATATCACTGCTCCTAAAATGTCTCTCTCTAACACATAATAAAAAAGGGATAACATAACTATAAAGCACTGATACCCGAATCAGTACTATCTGAACTACCCCCACACATAAAATGGAAAGATTTGCAAATGGACATCTCAGAAGAACAATGGCACAAAGCAATCAAACTATCATATAAATTATCTAAATGTGTTAAACACTGGGAAGCGAATGTTAAAATTATAAAACCCCAACAATATTAAGCAAATACAACTTAGGAATAAGCAACAAATGTTGAAGAGTATGTTGCCATAAAGGCACACTACTACATATTTTCTGGAGCTGCCCTAAAATACTTGAGCTTTGGGAAGACGCCTTTAAACTACGGTATTAACGATTTTAGCTTGGCATGTGCCCCCTAACTCAGCGCTATTAAACACAGATATTGACGAATATCCAAAACATATGTCCACAATAATGCTCCATGTGTTCACCACAATAAGAATAAAACTAGCTAAATACTGGAGATCAACCGAAATCCCCACATGGTCAGAAATAATAAATACTATAAACCTAAACAGCGAATATGAACGTACATTCGCCACTTCAAAAGGACACTATGAAAAAGTGTTGTATACATGGATTTTATGGTCAGACAACTGCAATAGAATCTCAGAAATTATTAATTTAGACAAATCCATTGATAAATAATATACTCTAGTAATACTACAACATGCTGTTAAAAATCCTCAATAGATCCACATACAGAATATACAATATAAAGTAATACTCCCAATTAGCCGAATTCACATACTAATCTATACAAATCAAGTTTGTATTGTTTTTGTTTGTTTTTTTGTTCTATGTTTCTTTCTGTTAATTCTTACTAACCTAATATTGTATAAGAAAAATAAAATTAAAATATTGGGTAAAGATAAATCAATCTAAAATAACAAAGAAATGTCTACAATAATATGTTCTATACGAAAATGGAAATTGTTTAGACCACAGATATTTTTATATTTTACTCCATGTAACAACTGCTCTTCTTTTTGATTATGCATGCCCAATAAATAAAAACGAATGTTAAAAAAAAAAAAAAGTCCTGTGAAAGCCATTTGATGCTAACAATGCTAAGTGACACCTGAGGAATATAACCTCCCGAAACGTGTGGGTAATTGGTTACAGCACTTGAATAAATATTGTATTGAGTGTGCTTCCCTTCAAAAGTGTATATGAAAACCGTTTAACAGTAGCCAAGCTACTATAAGGAAGGGGGAGTGAAAAGGGGACAGCCAGCTATGCAGAACTATTGTAGTCATTCCCTAATGCTGGGTACACACGGAGGGATTTGTTGCCCCTATAGACTGCTTGGCACTATTCGGTCCATAGAAGACAGTAATTTACCGACATGTCTAATCACCTGTTCATCCGATCTGGGCGAAATCACCACAGATTTTATAGACCGACACACAGGAATACCAGTCGGCTGGGCCTGTATCACTTTGCGACATTGGCCGTCATGCTTACAAGTCTTAGATCACCTGCTGAAATCGCAAACAAATAACTGCTTCAGAAGACAATTTAATCTGTAAAGACACTTTCCGCTCTTTGCATGTTTTAAAATTCTCCTTTGGAACACACATTTATATCAGTCATGCTGTGATTTGGACTGTTAAAATCTTCTTTTTGCTGTTTATGTTAAATCAGCTGTCTAAAGCGGTTTACACACGTTAAATCCCTGATACCATAGGTATCGAAGCGGCTTTATCATCACTGTGTGCAGCACATTTTCAGAACGATCATGAGGTCGGCAAACATTCCCGTCGGCCTTGCGGTTGTCCGGAAAAGACTGAAAATTCCCCTTGGTCGTGGGCATCTCCCTGTACTAAAGTGTAGGGGATTCGGCTGTGGTCGTGGGAAACATGCAGTCCCGAACATTCTGCTTAAGTTGTGTATAGGGAGAACATTCGGCACTGTGTGTACGCTGATCTCTGAAAATGACAGACAGGATCATGCAGATCCTGTGTCATCTTTCAAACATTTGTCATTGTTTACCCACCTTAAGACTTTTCCTCGTCTATACAACTATAGGACATTTTATAAATTGGATGAGACCACATTAAAGGAGGAGCAGGTATTTGGACCATGTATATTGTAGCCCTTTAAAGGGTATCTCCACTGAGGAAAAAGCATTTTTTTTTTGGTTTATTTTAAAGTACACCATCCCCAAACCCTCCCCCTACCTTTTTCCCCCCAGAATTCCCCTTCGTTTGATTGCAGCAGCATGGGAAAGTTGTGCAGGTTCCTGGGGGTGTGTCTTCCCCTGTGCTGGGAGTGCTGTCACTCAATGTGCATCATCATGATAGCAGACACACCCACTTGGCTGCAGTAAGAAATCATTTCCTCCCTGACTCATTTTTACAGCTGATCATGCAGAGAGAAACAGGGGAGGAAAAGTTAAAACCCTCTTCCCACACTACTGTAACAAAGGCAGGGGGAACTTGCGTTGTTTTTAATAAAGATTTTTTTGTATCTAACTCTGAGAGGGGTGGTTGAAAAAGTAATCTAAGATTGATTTCATAGGGGATGCTGGGAATATGAGGCAATCTGGTATGAGAGGGGGTGGGAGAGAGAAAAAGATAGTACCTGATTACTCCTCCATTAAGTGTGTGTGTATAGAATCGACCAACCAGTCAGAGTCAGATCATACAGACAGCAGCAGCCCCAACGGATCCTCTCACGTTCTGCGCATGCACTAAAGGAAAACGTGCGTCGGACATTTCCCAAGCAGGCGGTCAATGAAAGTGGGCGGACCTGCACCATCCACAGCATTCTGGGAGAATCACATTGGATTTCTTCTTAACTACTGCTCAAAGACACAGGATACTGCAGGTACATATCCACCTTACACATATCTATCCTTACAACCCAGGTGACTTATCAGTGGAGATACCCTTTAAATGTTTCTGGAACCTTTATGTAGACAGAAGAATATGGTGCTATGAAAAAAATATGGTGCTATGGTCCTTCCTGATATTTTTTTGCATGTTTGTCACACATTTTTCAGACCATCAAACAAATTTAAATATTAGACATTAGATTTTAAAATCTAATACAGAGTTTGGAGCTGGAAAGGGATGCCCTTTATTTTATATACAACATTTTACGCTAGGTGAATGGCAGCCAGGGAGGGATCGCGAGGGAAGGGGGAAAGGGCTCCCCTGTGCTTGTCTCAAAGAGGAGGCAGAAATCTTTCATACAGGAAGACACCTCCTACTCTTCAGTTTCCTGGACTTCGGACAAGCACTGCAGTAGAACCATTGGAACAGAGATGTATGGTAAGGATTTTTTTAAATTACACAGTGGGGCAGGAAGTGGGTTAAATTTTAGTTTTAGTGGTGGCTTAAGGATCACAAACTGGTGGTCAGACTTTCTACAA
Source organism: Hymenochirus boettgeri (assembly GCA_019447015.1). Classification (NCBI taxonomy): domain Eukaryota; kingdom Metazoa; phylum Chordata; class Amphibia; order Anura; family Pipidae; genus Hymenochirus; species Hymenochirus boettgeri. The sequence continues at coordinate 43,962,673 of CM033474.1, read as the reverse complement.
TAAAAAAAATCTTTCAAAAAAGGTAGTTGTTTAAAGCATGGTCACTATGTACCTGTAAGGCATCAGTGGTAGAGAAGATACTGGAACCTAACTTTGTTAAAAAATCATATTGTGGACTTTTTCCAGAACTATGCTCCAGAACTGATCTTATAAGTAGTAGTCAGCATGGATGTATGAGAAATGGATTTTGTCAGACTTGCATAGCAGTGGATGTTGTATACTTAGATTTTGCTAAAGCTTTTGTTACTGTGACACATAGGCAACTTGTGTATAAACTGAGGTCTGTTGACATAGAAAAAAAAACATTTGTACATGGAAAGAGAAACGTCTCTGTTTGAAAAAGTAAATCTGTTAGAAAAAGATTTGGGGGTTCTAGTAAGCATTACTTTTCCACATAAAATCATTACGAAAATCTGCCTTTTTTACGTGGAAAGGGGCAAATTATTTTTCATTGCACTGTATGTGGGTCTATTTGTATGTTCAAACAAGGGAATGTGCCATTTGTAATAATGGGTGATAGGGTACTCGTTGTTGGGAGTCTTTTTTAGATTAGACGATTGTCTGAATGCAAGCATAGATGGACATGGAAAAATTATTTTTAGCCATCATTTTTGTGGATTGCGTCCTGCAAATCCTTGTGGGAGATATATTATTACTAATAGTACCCTAATGGTTTCAGTATTGTAGAAGCTGATTCCTGGATATTTTTGTTGCTCTGTGAATATTGATACCTAAAATGATTTAGTAGTAGCTTCATCTTGGGTGTATTTATGAGCGCTTTATATTCTGCAGTGTCTTCGCTGCATGTGCTGAGAAATTGTTTTTGTTTCATGCACTCATGTGATGGATCTTAATAAAGAACAATAAAGAGGGTTGTCTGAGTGTGGTCGGCTTTTGCCTCGATGTCTACAAAACTATCTTTGACAGTATTTAAGCAAATGTAAAAGAAACTTTAAATGTTTAAATGTATAATAGACCTTAATGTTTAAAAAATGCTTCTCTGAGGAATTGTATGTGAAGACTTATGCAAGAATTGTTCTTATAGTTAATGCTTCTTTTAAGACAGGGCAGGGCAGTTGTTTGCTGCTATATTAATGCCAACAGATTCAACTCTTTAACATAACACCCAATCTAAGAGAATTCCATGCTCATTACATTTACATGCTATGTGGTTGTATAAATATATAGTATGCACGACTGATTAATGCATTCTCTCAAGCATGCCATTAATTGCCTTTTTGTTTCCAGTTGACTTTTATGCCTGTGCACTCCTCTGTACAGAAGACGCATAACATGTCAGTACCGAGTTAATAAAGCACTTATTGTCTGAAAAGAAACATGTTGAAGATGAAATTCTGAATACATAACAAAATAGTTTCTAAAATCAGATTTTAATATCTACATTGTCAGGTACATGGAAAAACACTTGCCTGTTATGGAGAAGGGGAGAGAGGGAATTTCCCGAGCTTTCAGGACTCGTTCACACTACATTAGTTTGTATCCGTTTGTCAAACGCAGGTGCATTTTAAAAAAATGACAGACAGTAAAACCCCATAGGATTTCACAATATCGTTCACACTGCATTGTATTTTGTTCCATTTCAGTCCATTTTAAAAAAGAACTGCTGCACGCATTTCTATCCATCTTAAATGCATGAAAACACAATACACAGTAAACGTTTGTGCTTCTGTCCATTTTTCGAAAAGGATGCCTCGGAGTTCCTGTGATGTCATTTATCCTGCCCAATATGGTGGCCAAAACGCAACAGACAAAAACAGACACAAACTGATAAAAACGAACATGAAAACGGTTAGCAATAGAAACAAAAACATGTTAAAGCATCACTAAACATAGTGCGTTTTTAAGTTGCGTTTTTGTCCGTTCCTTGTGTGAACGAGCCCTAAATATTTAAGGGTGCCTTCTAAAAATGCAAAATAACCATTAATACATAATGTAAAGTTTGGTGCAAGGGTTCTCCAACTAGTGTCCATCCAGCTGCTGTTGCAGTGATGCAGAGTATGCTGTGCATTATAGTTTAGAAGAAGTTAGGTCAGACATCAATTATACTTGTTATTGTCTTATTGATGGTCCCAGTATTTTCTATGTAAACCCTTACACCCCTGTCCTTGAACAAAGCAAGAGGGTAATCAGATGCCATTTTACCTTTAAAGTTTACCGTTATAGTTGAACAATGTTTTGTAAGGCCTAGTGACAGGAAAGAGTTAATTAAGGTTTAGTCCTGCTAGAGCAGTACAGCCTTTCAAGGGAGTTTTCTAGATCTATTTGTAATTGATCTTAAGACATTATATTTTAATGTAAAACACATTAGGTTTTATGAATATCACAATTAACAGGATAAATTAAACCCTTATCCATTTACACAGAAGGCATAGAGGACAAAGGCAGTGCACTAATAAGGTGCATAAACATAGTGAACAGAATGAGTTGTCAACATTTTTAAAAAGAGACATCCAACCTGTTAACCTTAATTTAAGCTTCACTCATTGGAAATTCCGATCACACTCTTGCAAGAATTAAACTGGCACTGAAAGGCCTAATTTGGTGCAACACATTGACCAAAATATTTTAATTAAAAATATTTCAAGTTAGTGGCAGGCCTAATTACAGGAATAGAAATAAGGCTTATATTGTCATGCAGGTCAGTAGGACTCCATAGTGGGTTTTTCTCAAGTAAATTGACCGATCGTGGAATAATAGCGCAGCTGCTAAACTGCCAGTCTTGACATGTAAATCAATTTAAATCCAACAAATGCAGTTGCTACTTCCATACTTATTATTAAATTGATACCCAGTGTTATTTGTGCAAAAAAAAAAAAAAAAGGCTGATATTTATATATTTAAATTTTAAATAAAGAAATAAAAAGAAAATGTAATTACACCTTATAAAATAAACAAAAAAAATTAAAGAGGCAAGAAAAAAAAGGAAAAAAAAACATTTTAAACAATTTAAAACACTAGGTTAAGTGTAAAATGTTTAACTCGTCTGATTCTGTATAGCTTTAAAGGCACAATAATTTGGAAGCATTTTAGCAGACACTTAGCAGCGTAGGGGTTAATGTAGCATACATTTAATGCATTAGATGCTTAAAAGAGCACTTTACTCAACAATGTCTGCTGCTCTGAGCAACAGTCTCCAAGGATTAATCCTAAGAATCAATTCCCTATTGATTTTACTATCAATGGACATCACGGCATCATGCAACTACCCATTTTAAAAAGAAGATCACTTCTATTATAACCCACTTTTAGAGTACAGGCTTCGAAAAGGAGAATCCCTGTAGCCCCATGTACTGAAAGGAAAGGAGGGGGAAGGATATACATACAGACATATACATCAATAGATAAATTACCACATACATTATCATATCTATACATATACAAACAAACATGCATTTATTCAAATGTTTACTGTTCTATTATACAGATGTAGAATATCGCACAATGCATGTGTATGAAAACAAACTTGGCCATGTGATCAGCAATAATATCACACATGGGTTTGGATAGGAACCTTAGCAAGGGATGCTTAAGAATTATGGGTATTTACATTTATCCATTACATATCCTAAGTAGATGGTGTTTACAGACTTTTTGCTAGTCTCACCCATTATAAGAATACAGCATCTCCCACCAACCAAAAGTCCAAGCAGTGTCAAAGTCAAAGCAGTTTGTTTCATCTGTTTTATCTAAAGTCGACCCAAGCAAGTGAACAATAGGCAACATTAATATTTATAAGTCTAGGCTTTCCTTAGAATGGGCCGCTATTACAATGCAATTACAAATATTGCAAGTCAATTCACCCTGTCAGGAGTGCAGCAGGCTATAACACAGTTGGGTGTTTGCTGATGAATGCCAATTCTACTGGTCAGTTTTTACAGATTCCAAACTGTAACACTAATAACTAATAGCTACATTTCTTTTTTTATTTTTAAGGAATCATACTTACTAATAGTCAAGTAACTGACAACATAGTAAATTACGCTGTTTTCTGAGAGTCCCAGCGAGAGTCGCTTACTATTTAATAATTTTGAAGTCTTGGATTTTTCTGAAATCCTTTTTTGATACAAAGTTTGTTGAGATACACAATGGAACAATTGAGAGATACCTCCCGTTTGGAAATATAAATGAAGCTCTAATGTATTTTTATGCATTTCAAAGTAAATGTAGAAAGTATTTTCAAATGGATATAAATGACTATGCAGAGGAGCCTTTTAAAAACAGAAGGTACTTTTACTGGTCATACAATAAAATACAACTGTCAGAAATAAAATATAAATGCTTGTTCACAGAATTGTGGGAGGAGTCATACAGACGTGCAAGGTGTGTCAGTTGCTTACGGCTGTTTTGGCCGACAATCATGTATGTATGGCTCCTTGATAAGGCATCGTTTGTTGATCCGCCAGTAGTATCACAAAAGAAGCCTGCTTGAGCGGCCATTACAAATGTGATTTTCGGCAAAAGTGTTGGTTTGTTCGTGCATTGGACACTGCACATTGCATGTCATCGTAATACGATTGTGCTTAATGACGGTTTCCCATAGACAGACACTCACACTATTATCTCTCAACTAATGACAAGACTGCTAATACATTTGAAATAAGATAAATTAACAATATTCATTCTTATGTTTGCTCAGGTTAATCACAAAATTGGCAAACATTGATACAAAGACTTTGTTTGTAGACGATAGAACATCTGATCAGGAAAAAAAAATATTTACGTAAGTTTTGGCTTACGAGTGGTACTTACTTCAACATACACATACATGCAAATATTCACACAACACTAATATATATATAAGGGAAATACAAGATCCTAATTGGCCCCCAGGACCTATCAAGGATCTATATATGATCAGGGTCCTAGAGTGCAGAGAATACTTCTAAAGATTAAGAAACTATAGGTAGCACCAAGGCACTTAAAGCTATGCATTTCATAAATACATTTCATTGATTAAGAAGCTGTTTATTACACCAAACATTAAAACTAATGGGTACATTGTATTTTTATAAAATGAATCTCCCCCCCTCCCTGCAAAGGTTAACAACTAAAGCCGTTACAGAAACAGCTTCAATATTTATATATTTATTTTATCTCAATTACAAAAAAAGCCCAAAAGATTAAGTATTTATGAAGGATTACCAATTGCCTGAAGCAAAATTAAGGCACAGGGCCAAAAAACCAACTGCTTCAAATTAGCAAAAATAGGTGAATGTCGGTTTGTTTTTATAAGCTACCAAGTAAAATGTATATTTTCTTTTTCAAGAAATGTAACTTGTGTATTGTCTTCAATGGACTGAATGTTTTAGAAGGGAAAGGAACCATCTAGCTTTATAGGTGTATTTGCTTCAATTGCTCGACCCACATCTAAAACACTTGTTTCCTTAGAGAGTATATTCCCATCCCACCCACCCACTCTTTTTAACCAGAAACCATATGCATTTCACTGTTGCCCTGTCGTAAGTTTCACATAGGCTTGTTTTCATCCAGTCTCATATTCCTGGCAGAAAAATCCAGCAGTAGAATTTGACTGTGGTACTATATTATCACATTGCCCTACAACAAGAATTTTGTTGGAAAAGCTATAAAGTATATGCCTTTCACATTTCTTAGGACAGTAAATAGATTAGAGGCTATGCATATTTAAAATATAATTTGCCAATGATAAGTGTGCATATTCTGGACACCTATTTTATTAGTCTTTTTAAAGACATTTATTAAATCTGCCATCTAAATTGCCAATAAATCTGCACATTTGTCTCTATGAAAATATGGTTTTGCATTAGTACAATAAGCCACTAGTAACACAAAAACCAAAATAAATAAATCTGTAAACAATTAAATGTAATATTTGAAGAAGAACATGTCATAATGAGAAGCAAAAATAAAAAACTCCACAAGATGAAAGAAAAATCAACTCTTAAATTAAATATTGCATTGTTGGATGCATTTTGTTTCTCAGATAAGTACAACACAGGTTTTTGTATAATGGATGAAACGTAAAGTAAAAAAATAACCTACCGCTGTCTCCTTTCTTCATCTTTCAATACTTCATAAATGGAAACCAACTGAAACAGAATTAGAACACTAGTAAGTTACGAATATTCTTCCTAAAAGAACAGAATTAAAGAAGAAGAAATCCAGGCAAAGCAATGTTAAACTTTAGCCCCAAAGGACTGTGAATAATTACTTTGGAAAGTATTTGCGTATGTAATAAAAGAAAATTAGCACAATTTAAAAACATTGGCAAGAACAAACTAGTTTCCTTAAATGAACACTTACTTGTCTGAAGTCAGTTTCTGCGTTTTCCTCCTTGTTCTTGTCAGGGTGCAGTGTTAAGGACAACTTTCTGTAGGCTTTCCTAATGTCAGCAGATGAAGCATCCTGCAAACAAGGAGGAGGGAGGGGATAGGAGAGAAACACAAAGCAAACTTTGTAAGGAAGCTGAAATTCCCAGAAACTCATTAAGATGTAGAGATAGGCAACCAGCTATAGGACCTAAGGCAATGTAATTGAGCCATCAGTGAACAAGATAGACTGGCCCACATGAATGAACAAATTAAGCTTAATTTGACTTACTTTCAAAACTTCACTATAAGCGATATCTCCTCCCACTGCCAAGCAAATTTTATTAAATATTAGCTATTAGGCTTCAATATGACTTGTGCGCAAAGGTATTATTTCAACAGAAAAATTACTAAAATCAGGCAGACATTTTAATAATAATATCCTTTAAATGCAATGGACAGGTGTATTTTACAATTGCATTCCATTGGTCTTTCCTTTATGTTTGCTTCTCAGTTTCACAGCAGAACTCTCTAATTGAGGTTCCAGTAGCCAATACGGTCATCCATTACTATAAACTTGGGCTACATAAGACTTTTAGTCTTCTCTAAGTAATTTTAAATAATACTTACAAAAGTAGAAATAGTTTTTAAAGTGACCAATGATATTATGGTTAAGATTTTTTTCTCTACTTAATGCAGTTGTCTCATATACAACAATCTCTTCACAACCAAATGTGAACTATTAAAAAAAAAAAGAAGGTATAAATATACCAAATTTGCTTTTTTCTTCTTACCTAATATTTTTATGTGTGTAAGCAATATCCAAATATTTTTTTTTATAAATAAAAACTTGCAATATGTAGAAACATTTTGGATTTTAAGCATACCATCTTTACACCTGACAGAACGATCAGGGGAAAATGATGCACAAAGTTTGAGTGACTCTTATAATTAGGAACTAAAGCCCAAACAAAATAGAATTTTAAGGTTTTTTTTTACAAATCCTATAGAATATTCACAGACCTATATTCTGAATGCCCAGCAGTCATAAAGTAGCAATTCACTCCTTATTAATCAACACCAGATATTTTATGCATTGTATGACATGAAAGGTAACAAAGAAAAAAGCAGAAACATATGAAGAAATCTTTACATTGCGATAATATTGCCGACATAAGCAGAACACAGAATGTCTACAAAACAAAGTTGGAAAAAAGGCAGTGCTTTCCTATTACAACTGATTGAATAAAGATTTCCACATAAAAAGGAATAAATAAATAAACAGAAAGGTGCACTGGTTGAGTATGACAACAAAGGTCCTGTGGTACAAAGAGATTCTGCCACAAGATAAAGTGTTACTAAGCAACAAAGCCAACATATATGGACTGTAACAAAAACACGAGGAAAAAAGCAGCTCTATGGAAGAAATAAAACGGACTAAAGACATGGATGTATTCTAGATCTTTACTATAAGGAATGCATCCTCATTTTATTATTGAAAAAAATAAAACAAAAATGATATAGAAATATAATTTTACAAAAGTAAAAGCCCAGTCTACTTTACATGTAAATAAATAAGTAGAGACCACTTCCCACTACATGAATGCCGGAGTAATGTTAAAAAATACATGACTAAAACTGGCTCACAGCCATTGGTGCGCTTCAAGTTTGTATGTCAATGTTGAGAATGTCTATTCACTAGTGGAATAATGATTTCTGCTGCATTGACAGTGTCTGTACCATAATACTTTGTGAAAGAGGTTCTTTAACCCAATGACTGCTAGAGAGCAGTTCTGTGTATTAAAATACCCTGTAACATTGAATTCAAAAAGCATTTCAGCTTACAAAATAAGGTAATACACCCTACATTGTTTCTTATCCCAGCACACCCAGTTCCTTATTCCAGGCTCAAACTATTATTTTGCTTGTTGATCTGCTGAATTGGAAAACTACACAAATGTAGGTTTTTATTTTTTCTTTGACTCTTGTATTTCTCATTTCAAGTCAGACATTTATAATTTGCTTTTATGGGACAGAAAGAAAGCTAACATTTGAATAAATTGATAGTATATTCATCTCCCTTTCTCATAAAACATATACACGAGTAACTAGATACACTCAAGGCCTATATATACCATGGCACTCCCCTTAAATATGCAGAATATCACATAAAAAGAAAAAAGAAGGGGATAAATGTGTAAACAAATAATATTTATTGTAAACATAGAGCCCCTGACTGGGGTACTCACACACCCACTTCCCCCCTACAGATCTAATAACCAGAACAAATGGTACCTCTCACGCAAATATCATAGTATATGAACAATGGTCAATATACTTATCGTCCATATATAAGGTCAAACAGTAATATCCTCAGGCCCCCTCCCACGCAAATTTATGTCTAGGATGGTGGGAGAGGGAAATATTGTTTTCAGATGTACATCGGTGCCACACCTCAAGTGTTGAGGTGTGGCACAGATATATAGATGACATCTTCATCCTGTGGAGGGGCCCCTCACAGGAATTTCTGCGATTCCTTGATCTTCTTAATCGCAATGACTTCAATATCTCCCTCACTCGCCATATTTCTAACGACTAACGAATTCTTGGATCTTTGGGTTAAGAAACACCAAGGGACCCTAATCACAACCCTCTATCGTAAAAAGACAGCCACCAATTCCCTTTTACATTTTATGAGCTCACATTTACCTTCACTTAAACGTGGTATACCGAAAGGATGCAACAACGCAATTGCACCCTTACAAAGGATTATAAAAGAGTGGCTGCTTTATTAGAGAACAGGTTTCAACAGAGAGGGTACCCCAAGTCCTTACTACGTAGAACCAAGCACTCCGTTTCACAACGGACACAACATGATGTACAATCCAGAACTAATGTGCAAACGGATACTACACTGAGGTTCATTATACAGTATAATACAGACTGGAGGCTAGTAAAACAAACTATCGAGGAAATGGCACATTCTGACAAATGACTCTGCCATCTCACCTTTTATTACAGCACAACCCTCCATTACAGCAAGGAGAGGCACCAATCTTGGCGACAGATTGATGCAGTCACTTTAACAGATGTCCCATACCCCTGGGTAGAGGGGGAAAAAATGACAGGTACTTACCCATGTGGTCAATGTGTTTATTGCCATTACATGGACGCCAGACAATTTTTGATTGGTTCAGACGGGAAATATGAACACAAAATCAGACAGTACTTGAACTGCAAGTCAGAGAACGTTGTATATGCCCTATTATGCCCGTGCAATTTGATTTACATAGGTAAAACATTGCAGATGCTAAAACAAAAGACTCGCAAGTCACTTATCTACCATCAGATTAGCAGGACGGACATTAGGACATAATAGGGCACCGTGCCCTATTATGTCCTAATGGGGCACCACAGGCAAGTGTGGCCCAACACTTTTTAACTAAGCACAACTGTGATGTAAAAGGACTTAAGCTAGGTACACACCTAGCGATTTTTCCTCCTGACCGACCGTTCGATACTTTCGAACGGTCGGCCAGGAGGAAGGACTGTCGGTCGCGGCAAAAGCAGCCGCGTCCGATAGTCACCGCGACCGATCGTGCGGTCCATAGAGGACCGCACGATCGGACGAGGTTTTCCACCCTGTCCGATCGTCCTTTCGTCCGATTCGGACGAACGGTCGATCGGACATGGGCACTTTCGGATGCGATAATTTCGGTCCGATCGACCGATACACTGAATTATCGGTCGATCGGACCGAAATATCTCATCGTGTGTACCCAGCTTAAGATGTCTGGGTCTTGCTAAGGTCACTCTTGGAATCAGAGGGGGAGACATTAACTTAAGGTTACATAAACAGAGACCACACTGATTTCTAATCTGCATACCAAAAGCCCACATGGACTCAATGAGGAGATGGAATTTACATGCTTTATTGGAATCTTTTTCACAGGATCCATTGGATGTACCTTATGCCAGGATTGGATGGGACACATATGTACAATGACCTGGCCTGTATTCATATATAGGTGTTGCATCCCACACTTCGATACTGATGGAACTACCGTACAGATGGAAACTGTGATTAATTGGGACGCCAACCAACCAGCAGTAGATAAATGATTTATTCTCTTTGGAAAGGTCTTATGCACGTGGACCTGGTTTACTATTGGACCCACTGGCATTCCTGTAACAAGTGGATCTAATTCATTGGTCTGGAGGAATAGCGATTTCCATTCCCAGTAAGGTACACTTTTGCAATTTTTGGTATCTATATCTACCTGGAATACCATTTGGGATCCTCTAAGAATGTTTATACTTACCTAGATACCTCAAGAACTCTTTATATTCAAAGACTGTATATGTCTGTATATAACTAAACTTGTTCTGAGCTGGTTCAAATACCAAGGATTATTTTTATTTACTTAGCTCTATCAGTGTATGTGTTATGTTGTTTAGGATTGGTTACCACTGTTTGTACTCTGTAATGGATTATATATGTGTGGTATAGTGTCTGGATGGTACAAATGCTGGTTTGTCACTGTATTCTAAGAGGCTGGCGATATTTATATACATACATTATTTACCTTGATTATGCCCGGTTGGGCTTGATATCTATAGAGCATATTGCCAATCACTAAGATGGTGAATTTGACAAGACACGTGAGAATTAGTAGTCCATGCTAATTTAATGGACGTAATTCCTGATCTCGCGATTTTTGGGTGTATGACGGAACTCAGTTACCCAGCGCTGATTGGGTCCCACAACCTACTACTACTTTCGGAAAGGAAGCGGAATTAGCGCCATTGAATAAGCTCAGTGGAAGAGCAAAATGCGTTTAGAGCTTATTTGCCTCCCCCTTACCAGCATTTGTACCTCCAGCATCCGGCCCTATGGTCTCCTTCTGAGGACATGTTGTGACCTGAGGATATGAAGGTTTCGTGCACGGACCTTACTGTTTGATCATATTGGGACTCATACTGACGGTAAGTATATTGACCATTGTTCATATACTATGATATACTGATATTTTCGTGAGCAGTACCATTTGTTCTGGTTATTAGATCTGTAGGGGGGAAGTGGGCGTGTGAGTACCACAGTCAGGAGCTCGATGTTACTTTACAATATTATTTGTTTGGACACATATCCCCTTCTTTTTTCTTTTTATGTGCCTCTCATAAAAACAGATATATAAATATAAAACTACAGAATTGTACAGAAAACTTTCCATAAAACCAAGATACACCTTCTTGGCATGAACTACTACTATATCTATGGTTACTAGATATCCATGCTAAAAGCTCTTCATTCATTTTCTATGGAACAATTTTAAATATCACAAAAAAAAAACAATCTGGTCCTGTTAGTTTTATGATCCAGCAATAAGTTAATTTTGGTTTACCATGGGGGAAAGGCCTGCAGTGCCCATGCCAAACTTCTCCCGGAGGAGAGACAGGAGGCAGCGTCCTATATGGACTCTGCTATCCTCCTGTGGTCAGGTTTTTGGACTTTGGGGGGGGATTACAGGAGAACCATTTGGAGCTGGGATGTAAGGTAAGGATTATATTAAACTACAGAGTGGGGCCAGTAGTGGGTTAACATGTGATTGGTTGGGGAAAAATTAGCACAATTTTTAACGAAAAGAACTGTTATTGAATAAACCTGTATGTATATAGTTTTTGGAATGTGTAATGTTTTTTGTTTGCTCCTTTAACCTAACACATATAAACAGCGTGTTAATGATGAGACCCCGAATAAATGAGAAATGGAGTACATTGCTGGCAGCAAAGCAAAAAAATGCTAAGCTTAAGGAGCATCAGTCAGCAAGCAATTTCCCGGATGTCAAAAATGGATTTCAGCATGATTCTTTTAAACTAGAAAGCCCAATTGACAGGTATCATGTGTTAGCAATTGGCAGTAAAGAAAAGGTGTTGTTGGAGCATATTAACAAAACATTTGATTTTTTTTTTAAGTGCAAGTGGGGAAAATTATTTGGGAACCAAATTAATAAAACAAAAACTGTTTATTTCTATATTTTACAGTTCCTCTTTAAAAGGTTAAAACACATAACAGCATCAAAAAATTCTATAATGCCCCTTTCCCCAATGCTGAAATCTGGTGTACTATGCGTGTTCTGGCTTTGTTCTCAGTTGATACCAGTTTTATTGCTCTTAAATGGCATGTTCAACCCTCAATTTTTTTTTTTTTGTTAAAGTAAACCACTCCCCCAACCCCCAAGATCATCATACTCACACCTCCCCAAGGTGTTTATAAAATAAGTTAACGCCAGTGTTCTGCCACTGCATAATGAGCAGGATGGGCTTACATTAAGTACATAGCTGCACCACTAATTCAAATGCACATAGGAAGACAGGCAAATGCTCTCCTTCCTCCATGTGAATTATAGTTTGCCTAAACATTTAAATAAAGGATTTCCGTTTTCAAGATCTGGCCAATGGGAAGATGAGCACGTTTTCTCATTGGCCTTGTTTAGGTCTCTGTCAACAATGCACGGGTGGAGTGGGGGGAAGGCAAGTACCGTTTTCTTTTACATATACTGGTTTAGTGCCCATTTAACATAGAAAATGATTTGTCATACAAAGTTTTGTTGAACATTCATTTGGATAAGTAGTAGTGAAAGAAATCTAATGGGTATCATCTGTAAGGAACAGAACACCAAACTAAAAAAAATATTATTGCACGCAAGCTCAGAGGACCTACTTACAATGTCCTTTGCCTGCTTGTTTTCTGGAATAGCTCTGTCCTTGTGCCTTTCTTGTCACTCACCATCAGCTTGTCTACCTCCTCCTGCCTTCTCCCAACAGCAAACAGCATGCGCATGCACTGTTCAGAAATCTTCTGTCGGGCTTGAGTGACCTCCTAGGCAATAAGCTTGACTGACAGCCTAGATCATTATAGTGGTGCCCCTTCCCATCAAGGATATACTGTTCTGGGTTCTGTTTTAATATAGCATAATTACCTCACCCAACATAAAAAAATCTCTCCAATTTAGAAACTATTCAATGCTACACAACATTTGGATGCTTTTTTTTCAGGCAGCAATTCACATGGTGAATTTGAAGCTATTCCCATTACAGTCTATATAGAGTTTTTTCAAGCATTTTGTTATACAGGTATAAAGAAACGTTTCAACATACATATCTTCTAAAATGCTCTGAATGACAAAAGTTTTATATCTTTTTTTGAAGCAAAGAAATCATGTGTACCCACTCTTAGAATTTCATTGGCATTTTTATTCTACCCAATTCCCAGAGTATGCCACTCTAGGGATAGAACTGCAGCAAAAACCAGGACCACAAATCCCTATGGAGCCGTATTAATAGGCACTTATAGCTCTTTCAAGCAGCTAAGCACTGAAAGGAGAGCATGATGCACTGCATGACAAATGTTACTGAATCACCTAATGGCAACCTTTGGCTGTTTTCACCTGTTTCTGCCCTAAACCGTGAAGATTACCAGACAATAAGAATGACTTTTTGGCCAAGCAATACTCTCTGTTTTAGTGTTTTAGTTGCATTTATTTTTAGTTAGCTTGTTAGCAAACCTCATAATATTGGTGACAAATATGACATGGAAATTTGATTTGGTCAATGACCTTACAAGTAGTAATTTAACAGTAGTAATTTTAAGAGTAAAAATTTAACAGGTTTAGATCTTGTGATCTTATTTAACAGTAAGAATTCTTGTAAAACAATACCAGTGAATATCCTTCAATTTTTTTTAAGGTCTATTACAATGACAAACATATTTGTATATGGTTAAGGATTGAGTTGAATTCCAGTTGCATGTGTTGTACCACTGGGTTATGAAATGATGACCACTAAAATTGTAGAATGCAGGCCATTGAAATCTATGTGTGTGCAATAATTCCAAACAGATTAAGGCCACATACAATGCACAAATATCGCTGTGTGTCTGTCTGCTTCAGCCATCTACTTGTGTCCACTTGTATCTACTTTTAGATGCGTTTGTGCTTGCATACTGTAGGAGATTTTGGGTAAAACAAAAATTGCATGTCATGTGGATTGTATCTGCTTCGGTCCTCTTTTATATGCGCTTCCGTAGACATAATTAGACAAAAAATGGTGATTGCATGTGTTAGCAAATCGCAACAGATCGCAGCCCACAAGGTGGGGCCTACTTTATGCGATTTACATTATAAATAAAATGTTGTCACGGATCACAAAGGGCAAACAGATTGCAAAATGCATTTAAAGCGCGCTAGTGTGGTCCCAATTGTGAAAATATTGCCATAAAGTTTCAGCTAAAAGGAGAAGAAAAGTAATGCAGTATTTTTCAAACAGGGGTTTAGGGAAACCCTAGCATTCCCTAGGAGGTTTCTAGGGGGTTTTCAAGGCTATGTAGCAGTTAAAGGATAAGTACACTGTAAAAACAAGTTAAGTTTAAAGGAAGTGTTCTCTCAGAAATGACATATTTTACAAACTTCTGTATAATAAACCAACCTGTGCCACATCCCCAAGGATACCTTTATTTTTAAAAAAATTCTACTTGTAGCCTCTGCAATCAGCTTGTAAAGTTCTGCTCGTTTTTGGTGGGAGTCTCCTTCACTCTGCACTGCTTGTTGTCTATCTGCTGTACTGACATGTTATAACCCCTCCCCTTTTAACCCCATGACTAATAGACTTTTCCCTCTCTTCACGTGCACTTCTTTTTGCTGCATAAGGTACAGTTTACTGACTGATCTACTGAATTTAGGGAGTACTTATAACAACTTAAACCTTGATTGGTAATATTGTTTATTGAAATAAAATGAATGTATTTATTGTTTATATAGATTTATATGTTTGTTTATAGCAGTGTGTTACTGTGATTCTATCAGTGTTTGTGTTACTGTGTGTGTCTGTCAGTTTATTTGTGTTGCTGTGTATGTCTGTCAGTGTATTTGTGTTGCTGTGTGTGTCTCAGTGTATTTGTGTTGCTGTTTGTGTCTGTCAGTGTGTTTATGTTGCTTTGTGTGTCTGTCAGTGTATTTGTGTTGCTGTGTGTGTCTCAGTGTATTTGTGTTGCTGTTTGTGTCTGTCAGTGTGTTTATGTTGCTTTGTGTGTCTGTCAGTGTGTGTTGCTGTGTGTGTCTGTCAGTGTCTTTGTGTTGGTGTGTGTGTGTCACACACAACCTTTTCCCCTAACCATATTGCCTGTGCATCACTTTCAGTGTGGCATAGTTTATATGTAGTACAGCTTTTACATCCATCAAACCCCACACAACCTTTCCCCCTAACCATATTGCCTGAGGCATCACTTTCAGGGTGGCTAGTTTAGGTAGTAAGCTTTATCACCGCACACACAACCTTTTCCCCTAACCATATCGCCTGTGCATCACTTTTAGTGTGGCATAGTTTTAGGTAGTAAGCGATGTCATCCCGGACACACGAACCAGCTTTTTTAAAGCTGCAGCTTACAATTAAACTTAACTTGTTTTTGCTGTGTACTTATCCTTTATTTGGCTAAATAGAAATCAATGCATACATACATAACCAAACAGCCTTTCTGCATGTACATGTTATATGTATTTGTGTCTAAAAGAAAAAACCCAACAACAACTGGGTTGCCAGATAAATTGTTTCATTGGACACACCTAATATGTGTAATTAGTAGGGCTGTATTGTGTTTGTAACATTAATTCATCATGCAGCATATGTTTTTAATGGGTGTCCCTACCTGCCCTTTAATGAGCTACACAGACTTTTTTACAGTATCCTAGATATTGCTTCAATCGCCATAATCCCCTAAAAATTGCTTAAATCTGCCAGTCTCTCAGAGATTGCATTTCACCTACATACCCTTTAATATTACCCCTTTAATAGTTACACTAGAAACAACATTGTACAGAGCTGCAGAGGGAGGATAATGAAGTGAACCTGATCAAAGCACAGCTCTGTGCAATGCTTTTCTCTATAGTGTACCTACTGAAAGTAAATGAAACCTTCACTATCTGAAGACAATGAGCAGACCAATCCAGCTTCACATTTTTGTTAATATCCCAATTAACAAACAGACACATTGATTTAGCTAGAATAGAGCTAGCGTAGATCTCACTAAAACCCAGGGACGCTACTATATAATGAAGTTAAGGCTCATCACACGCAATGTGCTCACCAACCAAGACCCCCGACTAACTGCCTTTTCGGCTGAAACTCATCCTGTATGCGTTCGTTCAGGGTCTTTGTTGATCCGCCCAGCGGACGTTCATCGCGGGTAGCGGTCAGTGTCGGGATCGTGGCTCTGCACTCTTGCATGTGTACGAACCTTTAGACAGGAAAAAGTGATACACTCTCCTATATAGAATGACAGAAAAAGTAACAAGGCAAATTAAAACTTTGAAGTTATTAGAAAGACACAAGGCGTACACGTCCTTTAAGGTAATATATCTCTTAGGATATTTAGAAGAATAGAGTTCACGGTCAGCAGGTATATTTAAATAGGATCCTAAGTATGAAGACTGAAGAAGTGATCTGCCTGGACCCCACCTCCACGAATCGGGATAGTGCTCACAACTTTGCTCTATTACGATTTTCTATTGCCACACCATATATTATGAGCAAATCTCCTGGAAACATAAACCTTTTATAAATTCTAAAATTATATGAACCAGCTGATTGCTGTTATAGGGAAGTGTGCACAATCACATCTGCTTTAGCTTCATGATGTTCTGCCATGCCATTTATCTATCCGTCATTTATCATCCGTCACACACAACCTTTCCCCTAACCATATTGCCTGTGCATCACTTTCAGTGTGGCATAGTTTAGGTATCATCATCCACACACCTTTCCTACCCTATTGCCTGTGCATCACTTTCATGTGGGCATAGTGTAGGTACAAGCTTTGTCAACCATCACGCACATCCTTTCCCCTACCCAATATTGCCTGTGCAGCACTTAATTAGTTTGGTAGATAGCCAAACATGGCAATTTCAATATATACCATAAACTAATGTATGATATCAATTAGAAAGGATAAATACTCCAAAATTTGACCAACCTGTCCAAGTGCCAAAATGGAAGTGAACTTAGAATGCCCTGCCTCATTCCCCACCCTCCCATGTCCCCCATAATTCTTTGAGTACAATCCCAAAAATGACCAATAATTTCAACCCCACCCCTGTCACCCATAATCCATGATAGTATTAAAACCCCATCCCTACCAGGTCACCCATCCAATAATAATGCTTGCACTTCATATTGCACTTTTTTGTTTGTCACTTGTAAAGAAAACCAATTTTTGCTTCTTTCTCCTTGTTTCCAGTAACGGGGTGCGCACGCGCGAGAGAGAGAATGTGTGCGCGCGCGATGCCGTCGAACCCGATGCTTCGGCCGTTGGCTGTTTGTGCTCGAAGAGAGGTCACTGCTTCTCGAATGCAGTGGCCTCTCATTGCGCATGCCTGCCGGTTTAGCCTAGTCGTGGATTGGAGCATAGGCTGAGCCCCAAAGTCAGACCTAGACTGGGGGAAGCTGATACCGGGAAATATTACAGGGGACAGGAACATCACATTAGGATTCTGCAAAGAGGTATTTGTAGTGTGTAAATTATGTTTTCTTCTCTACCAAAAGTATAATTAGCACTGAACTGTTCCTTTAATTGTAAGCTGCAGCTTTAAAAAATCTCCCCCCCTCCCTCTTTATTAATTTTCTAGGTCCCTCCTGAGCCACTGACCGTGATGGTGTAGAATGTGGCTGGCTGACACTGGATGTGCGTGAAGACTGTTGAGCTCCTCCCCCTGAGACTTGCTGCCTTCCCCTTCTTCCAAAAGCTGCGAACGCGTGGTCCGTTTACGTCACTGCGCACGCGACGTCCCATCTGCGTGTGCACAGGCGCACGTAATGTCATCGCCATGCACTTGTACAAGCACCGCACAGCAATGTCACGCCCGAACACACAACCATTTTTTAAAGCTGCAGCTTACAATTAAACTTAACTTGTTTTTGCTGTGTACTTATCCTTTAATTATGGCTAAATAGAAATCAATGCATACATACATACACCAAACACCCTTTCTGCATGTACATGTTATATGTATTTGTGTCTTAAAAAAAAAACCCAACAACTGGGTTGCCAGATAATTTTTCTATTAGGGACACCCCTAATATGTGTAATTAGTAGGGCTGTACTGTGTTGTAACATTAATTCAGTCATGCAGCATATGTTTTTAATGGGTGTCCCTACCTGCCCTTTAATGAGCTACACAGACTTTTTACAGTATCCTAGATATTGCTTCAATCGGCCATAATCCCCTAAAAATTGCTTAAATCTGCCAGTCTCTCAGAGATTGCATTTCACCTACTACCCTTTAATATACCCTTTAATAGTTCCACTAGAAACAACATTGTACACGAGCTGCGAGGGAGGATAATGAAGTGAACCTGATCAAACACGCTCTGTGCAATGCTTTTCTCTAGTGTACCTACTGAAAGTAAATGAAACCTTCACTATCTGAAGACAAATGACAGACCAATCCAGCTTCACATTTTTGTTAATATCCCAATTAAGCAAACAGACACATTGATTTAGCTAGAATAAGAGCTAGCGTGAGATCTCACTAAACCCGGGACGTTACTATATGATGAAGTTAAGGCTCATACACACGCACAAGTGTGCTCACCAAGCCAAGACCCCCGACTAACTGCCTTTTCGGCTGAAAATCATCCGTATTGCGTTCGTTCAGGGTCGTTTGTTGATCCGCCCAGCGGACGTTCATCGCGGGTAGCGGTCAGTGTCAGGGATCGTGCTGGGGGCTGCATCTTGCATGTGTACGAACCTTTAGACAGGAAAAAGTGATACACTCTACTATATAGAAATGACAGGAAAAAAGTAACAAGGCAATTAAAACTTTGAGTTAGTTAGTAGAAAGACACAAGGCGTACACGTCCTTTAAGGTATATATATCTTTAGGAATATTTAGAAGAATAGAGTTCACGGTCAGCAGTAATTTAAATAGGATCCTAGTATGAAGACTGAAGAAGTGATCTGCCTGGACCCCTACCGCCACGAATCGGGATAGTGCTCACAACTTTTGCTCTATTATACGATTTTTCTATTGCCACACCATATATTATGAGCAAATCTCCTGGAAACATAAACCTTTTATAAATTCTAAAAATTAATATGAACCAGCTGATTGCTGTTATAGGGAAGTGTGCACATTACATCTGCTTTAACTTCATGATGTTCTGCCATGCCATTTATCTACACGTCCTATAATGCGTGACTCCAAGCTAAAATCTGTATATCAGTACTGCTGACATAATTAAAATAGAAGACTATGCCGAAATACCTTAGGGACAATACTGTCTTAAAGACTTCCCCCCTTAGTACAGTACCCAATTTAAAATGTTCTAAGGGATTCCTTTATTTTTTTCATAGGCACATTTTCCCTTTTTTTACAAATAAGAGCCTTGCAAAAGACAGATGTAAGGATGTCTGACTACAGGCTAATAAAAAATATACATTTATAAACATTTCTTTATGTCTCTAATTTTTGTTTAGAACAAAATATACTTTAAAAAAATATTTGCTTCGGCCTTATTTTGGTGTGGACTCTTTTTTTCCTTTTTAAAGGCTTTATTTTAAATCATGCAACAGTGCAATCTAAAAATGGATGCTGACACAATAAATGAAATTAGACTAGCACTCTGACCCATCTGTAATCAAACACAACTCAATCACTACTATCCGGGTACAGGCGTCTTGGGTTCCCACAATGTTCACTCCAAGGTAATGAAAAGGTATTTTATGTGAACCACAATAAACTACAATAAAAAAAAGAAACAAGGCAAGAAAAAATAAATGAAACAGTTAATAAAGAATCCTATCAAATAATTGTCGTGCAAAAAACTAGCTCAAAACCGGTGCAAAATTAATTGCATCGCTTTGCGCTGCGCAAAGGAAAAATTGCAACACGGTGCAGGCAATGTAAAACCTTTGCTCAGCGTTAGTACATGGGTTGCATGATTTAACGCTTATTTTCTTGTTCTCGCGGGATATTGCATCTCCCTGTGAATGCTGCTGACCAGCACTTGAATTATTTGCACTTTGTATTCCTTAAAGGCATGTCCACCCTTGAAAAAAATTTTTATAACATTCCCCCTGTCCCCTCAGCCCCAACCGCTATATTTTTATTATTAGAAAGTGCCCCAAACTTTACTTCTCCCTCTTTCCTCCGCCGCACTGCCAGCCCTTTGCTTGCGAGAAAATGCAAGCAGAGGGGCGGGACTGCAGTCGCGTCTGTGATTGGCTGAGCGGCAGCCAATCACGGACCGGCTGCCGGAGTTCAGTGCGGCGGAGGAAAGGGAGGTAAGTTTGTTTGGGGCACTTTCTAATAATCAAAATATAAGCGGTTAGGGCTGGTGGACAGGGGGAATGTTGTATGGAAGGTTGTATGCTAGGGGGAGGGAATCCTAATCGGAGGGAGAGGGAGTGGGAGAAGGGCTGCAGACCATGCCAAACTTCTCCCGGAGAGGCAGAGGTCCTATATGGACTCTGCTATCCTCCTAGTGGGCAGTTTTTGGGACTTTGAGGGGGACTACGGAGAACCATTTGGAGCTGGGATGTGAGGTAAGGATTTTATTACATACATGATGGCCCATTACTGGGGGGATTATAGCTTTGGGGGTGGACATGCCCTTTAATTTAACTTATTACTTAAATTATGGCAACGGTAAATCACACAGAAGAAGTTGGCACTATAAACCTATAATAATAACATAAGGAGAGTGGTCACATATGCATGCACCATAAAGGCCCTGGAGGTAGTTTATTAAACCTCTATTACTGAATGGTATCCTGTATATTTCTTCAACATTAAACATCAGTACAATTTACACTTGTGCCCTCTGTAATAACATGGCAAAGGATAAACACCATGCACATCAGTCTTAAATGTCTGTGTATTATTTATTGTTGCATACACAGAGTCACGTGTACACAAGTGTAACTTTCGGTAACGTGAGCTGTACCTTCTTCAGACAATCAACATGGGACAGTTATATATGCCAAATCCCTTGTGCCAATCCTAAAACTTAGGGGGCCCTGTGGTATTAGGATTGCTTTAGAAACATACATGTGTCAGTTACCATAGACATTCCCTCAGGATTAGTTTGGATGGCTGTCATTTATGTGTGTGGATGATGTCATTCACCACAAAGAACAAAGTAAGTATGGACATGATGATGTGTGCAGGTATATTAAGGGACTTTTTTTCTTTCTTCTTTATTGCAAGGGAAATTCAACTCTAACTATTCATCCCCATTAACAGGGGCATGATTCCAATGCAATGTCTACAATGTTTCCAAAGCTCCTTATTTATTGCTAGAACAGTTGACCTGGTACTACAGCAAATGTGCATTCCAAAATGCAATAGTAATCTTTAACATCCTATTAGGCATTGAGGAAGAAATAGCTAAAAACAGCAAGTCTGGGGATTCGAACCTGTATCTCATAGTTGCGTGTTTCTAAAGTAGAGCATAGTCTTTATTTAGAAACTTTATCTTTGATGGAAGCAAAACATAAAATGAACATCAGTAAAAATCAGCAGACTGTTTTTTTTATTTTTCTGTTAAGTTGTCTGCAATTCAGATAATAAACTACAGGAAACAAGCAGCTTTCAAAGTTTTATCAGGACTTCATATTGGTGTGAAGACTTTGTATAGAAAATATGTGCAGAGACCATGAACAGTGGGTCAGGGACATGGCCAATAATGCACATGCCCACAAGGCTCTTGAAGACTACAGGGCGTGGGTTGACTGGCACAACATGGAAACTTCTTGTTAAAGAATCTACTTCTTAACACAACCTTGTTAAGAGAAGTATCTTACATATATAAGTATAAAACTGTTTCTGGGAAGAAAGGTTTTCACAAGTAGGATCAAAAATACATATTTTAATACCTTTTATTTCTCCTTTACCTATTATCTCAGCATTCACTTTTTGTTAGTAAAATGCTGGTGTTTCATTGCCAGCATTAATTCTAAAACATTTAAAAATAAACTACTTTATTTACACCAAATCCATACTAACTACAAGGCAAGCAAGTCATACTTACTTGCACACACATGTATAGATTCGTAGTGAATTCATTATGCAGTCCTTTATACCAGTGTGGCAGTATCTGCATTACACATGGGGAGGAAAAGCGATTTATCATGCCTGATGAATTTTCCTTTCCTCATCTATAGATGCCAAAATAACTAATAGAACACCCCCACAAAAGTGTTTTAAAGGGCTGTGCATGAAATGTTCTATTACGGCTTCTTAAAGGGCATGTCCACCCTTGTAATAAACTTTGTTATATTATATTACTGCTCCTTCCCCCAGCCCACCACATAACTATTATTTACAGAAGTGCCCCAATCTTTGCTACTCTGCCTTTATCCTTCGCTGCACTGCCCCACGGAAATGCAAGCAGGCGCGGACCGGCAGCCGCGTCCGATTGGCTGAGAGACGACAATCACGGACGCGGTTGCCGGGAGTTCAGACCGCGAAGGAGAGAGGCATGGTATAAGATCGGGGCACTTTCTGTGAATAATAGTTATGCGGCTGGGGAAGGTGCAGTACATAATTAAAAGGGTTTTATTATGGGAGGAGACAAAATCGTGAGGGAGAGGGAGGGGAGAATGGCTTCAGTGCGCAAACTTCTCCCAGAGGGGAGAAAGAGGCATAGTCCTATATGGACTCTACTATCCTCCCTGCTGCCAGTTGTTGGGACTTTGGGGGGGGGGGGTGGGACTACAAGAAAACCATATGGAGCTGGGATGTGGGTAAGGATTTTTACACACACTACATAGTGGGGCCAGTATGGTTAAATATTAGTTTGGGGGTGGACATGCCCTTTAAATTGTTGTAAACTTGGAAAGTTTTGGACAAGGGTATTTCTGAATTCAATCCCACTATTTTAAATGTAAAGGATGTGTTCTTTTTTCCCTTGGTGAACATCATAATTGTTTCCACAAATACCTTTATTTGTGGAGGATTATGTTGTTTATGTTAAAAAATTGAAGCCAACTTTAAAAGAAGAGATAACTGGGATATGTATGATAAGTGGAGTCAATATGGGTGGAAACAACAAACATTTTTTAAGGCCCCAACAGGAAAGGGGTAATGTCATGTGGGTTCCTATAAGCCGCCAATGCAGCGAGATGAGGTTGCTAGCATTTGGCTGATTCTGATGTAAGAGGCAAATGGAAAGGAAGAAAAGGCATTTAAAACCTTTAAAGCCAAGGAACGGAAAGGGCCTTAGGATATAAAAACTGTAACAAGGAGTATAAGAAAGCAATCAAACTAGCTAAATATTAATAATGAAGTTAGGATACTGAACAAAGCATCACTAAGCCTAAAAAATTTTTTTAATATATTATAGTAAGAAGATGAGGACTGAAATGTGGCACCTATAATTAATGGGATAAGTTAGTTACGGAGGATGGCGATAAGCAAATGTCTGAATATTTTTTTTTCCTCTATATACCTATAGAAGATCCAGTACGATATCTATAGATATAGTAGCAATAATGGTATAAAAATTCAAGTGCACTTTTGGTTAACCGAGGATATGGTACAGAAAGAACTAAAGAAGGTTAATATTTAATAAATCTCCTTAACTGGATAAAATACATCCTCGGTACTTAAGGAGCTAAGTTCAATTTTATCTAGCCATTGTTTCTTATTTTTGCTGATTCCCTCATGCCGGTGGTGTGCCTCTGGATTGGAAAAAGGCTGATGTTATCCAATTTCAAAAAGGGTAGTCGTTTAACAGCCGGGTAATTACAGGGCTGTAAGTTTAACTTCAGTGGTGGGGAAGATCCTGGAAAGTTTAATAAGGAACCTGTTTCTAGAGTATGTTTCAAGGACTTACATTATAAGTAGTAACCAGCATGGATTTAGGAGGAACATATCTTGTCAAATTAACTTGCTTGTCATTTATGAGGAAGTAAGTAGAATTTAGACTCTGGCAATAGCAGTAGATTTGTAGTTTACTTGGATTTTGCAAAGGTTTTTGATACATTCCCCCCAAGGCGACTAATGTTAAGCTAAATCTGGTCTGGGTCGTAAATCTAACAGGTCACATTTGCACATGGAAGAAAATTGGTTATGAATAGGATGCAGAGAGTAGTTGTTTAATGGGCTTCATCATTATGGACTAAAGTGCTAAGTGGGGTGCCACAGGCCACTTCTATTTAATCTATTTATTAATGATTTGGAAGTGGGTATTGTCAGCAAGGTTTCTGTGTTTGCCGACGACACAAAACTTTGTCGACCATAAAACTTCAGAGGATGTGCAATCGTTGCAGGGGGATCTAATAGATTGTCACATTGGGCGCTAATGGCATATAAAATTCATGTTGATAAATGTAAGGTGATGCATTTGGACTTAAAAATCCTTGTGCTACTTATACTAAAATGAGCTCTGTGTTAAGTGAATCCCTGTTGGAAAGGGATCTTGGAGTTTTGGTGGATAACAAACTAAAGGTAGAAAGTGCCAGGCCGCAACAGCCAGAGCCAGCATGGTATTGTCTTGTATAAAGAGAGGTATGGATTCAAGAGAGGAAAATGTAATTCTCCCTTTTACAAAGCTTTGTAAGGCCTCATTTGGAATATGCAGTGCAATTTTGGAATCCTGTGTACAAAAAGGAATCTTTGAAATGGAAGGGTTCAGAGAGGGCAAACTAATTAATAAGGGATTTGGGGAGCTTGAATGAAGAGAGACTGGAAAAGTTACAATTATGTACGCTGGAGAAAGGTGCTTGGTGGGGATATGAATTACTGTGTATAAATACAATTAAGGGCCATACAATAACTACTGGGCATTGTTCACCAATAGAACATCCAAGGACACAAGGCCATCCCTTAGACTTGAAGAAAAAAGTTTAGCTTCAAGCTCGGAAAGGGTTTTTCACTGTGAGAACGGTAAAGCTATGGAACTGTCTTCCCGTGGACGTGTTATGGCAGGTTTCATTGGTCATTTTCAAAAAAAATCTGATGAGTTTCTGCAAACAGGAATGTTACAAGTTACTGTATTGATCATAAATAGAGTTGATCCAGGGAAATTACCGATTGCCACTTGGAGTCAGGAAGGAATTTTTTTCCCCCTTCATAAATTTGGTGGGGTTTTTTTGCTTCCTCTGGATCACAGTTAGGCAGGAACTGAGGATATTGCTAGATGTGTTGAACTGGATGGACGTATGTCTTTATCAACCCTCAAATACTAATACTATACTATACTATATCTTGGCTAGAACTCTATTCTCTAGTATCAAAGTTCCATTGGATGGAGGGTGGGGTGATTATTGTTCTAGAGAATTTAACACTTAAAGTATGATTAGGGCCCAAGAAGACAGTGCACATTGGTGTAGAGCAGAATCTGTACATGAAAATTCTAAATCAAAATAATTGTAAATAGTATGTAAAATATATAATGTAAAATAGTAAATAAAAAAAAACAATATTTCCTCTAAAAATTTTACTGATTTTACAAGGTTTTGGTTGGTCACAGAAACACTAGTTACTTATGTCACAGGTGAGGCGCCACACTGCTCAGAAAAGTGCTAGTGGGTTGGCAAAAGAATATAGATCAAAGCTGACCTGGCAATCACAGTGCAAATGACTGCTTTAAACAACTGAACCAGAGTTATTTGAAGTTTTCCGATATAGGGCCTAATTATTATTTAATAATATACTATGATACTACGTCAGCTGGGGGCCGAAACACTCCCACACAGCGTCTCACCTGAAGTGTACTTTCCCCATTGCAGAACTAATAGAATCCTGTTTTTCCCAAACCTGAAATACAATCAACGAGTCCTTGTCAAATAGACATTTCTATTAATCTTGCTAAATATGGTGAAGCTATTTTACAGGTTTCCACAGCACAACTTTTTATTTATTTTGGGACTTTCCTATGTCACTCCTTATAGTATTATTCTACAAAGTCCAATAACAATGCTCTTTTCAAACCCACAGCAAAGACGTTGCCCATTATTTTAAATCTCAAACAAATTAAAATGAAAGACAAGGCTGGAACTGTGTTAATCTTAGATTTACCATCTTGGGTAATCGCTCCAAAACAAGTGAGACATTTTTATCTAAGCTGCACAGCATGTAAAATAAAGGTATATCAAATCTACCTTCTGACTAGCATTACTTAGCCTAGATTGCAATTGCAATCAGAAAGCTTTAGTGAGAAGAACAGCAGGTACTGCAGCAGTGGGAAATCAATGCAAACTGCAGAACGCATGGTCATTTGGGGTGTGTACACACGGGCTGAATTTCGTCATTTTGCATCGACCTGGGTCAAATTTGTTTGGGAATTTTGCCATGTCTCGTTGTTCCATATGTAGAAAAAGTTCTTATTAGGGCCGAGGCACCCACTGCAACTCACTACACAGCACTTGTGCGTTTTGTGTGGCTTTTTTGTTTTAAAGTGGTATTTTTAGACTATAACTCCCTTTGGAAACGCAAACACAGAATGCAACGTTGCGCTTGAGTCGTCAGCCCACTTTTATGTTCATTGCGCACCGGGGGATTAAAGGTTAATTGATTTGTGCCGCTTTTCTCCTAACTTTTATAAAGTGGTAATTGTTGATAGAAACGGACTAAAAGGGTGATCACATTAGCTGTTAGAAAGTCAAAAACGGATAACTTGGCATCACAATGGGCCTACTTCCTGTGATTTACATTATAATAAAGTCATTGTGGATCGCAAAGTGCGCAAACGGAGCCACAAGTAACTCCGCAAAACAAAACCGCACTAGTGTGGCCTAGCCTAAAACACAAAATGATCCTCCTTAGTAAGGATGTATACCAAATAAGGCATTCTGACTAGAAGTCATTATTACAAAATGTAGTTTGTCACCACACCTTACCTCATTGTCAAATCAGGCAGGTTTATCCATAAGAGAGTAACATGATACCAGAGTCCGCCTGCTACACAACATTTATTTCTTATAAAATCCCTGATTATATCTATATATATATATATTTGCTGCTGATGTATCCCAGATATGTAACTAATATTCAACCAAATATCAGCGCTACTCGGTTCTCTCATTACTTGGTTTTATTAAAGTGCTTTATAGCGAACACATTGTGCTAGGTGTAAAATAAGCGACGTTTCGTCGGCCGAAATATTATATATCTAACTTATTTCCTATTACGCCACCATTCACAGCCCTGAAACAATAGTTTTTTGTGTGAAGTTTCTCCGTTTACTACCCAGATAAAGGATCTGGGTATTCGAAACAGGACAATAGGTGGGTGGCAGAGGACCAAGAAAGCCTGCACTGAGAAATAACCAAAATGAAATTTGAGAATAAAACAATGCAAAATTTAATCTATGGTGGAAGACTGAATAGAGTCTGGTTAGAAAAGAGCAACATTTGTTTTAAGGAATAATATGTGAAAGTATGTTCATATCCAACTACAACATCAACCAGCACTATGTTTTATTGGCTATTAATGGCAAAACAAAGTTTTCTTTGGACAAAACAGAAATCCAAAATGCAACAACTAGAGATTCTGTGATTATTTGACAAAGCAAGTT
The DNA here is from genome assembly GCA_019447015.1 of Hymenochirus boettgeri. Lineage (NCBI taxonomy): Eukaryota > Metazoa > Chordata > Amphibia > Anura > Pipidae > Hymenochirus > Hymenochirus boettgeri. The sequence continues at coordinate 43,934,795 of CM033474.1, read as the reverse complement.
TAATATCCTATAAGGTAACACATACTAATAAAGGGGAAGACCCCGGAAACGTGTGCACGCTGCATGTCACAATAAAATAAGTAAAGCTTGAAGAGTGTGCGTTTTCTAACTATATACACCCCAAAAACATTACAACATGTTGAGTCTCCCCTCGATCCCATACTGTAAGTAACTTGCCCCATTTGTAGTAGGATTTGTAAGTCGGATGTTTGTAACCCGAGACTGCCTGTACTTAATAACACAAATATTCCTGTCCATCATTACATATATAGAGCTTCCTGTTGCCATTTATATAGCCAAGATGCACATCGATTGAGTCCTCCTAGATCATTCCAGTAGACCTAATTCTCCTAACCTGCGATTGATTGATTACAGGTTCTTTAATGGTGGCCCTAGACACTGAGGTAGTATCGGCAATACCGTAGTATCAATCTGATATCGCTGCCGTTGTCTGAAGACAAATCCCCCCGATTTCATGATTGTGATAGCCACACACTAAAAAAGCACAAATGCAGAGAAGTAAACTTGTTACTATGTCTATAATGAATCAAATATTAATAAATCTGAAAACTGTTTTAGAAAAAAACAGTGATACTATATGTCAATATTAAAAGGGTAATGGTCCAGCAAAAATGTAAAGTTTTTTTCTCAACTGATTTACTGAAGAACATGATATAAATGCACGTCTTACCTCCGCGTTCTTCGTAAATCTTACAGGAGAAGGAGGAACACCACGTCGCTTCCTGACTGTCTCCGACGTGTCCTTGCTCCTTTGTATCTATGTGTGCCATGCGTCGAGGTGGTCGGGGATTTTGCGCTGGATGCGGGTTCCGCGGGTAAGGTCTCCTCTCCTGGTAAAGATTTACTGAAGAACGGTGAGGTAAGAGATAGTGCTTAACATCCCGATGCATGAAATGGGCGGTGGGGATTTTCATTGTGTTGGTAGCTACAGGCATGAGACTCTGGTATTTCTGTTATATACATAACAGTCCTGAAAGGGTTGTCCATAGTACCAACCTTTGTGCCAAGTAGAAACTTGTGTCCTGACCTGAGTTTAGCATTGCTATTCCTTAGATATTTTCCAAACAGACGGATTCAATCAACACACATCAAATCCAATCCAATACATTTCATGCCAGTCAGCTATATGCAATTAAACTGCAATGTGCATTGTGTTCTTATCTATCTAAACATACATACTTAATCCACAAATATCGTAAATCTATCTAAACATACATGACCATAACTATATCCACAATTGTGAAAAACACCAGATGCAAAAAACTACAGTCCATCAAGTGCTTTATGCCAATACAATTGCCAGGTGAGTGCTCAACCATACTATGAACTGCAACTTGTGGAAATACAATTGTTATTGACAGAAATGTTATGCCTACCTTTAATACTGTCCATATCTTGCCCCAAGGTAAGGCATCTACTTTAGGTATATACGAAGCAGAAAATGTTTGTAAGCGGTGGTAGCTTGCTTTAATACAAACAACCAGGAGAATGTAACACGGTAGGTTTCATTTCTTATACGTCTGTAAAATTGTAAAACAGCTACTGTAACACCCAGCCCTTTCAAGGTTTCTAAATGTCATTCCTGCTACAAAGAAACCCAGGGAGAATCAAAATGCATATCGACTGAAACCCTGGCAATCTGGAGTGCACTTCTACTTGTTTGTGAATCCTCCGAGTTTGAAAGTTGTGATATCTAAATGTACCATTCTATAAATGACTATCATTCATCAACTCAATCCTCTTTCTATTTCGTTTGTGGAATTGAACGGGCAGCCCTCAGACCTCTTAACTGATCGCCTTGCAGATAAGATGTGCCAAGAAATTTATAGGGAATTCAATAAAAGTTTCTATCGTTTAAATAAAGATCTGTTAGTTGGGCAATATTAGCAACAATTTGTAAAGGGCATGTCCCCCCCAAAGCTATCATCCTCCCTCCACCACCATGCACCATTGTGGTAGTGGTATTAGGCCCTACCTCCATACCAGCTCCATCTGGTTCTCCCTGTAGCCCCCCCCGCCAAGTCCAAAAAATTTCCCACCAGGAGGATAGCAGAGTCCCATATATTACTCTGCTCCTATCTGGCTCCGGGAGTAAAGGAGGGGTTTTGGCATGCGCGTACTGCAGGCCCTTCTCCCCCCTCCCCTCCCGATATGATTCCTCCTCCCCTAGTGGTAAATCCTTATTAATCAGATGATATGCCCCTGTCCCCCCAGCCCCAACCGCTCTATTTCACTTTTTCTGTACCAAAGGGTCGGCCACCAAACTTATAACTTAATCACCTCCTCTTCCTTCCTCGCCGCAATGACTCCCGCAGCCGCTTCCGTGATGGCTGCCGCTCAGCCAATCACAGACGCGAAATGCCGGTCCCGCCCTCTGCTTGCAGTTTCTCCGCAAGCAGAGCGGCCGGCAAACCGGCGCGGAGGAAGAGGGAAAGGTACGTAAAGTTTGGGGCATTTTCTAATCCAAATAACTTAGACGGTTGGGGCTGGGGGGACTGGGGGAATGATATACAAAAAAATATTTCACAGGGGGACATACCCTTTAACTAGTTTGTGGAAACCCAACATCTGATTGTGGCTCCCGTGTTCGGGCCGGGAGAGTGTAGCAACCTATTTGTATTGCAACATAGAACTTGTATGAATAACCCTGATAGTCCTTATTAAAGGAAATCACTGAAATTGGGATACACAAAAACAAACAACCTTTCTTATAGGACAATCAGAGGAAAGTAAAACTGTAATAGCCTCATAATACACTGAAGTATTTTACGGGGGTAAATATTCCCTTTTTCAGAAAGCGTTTCACAATTTTTAAACCCACTAAAACAATTCCCAATCCAGTTCAAAATGCATTAACCTTCCATGTAACATGATGGCTCTGTGAAACTGAAACTAGCTAGGTGGCATGCTCCACCACATACTAAAGGGTGAAACCGTAAAGAGTTTTTTTTTTTTTTTTTTTTTATACTTGCATGAAAATCTAATTACCCGACCAGGTATATAGTCACCTGCATGAATGACACCGTGGAGAGTTTTCTGAATACGTTCTTTGAATTTCCAACGTTATAGTATCAATTTATTAATAATTCACGACATAGAACACGTGATTTAAAAAAAAGCTCTATTTAAAAATTCAGCTCAGGCCAACAGCTTGCTCTATATGGCAGTAAAATCGTATGCTTGTAAAGTTTTCTGAGGCTTATCGTATGTGAAACTTGAAAGAAACTGCATAGTGTTTTGTTGGTGTTTTGTTTTTAACTTTGAAGCTCAATTGCCAGACAGCTCTTAACATTATCCTTCTCCTCCTTTATCATGAGTGTGTGCTGTCAAGAGCCACAGTAACTAGTGGGTACACTTTGGAGCTTCAAGTGGCAATGTGCAAACCCATTCAATACCTACATCCCCCAGTTTTATTAGCACAACCGGCGAGATCCTAAACTGCATGGATCCTATCCTTGCAGAGTGTGCCTTTCCCATTGGTTTATACTGTTAAGTGGAGGGGGCGGGTTTCAGCTGGTGTTTCAGAGGGGATTGTTTTCAGTACCCTGGGTACTATCATCGAGTGAGGGTGAAGTGTGGGGGCCCATAATTGTACGATTAATGCAGGACTTCTTCAAGCAAGAACCAAGGTTTGTGACCAAACGCTACCTCTCCCTATGAGTTCTATTTTATATATATTACAATATTCGTTTTAAAACTATCCATACACAATGATTATGATCAATCAATTACTTGTTCGGTTGGCATGTTTAATAAAATGGTTGACCAAACATGAATCCACATCGACCCCCACATGGGTTTCGGTTCTTAATATTCCACCAGCAAATGCGCATACTTGTTTTTCAATCAAACAACTTGACAAAAAAACTCATAAAACGTCAGATACTTGTACGTATACGATAGATATATGATCTGGCATAATTAGGTTTTACAATCACATTCCAATAAAAAACTGAATGCCAAAATAGATTTTGATGACCTTGATGTGAACAGACAGGTCGACACACATAAAAAACCGGTCCAAGTTGTGCTACCTTTCTGTACAGGTATCACACCACTATATCAGCATTTGTAATGTATTATTTCAAAGCCACACATTAGAGAAATAAAAGTGATAAAGGTCACAGGCTGTTGTGTCTTTCTGTTAAACAGTAGCTAAACAAGTTGTTCTCTTGGATTTCCATCAACTTTGGATCCTTGGCTTTACATTGTTACATCTGTGGATATACTTCGAGTACAAACCGAGGTTTTGTCAGGCTTTAAAAAAAGCCTGAAATCTTACCTCGGTTTATACTTGAGTCAAGTTTCCCTACCGTTGTCCTGCGGCCCGCGCGATCTGCTCTGCCATACCTGGTGATGTCATACCTGGCGCCGCAAGTGAGAGGCTGTGGAGCGAGGATGCGGATCGCGCGGCCGCCGGCCCAAGGTAGGAGAACCATTGACTTGGTACAGGGACACAAATCTTAAGTGGCAAATACATCAAATACGAGTAAAACCTTCTAAAGGAGATTAACCCCCTATTTGCAGTAACTTTGCCACTTAAGATTTTTGAAAACTACAATCCCAGCATCATTATTGCTGGGAAGGTGTAGTTTTTCAAACATCTTAAGTGGCAAATACTTGCAATAGGGTTAATCCTCATATTTTGCATACATGTATTCGCAAATCAAGACAGTTTTACTCTTATTTGTAAGTATTTGCGCACTTTAAGAGTGTTTTGAACATACAAAACTCCCAGTCTCATAAGAGCAGCTGGGGAGTTGAGTTCCAACAATCTTTAGTGTCAAATAACTACCCGCCTCGGTTTAATACCTCTATTCAGTGTGGTTTAACTCCTTTTTTACCTAACCCTAGGTACCCACACTCGGTTTTAATCTCGGGACGGTTTTATACATGAGTCATATAAGGTATGTGTTATATACCATGTGGTGCGCATGTCACAAAGTTTTTTATACAACAACATTACAAAACAGCTTAAGACTAAAATCTTTAGCAGACGCTCAAATTCCTTCTGATTACATCTTGGTTAGAACATGGTTTTTTACATGGTATTTGCTAATTACACGTGTTAAGGGTGCTATATTGACCGTATGAGGACCTGTGTCTGGTATCAAGCAGTTCTAAAAACTCCATAGAATCTCTCTCCTCAAACAAACAGATAATCTATTCCTCAAAAGAATGTTGCTATAATTCTACTATTAGGAAGCTAGGCTACTTAAGCTAACAAGTAAAAGGATAATGTGTAATAAAAGGTTTGTGGGGAATAAAAAAAGCAAAAGTGAATAGGGATCTTCCCTCTTGCTTTCTCCTGTAGCATGTCAGCAAGGTGTTTTGACTACTTTGTTCATTACTGGACAATAATGAGTCTATGAATTGGTCTACCAAAGAGGGGAATGACAAAGACTGTTGCCACTCGGAAAAGCACTAAAATAGTCTGGGGTAAATGACAAACAAATCAAAGGAGAAAATTGCACAAAAATAATGCTTAATTGTTTGCCTTTCATTCTATGTGCAAATAAGAGCCTACCAAAACTCCAGCATGCTAGGTTTCTGAATTCAAAGAATGACTATGAAATATTACATAGATAATTTTATTAGCCTTTTATTTAACAAGAACACTGATAAATTGTAATATATATGCATATAAACAAATGATTGTACGTTAACAACAATACAACATTCTTCAGATAAGCGGATGTTTTTTGGTTAGAGAATATTTTTACGGAGACGATGTAATAAAAAATATGATGGCTCAATAAAGCTGAATACCAGTCTGTAGTTGGTCGCTCTGGTTTTGCTATTAATGTTGTAGAATGCTAGTAAAGTTTTTTAAAGATATGCTTCCTAAAGCCTCCATGGAAACATGGTAAATTCCTTAGTCGCTTATTGCGTAATACTAATATAAATCATACAGTAATTGAAGTCATATTTGTCTTATATCATCTATTAAATTATAGGTCAATCTATTTGGTAGACGCAGACGATATTTTTGAAAGCCTTCTTTTCTCTTATTGTATTTTATTTCTACAATATATATTGATAGAATAATTCATCAGGTATACTAAAGTTAAATATGCCAATATTATAATATGGACTATAATCTAATATTGGAGAGGAAAAGTCTTGGCAAATTACAAGAGTAGTTTAAAAGCATATGCATGTCAAGTCAAAATTTTCTCTAACTTAAGATGCAACCTGTGCCTGAAACGAACATTTGGGGAACATACTGTCTTACTGCCATATAAAGCAAAACGATTTTTGCTTGATTGGCTGAAATTTGGAACGTAATTACGATATGTCTCCAAGAAAATTTCAAAAATATAAGGCATGCTGGTTATTTGGGCCAATCATGAGGTCTATCAACAGGTTATAAATTTGGCAAACTACCAAGCTACATATCAGAACTTTTCTGAATACATACAATTTCTACCTGATTATAGTCCCATTCCAATTTTTATTTTCTACGAACTTCTAATCTTAGGCAGGTCCTCTTATTACTGTAATGGCAGTATATAGCAGGACTCAAAATACATCAAATTTATATTTTAAATGGCATTATATGTTTAATTTACTTAGTACAGAGTTATTCTTCAAACACTGTTTATAAGAAACACGGTTTAAAATAATTGCATACAATTTGTATATTTTTTTAGCAGAACAGTTACCGCTTAGAAATAATTAAAAAAAAGAAAAAAAAAAGCCAAACTCTTTAATGATTTTCCTTTATCTTACTTTGCAGTTATTACTGAGCTGTCTAATACGATTAGGCAGAAGGAATGCAGCATCATACACGCATGTCCTACATTTTAACACAAGATTGCTTTCAAGACTCGCATCTACCCATTGTTTTACACATGTAATCCTATTCAAAACATAGCTTAAAACATCAACGTAAGAAAAAAAAATAAAATCTGTAGAAAGAAAGTACTTCACGACTGCAAAAATCTTTCAATATAATTTTGTAACTGACAAATCTAAGAAAATGTTTTTTCCTTCAGAAGAAATGCAGCAACAGACATGTTTGAATACACATTTAACATTAAAAGACAGCAGGAAGTTTGCAACTACAAATTGCTCAAACATCAATTGCACTCAAGACTTTAAAAGAAGATTCTAATCTCTCAACATAAACCGCTCACAAAGTGAGCCCAAGACAGGGAATAGACATTTTGCACTGCATTGATGCGGTATTTTAAATAACACTAGATATATTACCCACACAAAGGTTTGGAAGTGGATGCAGCTCCATCTAGAGTTTCCTTCTACTCTATATTTTGTTGTTAAAATACTGAAGCAATCACAGAGAAGGCCCTTAAGTTGGAAATCAGTACTCTTTGCATTATATAACTTAGTGGTCATGGCAGCACATCATGCGGATTTTTGCATGCGTCGGTCTGATTATTCGCTATGTGCCTGAGCTCCGATACTATAGTATTATAGCACATTCCACAGTGCAAAAATAATTCATGGCATGTGTTTCCAATAAGATCCAGACATGACTATTGGGCCGCGCACATAGTTGGAACCACCCCTTAGCAATGCATTGGCAATGCAAATCAGAATGCGATGCAGGCGCGCAGACGCAACTACAATCTGTGAAGTGAGGCCCTAGTCTTAAACATTATATTCATAATTGGTGCCTCAATCAAACTAGAAACATAGAAGACTAAATGTACTTTTAAAATATCAATTTAATCAAAATAAAAGCGATCTAAATTCTTTAACACATTTTCACCTGAGACGAGGAACGCATATTAATGAAACTATACCATTTCTTTTATGTCTGCAATTACTAAAATACTCAATGTAAATTAAAGCTGTTTTTACATACACATTAATATGTCACTACAGATAAAGTTAATTATTGTTATGGTCTGCATTTCAACACAATAAGGCGCATTATTCAATATAAACGTACTCTCATCTCAAATAAATAAAAAAATATGGGCATTTAGTTTATTGCAGAACGGGAGTAAAGGAGCGGTGTCTTACTCCCTTCTTCAATACAAACCTGCAGGGAGCCAGGAGGAGAAGGTAAGGCTAGCTTCTCTCAATCGTCTCGCAACCCTGCGCGTATCTGGCAGCCGCATTGCATTTATTTGCTCATGGGATTTATTTAGTTCTTCCTTATAAAATGAATCCCACATGATCTTGGAACAGTCTACGAGAGTTTTACTGGAGATTCATAAAAGTGCTTACTCCTTAAGAAATGCTGCATTTTGCGCCCAACTACAATCAGATATTAGCTTTCCAATTGTTACATAAGATCTGCTAATATCAATCACATAGCCTATAATCTCTGGTGTAGAAATGCCAAAGTGCACGGATAAACTTGCATGTTTTGAATGTATATATTGTAATAATTTAAATATGCTGCTGTTTAGATCTTTGTAATGTATCAAGTGGAGAATCATCACTGTAATTCTGAGATACTTTATATTATATTAATGCAGTAAACATGCTCCTACCAATATATTGAAAGGATTTTAAGACTATCTTCGAATGGTATAAATGGCTTTGCAGTGTGCAAAATATCTTCAAATTAATCACAAATAAGTGCATTATATAAAACTATACACTGGTTATAATTGTTCTATTTTCAAAGTGATTTCCAAGTCTTTATATTGGCATGTACAGCATCTGTTATTGCTGATTTTGTGAAAAAAATATAAAAATACAAATCAGAGAGCAATTAAAACACACTTAGATGTAATGACCCTGCGATCTTCAAAATGTACATTTTAAAACATCAGCTGATTGTTTATATAAAAGTTAAATAGAGCAGCAATAACAACACATATAAAGCTTGAGGTTGAAGGCATTATATAGAAGACAGATTACACTCACACGTACGCTTAAAACAGCTTTAAAAAAAATAAGATGGAGGTGTAAAAAGTGACAAGGTAGACTCCATTATATAATTCTGAGGAAATTCCATTGAGGCTACTGAAAGTGGAGTGGTACATTAGCTTTGATGAGCTGCCTGCAATCATTTTCATAAAATAGCTCTCAATGTATCCAATTACACAAATGATGCACCCATTTGCAGCACAACATCAGATGTCACCTTTTAAACCTAATACAGAAATTACTCGCTAGAAAATTCCTTACATACACTAGAGTGTAATGTAGGTTCAGTTCATCTGAGTAAAATATTGGTTATTTAAAATTTGTTGCATAAAAACACAATGAGCCTATATTAGATGTGTTTGCAGCATGTTGGTTACTGGGCCATAAGTAAAAAATAAAAATGAAAAGCGCTTATGTTGCATGAAGGTTGTTTTGTTTTCATGCATGCAGCAATATATTTGGTACTAAAAAAAAAGTTGAAGCTGGCAGCTTATGTCCCCACTTAATTTTTTGAGCTTAACATTATGCGCACCTAACTCTGTTAGGTGCGCATAAACGATAGATTCTGACAGCAAACAACAGATTCAATAATTGTAAGTGTGTGCTGAAATCAAAGGGTGACAACATTTGGTTCAAGGGCAACTGTGTCCCTTTAATTTTATTTATCAGCTGCAAACTAGCATTTTGTGAGTACATGTCTCGTAGCTTAATATTTAGCCAATTTTTAAGTGTGCAGTATTGTTAATGTGTGAACTTGTATAGAGGGTTTGGTTGTAGGGGATGTCTCAAAAATGGAAATTTACATTTACTTCTGGAAACTAAATACTCTTTCTTAAAAGGTCAAGTGATCTGTCCTGCAAACCCAATCTCCCATCACTTATTACACCTATTTTAAACCTTGCTTTATAATGGTGTTTAGATCCTTGCTATGGATTAAGGACCCAGGAGGTCGAAACGCGCTAAGCGGATCTTGGTCAATAGGCTGTGGCCACACTAGGGGCACGCAACCGAAGCATGCACTGCACAGGCAGGCATGCGATGGTGGGCATGCCTCTGTGTAACTGCACTTCTGAGATGAACCCAATCGCATCTATAGCGTGCAAAATTGGTGATCGTATGCATTCCAACACGGATCGGAAGCGGCAGGCACATTCACATCCATATTGCCGCTAGTTGGCCTAGAACTTAATGCTATTTGAAGAAACACGGATTCTGTGTGTATTGTGTCCGGCTCGAGTGTGACTGCCGTTTGTACCTTTGTTGAAGAGGCAGAGGAACAGCTGGCAATCATTGTTTGTGATGTCCAGTTGTCACAGCCTTGACTGACTGGATGGCAATATATTATCTTAAAGGATGCTACACTGTAAAAACAAATTTATTATTCGGTATAGCTGGGTGGCTTTAATATGAAGTTTTTTTTTTGTTCTATTAGCCTCCGCATACCTATACTTTACGTGCGTTGATGTTGCTGGCTTCCTCACTCACTCTAATCCTGTTTTTATAGGACTACCCTTAAGAGATTCTCCAAATAGAGAAAAAGGGAAGGGGGTATTTCATTACAAGTTCGTATCGTTGACCAATACAAATAGAGGTGCTCACACTCATCCCGCGCCCCTCGGAACGACGGGGGAGGCCGACAATCACGATGTTGGTTTCCAAACTGTTAAAGGGTATGTCCACCCTTGAAATATTTTTTGTATATCATTCCCCCAGTCCCCCAGCCCCAACCGCTCTATTATTTTATTAGAAAATGCCCCAAACTTTACTACCTTCCCTCTTCTCCGCGCCGGTGCCGGCCCTCTGCTTGCGGAAAATGCAAGCAGAGGGCGGGACCGGCATTCGCGTCTGTGATTGGCTGAGCGGCAGCCAATCACGGAAGCGGCTGCCGGGAGTTCATTGCGGCGAGAGAAGAGGAGGAGTAAGTAAAGTTTGGGGCACTTTTACTAAAAATAAAATAGAGCGGTTGGGGCTGGGGGACAGGGGCAATATAATTGTAAAGGGATTTACCACTAGGGGGAGGAATCATATCGGGAGGGAGGGGGGAGAAGGGCTGCAGTACGCATGCCAAACCTCTCCCAGGAGGCCAGATAGGAGGCAGAGTATATATGGACTCTGCTATCCTCCTGGTGGGAAATTTTTTGGACTTGGGGGGGGGGGCTACAGGAGAACCAGATGGAGCTGGTATGTGAGGTAAGGACTAATACACTACACAATGGGGCAGTGGTGGGGGGGATTATAGCTTTGGGGGTGGACATGCCCTTTAAAATGGTGCTAATATTGCCCCAACTAATCAGATCTTATTTAAACGATAAGAACTTTTATTGAATCTCCCTATAAATTTCTTGTGTCACATCTTATCTGCAAGGCGATCAGTTAGAGGTCTGAGACTGCCTCCGTTCAATCCACAAACTGAAATAGAAAGATGGATTGATGTGGCTGAAGATAGCATTTTATAGGAATGGTACATTTTAGATATCACAAGCTTTCAAACCGGAGGATTCACAACAGTAGAAGTGCACTCCAGACTTTGCAGGGTTCTTCAGGTCGATATGCATTTTGATTCTCCTGGGTTTCTTTTGTAGCAGGAATGCATTTAGAACCTGAAAAGGCTGTGTGTACAGTAGCCTGTTTTTACATTTTACAGACTAATAAGAAATGTAAACCTACCGTGTTACATCTCCCTGGTTGTTTGTCATTTTAAAGCAGCTACACCGCTTACAAACTATTTTCTCGCTTCGTATATATCTAAAGTAGATGCTTACCTTGGGGCAAAGATGTGGCAGTATTAGGCATACATTTTCTGTCAATTAACAATTGTATTCCACAAGTTTGCATGTTTCATAGTATGGTTGAGCACACCTGGCAATTGTATTGCAAAGCACTTGAGACTGTAGTTTTTGCATCTGGTGTTTTTCACAATTTGTGGATATAGTATGGTATGTATGTTTAGATAGATTAATATTTGTGGATTAAGTATGTATGTTTAGATAGATAGAAACTAATGCACATTGCAGTTTTAATTTGCATATAGCTGACTGCATGGAAATGTATTGGATTGGATTTGAGGTGTTTGAATTTGAATCCGTCTGTTTGGAAATATCTAAGAGAATAGCAAGCTAAACTCAGGCTCAGACACAAGTTTCTATTGGCACCAAAGGTTGGTACTATGGAAACCTCTTTCAGGACATGTTATGTATATAACAGAATACCAGAGTCCTGCCTGTGCTACACAACACAATGACAAATCCCACCGATTTCATGATCGGGATGTAAGCACTATCTCTTACCTCCCGTTCTTCAGTAAATCTTACAGGAGAGGAGACACTTACCCGCGGAACCGTCCAGCGCAAAATCCCCGACACCTCGACGCATGCGCACACAAGTACAAAGGAGCAAGGACACGTCGGAGACTGTCAGTGAAGTCGACGTGGTGTCTCCTCCTCTCCTGTAAGATTTACTGAAGAACGGGAGGTAAGACAGTGCATTTATCTCTGTTCTTCAGTAAATCAGTTAGAAACAAACTTACATTTTTGCTGGACATACCCTTTAATATTGACATATAGTATCACTGTTTTTTCTAAACAGTTTCAGATTTATTAATATTTTTCATATAACATAGTACAATTTACTTCTCTGCATTTGTGCTTTTTTAGTGTGTGGCTTATCCACAAATCATGAAATCGGGGGGATTTGTCTTCAGACAACGGAGCGATAATCAGATGATACTACGGTATTGGCCGATATACCTCAGTGTCTATGGCCACCATTAAAGACCTGTAATCAATCAATCAGTCAGTTAGTGAGAATTAGGTCTACTGGAATGATCAGGGACTCATATCTATGTGCATCTCTATATAAATGGCAAAAGGAAGCTCTATACTATGTAGATGATGTACAGGAATATTTGTTATTACAGTACAGGCAGTCCTGGGTTACAAACATCCGACTTAAAATCCTACTTACAAATGGAGCAAGTACTGTACAGTATGGGATCCGAGACTCCATGTTTAATTGTTTGTTGGGGTGTATATAGGTAGAAAAGCACACTCTTCAAGCTTTACTTATTTTATTGTGACATGCTAGCGTGCACTACGTTTCGGGGTCTTCCCCCTTTATTAGTATTTGTTACCTTATTAGGATATCTAAACTTGCTTTGTCAAAATAAACACAGAATCTCTTAGTTGTGCATTTTGTGTATTTCTGTTTTGTCCAAAGAAACTTTGTTTTGCCCATTAAATAGCCAATTAAACTATGAGTGCTGGTTGATGTGTAAGTTGGATATGAATACTTTCACATATTATTCCTTAAACAAATTTGCTCTTTTTCAACCAGACTCTATTCATCTTCCACCATAGATTAAATTTTGATGTTATTCTTACATTTTTTTGGTATTTCTCAGTGCAGGCTGTTCTTGGTCCTCTGCCCCCACCTATTGTCCTTTCTGAATACCCAGATCCTTTATCTGGGTAGTAAACGGAGAACTTCACACAAAAAGACTATCTGTTTCAGGGTATGTGAATGGTGGCGTAATACTGAAAAAGTAGAGATATATATTTCGGCCGAAACGTCGCTTATTTTACACCTAGCACAATGTTTGCTATAAAAGCACTTTAATAAAACCACTAATGAAGAACTGAGTAGCGCTGATATTTGTTGAATATTAGTTACATATCTGGGAACATCAGCAGCAAATATATATATATATAATATATATCAGGGATTTTTAAGAAATATAATTGTTGTGTAGCAGGGCAGGACTCTGGTATTTGTTACTCTCTATGGGATAATACCTGCTGATTGAAAAGGTAATGCTGTGGTTGACAACACATTTTGTAATAAACTTCTAGTCAGAATGCCTCTATTTGGTACATCCTTACTAAGGAATCAATTTTGTGTTTTAGGGCTAGGCCACACTAGTGCGGTTTTGCAGTACTTTGTGCTCCGTTTGCACTTTGCGATCCACAATGACTTTATTATAATGTAAATCACAGGAAGTAGGCCCCATTGTGTGCAATGTTATCCGTTTTGACTTTCTAAAGCATAGTGTGATCACCCATTTTTAGTCCGTTTCTATCAAAATTACACTTTATAAAAGTCTATGGAAGAAAAGCGGACAAATCAATTACCATAATCCCCGGATGCGCAAATGCACATAAAAGTGGCACGACTCAAGCGCAACTGCATTTGTGTTTGCGTTTCCAAAGGGATTATAGGTAAAAATACACACTTTAAAAAAAAAAGCACACACAAACGCACAATGCTGTAGTAGTGAGTTGCAGTGTGGCCTCGGCCTAATTAAGACTTTTTCTACATATGGAACAACTGGTACATGGCAAAAATTCCCAAATATTTGACCCAGGTCGATCAACATGACGAAATATCAGCCCGTGTGTACACACCCCAAAATGAATGCTTTCTGCAGTTTGCAGTTGATTTTCCCACTGCTGCAGTAACCTGCTGTCTTCTCACTAAAGCTTTCTGATTGCAATTGCAATCTAGGCTAAGTAATGCTAGTCAGAAGGTAGATTTGTATACCTTTATTTTATCATGCTGTGCAGCTTAGATAAAAATGTCTCACTGTTTTGAGCGATTACCCAAGATGGTAAATCTAAGATTAACACAGTTCCAGCTTGTTTTCATTTTAATTTTGTTTGAGATTTAAAATAATGGGCAACGTCTTTGCTGTGGGTTTGAAAAGAGCACTGTTATTGGACTTTGTAGAATAACTACTATAAGGAGTGACATAGGAAAGTCCCAATAAATAAAAAGTTTGCTGTGGAACCTAGTAAATAGCTTCACCATATTAGCAAGATTAATAGAAATGTCTATTTGACAAGGACTCGTTGATTGTATTTCAGGTTTGGAAAAACAGGATTCTATTAGTTCTGCAATGGGGGAAAGTACACTTCAGGTGAGACGCTGTGGGAGGTTTCGGCCCCCAGCTGACGTAGTATCATAGTATATTATTAAATAATAATTAGGCCCTATATCGGAAAACTTCAAAAACTCTGGTTCAGTTGTTTAAAGCAGTCATTTGCACTGTGATTGAGGTCAGCTTTGATCTATATTCTTTTGCCAACCCACTAGCACTTTTTGAGCAGTTGGCGCCTCACCTGTGACATAAGTAACTAGTTGTTTCTGTGACCAACCAAAACCTTGTAAAATCAGTAAAATTTTTAGAGGAAATATTGTTTTTTTTTATTTACTATTTTACATTATATATTTTACATACTATTTAAATTATTTTGATTTAGAATTTTCATGTACAAGATTCTGCTCTACACCAATGTGCATGTCTTCTTGGGGCCCTAATCATACTTTAAGTGTTAAATTCTCTAGAACAATAATCACCACCCTCCATCCAATGGAACTTTGATACTAGAGAATAGAGTTCTAGCCAAGATATAGTATAGTATAGTATAGTATTGAGGTTGAATAAAGACATACGTCCATCCAGTTCAAACATCTAGCAATATCCTCATTCCTGCCTAACTGTGATCCAGAGGAAGGCAAAAAACCCACCAAATTTATGAAGGGGGAAAAAATCCTTCCTGACTCCAAGTGGCAATCGGTAATTTCCTGGTCAACTCTACTTTATGATCAATACAGTACTTGTAACATTCCTGTTTGCAGAAACTATCAGATTTTTTTTGAAAATGACCAATGAACCTGCCATAACAACGTCCACTGGAAGAACAGTTCCATAGCTTTACCGTTCTCACAGTGAAAAACCCTTTCCGAGCTTGAAGCTAAACTTTTTCTTCAAGTCTTAAGGGATGGCTTGTGTCTTTGACATGTTCTATTGGTGAACAATGCCCCAGTAGTTTATTGTATGGCCCATAATGTATTATACACAGTAATCATATCCCCACGCAAGCACCTTTTTCCAGCGTACATAATTGTAACTTTTCCAGTCTCTCTTCATTCAGCTCCCCAATCCCTTATTAATTTAGTTGCCCTTCTCTGAACCTTTCCATTTCAAAGATGTCCTTTTTGTACACAGGATTCCAAAATTGCACTGCATATTCCAAATGAGGCCTTACCAAATGCTTTGTAAAGAGGGAGAATTACATTTTCCTCTCTTGAATCCATACTCTCTTTATACAAGACAATACCATGCTGGCTCTGGCTGGTGCGGCCTGGCACTGTGTTCTACCTTTAGTTTGTTATCCACCAAAACTCAAGATCCCTTTCCAACAGGGATTCACTTAACACAGAGCCATTTTAGTATAAGTAGCACAAGGATTTTTAAGTCCAAATTGCATCACCTTACATTTATCAACATTGAATTTATATGCCACTTAGCAGCCCAATGTGACAATCTATCTAGATCCCCCTGCAACGATTGCACATCCTCTGAAGTTTTTAATGGTCGACAAAGTTTTGTGTCGTCGGCAAACACAGAAACCTTGCTGACAATACCCACTTCCAAATCATTAATAAATAGATTAAATAGAAGTGGCCGGTGCACCCCACTTAGCACTTTAGTCCATAATGATGAAGCCCATTAAACAACTACTCTCTGCATCCTATTCATTAACCAATTTTCTTTCCATGTGCAATGATTGACTCCCCAGACCAACGATTTTAGCTTATACATTAGTCGCCTTTGGGGGACTGTATCAAAAACCTTTGCAAAATCCAAGTAAAACAAATCTACTGCTATGCCAGAGTCTAAATTTCTACTTACTCCTCATAAATGCAAGCAAGTTAATTTGACAAGATGTTCCTCCTAAATCCATGCTGGTTACTACTTATAATGTCAGTCCTTGAAACATACTCTAGAACAGTTCCTTATTAAACTTTCCAGGATCTTCCCCACCACTGAAGTTAAACTTACAGCCTGTAATTACCGGCTGTAAACGACTACCCTTTTTGAATATTGGAATAACATCAGCCTTTTTCCAATCCAGAGGCACACCACCGGGCATGAGGGAATCAGCAAAATAAGAAACAATGGCCTAGATAAAACTGAACTTAGCTCCTTAAGTACCCGAGGATGTATTTTATCCAGTTAAGGAGATTTATTAATATAACCTTCTTTAGTTCTTTCTGTACCATATCCTCGGTTAACCAAAGTGCACTTGAATCTTTATACCATTATGCTACTATACTATAGATATCGTACTTGGATCTTCTATAGTGTATATAGAGGAAAAAAAAATATTCAGACATTTGCTTTATCGCCATCCTCCGTAACTAACTTATCCCCATTAATTAATGGTGCCACATTTTCAGTCCTCATCTTCTTACTATTAATATACTTAAAAAATTTTTTAGGCTTAGTGGATGCTTTGTTAGCATATCCTAACTTCATTATTAAATTTAGCTAGTTTGATTGCTTCTTATACTCCTTGTTACAGTTTTTATATCCTAAAGGCCCTTTCCGTTCCTTGGCTTTAAAGGTTTAATGCCTTTTTCTTCCTTTTCCATTTGCCTCTTTACATCAGAATCAGCAAATGCTAGCAACCTCATCTCGCTGCATTTGGCGGCTTATGAGACACCACAATGACATTACACCCTCTTTGCCTAATGTTGTTTCCACCCATATTGCTCCACTTATCATATCATATCCCAGTTATCTCTTCTTTAAAGTTGGCTTCAATATTTTTAACATAAAACACATAACTCCTCCACAAATAAAGGTATTGTGGAAACAATTATGATGTTCACCAAGAGGGAAAAAAGAAACATCCTTTACATTTAAAATAGTGGGATTGAATCAGAAATACCCTTTGTCCAAAACTTTCCCAAGTTCTATCAACAATTTAAAGGGCATGTCCCCACCCAAATAAATTTAACCCTACTGGCCCACTATGTAGTGTGTGTAAAAATCCTACCTCACATCCCAGCTCCATATGGTTTTCTTGTAGTCCCACCCCCCCCCCCCAAAGTCCCAACAACTGGCAGACGGAGGATAGCAGAGTCCATATAGGACTATGCCTCCTTTTCCCCTCGGAGAAGTTTGCGCACGAGCCATTCTCCCCTCCCTCTCCCTCACGATTTTGTCTCCCTCCCTATATATAAACCCTTTTTAATTATGTACTGCACCTCCCCAGCCGCATAACTATATTCACAGAAAGTCCCCGATCTTACTACCATGCCTCTCTCCTTCGCGGTCTGAACTCCCGGCAACCGCGTCCGTGATTGTCGTCTCTCAGCCAATCCGGACGCGGCTGCCGTCCGCGCCTGCTTGCATTTCCGTGGGGCAGTGCAGCGAAGGATAAAGGCAGAGTAGCAAAGATTGGGGCACTTTCTGTAAATAATAGTTATGTGGTTGGGGCTGGGGGAAGAGCAGTATATAATATAAAAGTTTATTACAAGGGTGGACATGCCTTTAAGAAGCCGTAATAGAACATTTCATGCACAGCCCCTTTAAAACACTTTTGTGGGGGTGTTCTATTAGTTATTTGGCATCTATTAATGAGCTGAAAGGAAAATTCATCAGGCATTGATAAATCGCTTTTCCTCCCCATGTGTATTGCAGCAACTGCCACACTGGTATAAGACTGCATAATGAATTCATACGAATCTATACATTGTGTGTGCAAGTAAGTATGACTTGCTTGCCTTGTGTAGTTAGTATGGATTTGTGTAAATAAAGTAGTTTATTTTTAAATGTTTTAGAATTAATGCTGGCAATGAAACACCAGCATTTTACTAACAAAAAGTTGATGCTGAGATAATAGTAAAGGAGAAACTAAAAGGTATTAAAATATGTATTTTGATCCTACTGTGAAAAACCTTTCTTCCCAGAAACCAGTATACTGTATATGTAAGATACTTCTCTAATAAGGTTTGTTAAGAAGTAGATTCTTTAAACAAGAAGTTTCCATGTGTGCCAGTCAACCCACAGCCCATGTAGTCTTCAAAGAGCCTTGTGGGCATGTGGCATTATTGGCCATGTCCCTGACCACACTGTCATGGTCTCTGCAATATTTTCTATACAAAGTCTTCACACCAATATGAAAGTCCTGATAAAACTTTGAAAGCTGCTTGTTCTCCTGTAGTTATTATCTGAATTGCAGACAACTTAACAGAAACAATAAAAAAAACAGTCTGCTGAGTTTTACTGATGTTCTTTTATGTTTTGCTTCCATCAAAGATAAAGTTTCTAAATAAAGACTATGCTCTACTTAGAAACACGCAACTATGAGGATACAGGTTCGAATCCCCAGACTTGCTGTGTTTTAGTCTATTTCTTCCTCAATGCCTAATAGGATGTTAAAGATTACTATGCATTTGGAATGCACATTTGCTGTATACCAGGTCAACTGTTCTAGCAATAAATAAGGAGCTTTGGAAACATGTAGACATTGCATTGGAATCATGCCCCTGTTAATGGGGATGAATAGTTAGAGTTGATTTCCCTTGCAATAAAGAAGAAAAAAGTCCCTTAATATACCTGCAGCACATCTATCATGTCCATACTTTACTTTGTTCTTTTGGTGAATGACATCATCCACACACATAAATGACAGCAATCCAAACTAATCCTGAGGGAATGTCTATGGTAACTGCACATGTATGTTTCTAAAGGCAATCCTAATACCACAGGGCCCCCTAAGTTTTAGGATTTGCACAAGGGATTGGCATATATAACTGTCCCATGTTGATTTGTCTGAAGAAGTACAGCTCACGTACCGAACCGAACGTTACACTTGTGTACACGTGTACTCTGTGTATGCAACAATAAATAATACACAGACATTTAAGACTGATGTGCATGGTGTATTTATTCCTTTGCCAGTTATTACAGAGGTGCACAAGTGTAAATTGTTACTTGATGTTTAATGTTGAAGAAATATACAGGATACACAATTCAGTATAGAGTTTAATAACTACCTCCAGGGCCTTTATGGTGCGTGCATATGTGACCAGTCTCCTTATGTTATTATTATAGGTTTAAGTGCCACTTCTTCTGTGTCTGATTTACGTTGCATAATTTAAGTAATAAAGTTAAATTAAGGGCATGTCCACCCCCAAAGCTATAATCCCCCCAGTAATGGGCCCCATCAGTATTGTGAATAAAATCCTTACCTCACACCCAGCTCCAAATGTTCTCCTGTAGTCCCCCCTCAAAGTCCCAAAACTGCCCCACTAGGAGGATAGCAGAGTCCATATAGGATCTGCCTCTCCGGGAGAGTTTGGCATGGTACTGCAGCCCTTCTCCCACTCCCTCTCCCTCCGATTAGGATTCCTCCCCCTAGCATACAACCTTCCATACAACATTCCCCCTGTCCCACCAGCCCTAACCGCTATATTTTATTATTAGAAAGTGCCCCAAAAACTTACCTCCCTTTTCCTCCGCCGCACTGAATCCGGCAGCCGGTCCGTGATTGGCTGCCGCTCAGCCAATCACAGACGCGACTGCCAGTCCCGCCCCCTCTGCATTGCATTTTCTCGCAAGCAAAGGGCTGGCAGTGCGGCGGAGGAAAGAGGGGAAGTAAAGTTTGGGGCACTTTCTAATAAAAAATATAGCGGTTGGGCTGAGGGGACAGGGGAATGTATAAAAAAATTTTTTTCAAGGGTGGACATGCCTTTTAAAATACAAAGTGCAAATAATTCAAGTGCTGGTCACGCAGCATTTCCAGGAGATGCAATATCCCGCGAGAACAAGAAAATAAGGTTAAAATCATGCGAACCCATGTACTAACGCTGAGCAAAGGTTTTACATTGCCTGCACCGTGTTGCAATTTTTTCCTTTGCGCAGCGCAAAGCGATGCAATAATTTTGCACCGGTTTTGTGAGCTAGTTTTTTGCACGACAATTATTTGATAGGATTCTTTATTAACTGTTTTCATTTATTTTTTCTTGCCTTGTTTCTTTTTTTTATGTAGTTTTATTGTGGTTCACATAAAATAACCTTTTCATTACCTTGGAGTGGTAACATTGTGGGAACCCAAGACGCCCTGTACCCGGATTAGTAGTGATTGAGTTGTGTTTGATTACAGATGGGCAGAGTGCTAGTCTAATTTCATTTATTGTGTAGCATCCATTTTTAGAGCACTGTTGCATGATTTAAAATAAGCCTTAAAAGGAAAAAAAGAGTCCACACCAAATAGGCCAGAACAAGCAAAATTTTTTTTAAAGTATATTTGTTCTAAACAAAAATCTAGAGACATAAAGAAATGTTTATAAATGTATATTTTTTATTTAGCCTGTAGTCAGACATCCTTACATCTGTCTTTTGCAAGGCTTTATTTGAAAAACAAGGGAAAATGTGCCTATGAAAAAAAAATAAGGAAATCCCTGTAGAACATTTTAATTGGGTACTGTACAAGGGGGAGAAGTCTTAAGACAGTATTGTCCCTGGTATTTCGGCATAGTCTTCTTATTTTAATATGTCAGCAGTACTGATATACAGATTTTAGCTTGGAGTCACGCATATAAGGACGTGTTAGATAAATGGCATGGCAGAAACATCATGAAGTTAAAGCAGATGTGATGTGCACAATTCCCTATAACAGCAATCAGTGGTTCATATTAATTTTAGAATTTATAAAAGGTTTATGTTCCAGGAGATTTGCTCATAATAATGGATGGTGGCAATAGAAAAATCGTTTAATAGAGCAAAAGTTGTGAGCACTATCCCGATTCGTGGCAGGTAGGGTCAGGCAGATCACTTCTTCAGTCTTCATACTTAGGATCCTATTTAAATTAATGCTGACCGTGAACTCTATCTTCTAATATTCCTAAGATATATTACTTAAAGGACGTGTACGCCTTGTGTCTTTCTATATCAACTTCAAAGTTTTAAGTTGCCTTGTACTTTTTTCCTGTCATTTCTATATAGTAGAGTGTATCACTTTTTCCTGTCTAAAGAGTTCGTACACAGTCAAGATGCAGCCCCCCACGATCCCTGACACTGACGCTACCCGCGATGAACGTCCGCTGGGCGGATCAACAAACGACACCTGAACGAACGCAATTTACACGGATGATTTTCAGCCGAAAAGGCAGTTAGTCGGGGGTCTTGGCTTGGTGAGCACTTGTGCGTTGTAGAGCTTAACTTCATCATATAGTAACGTCCCGGGTTTTAGTGAGATCTCACGTAAGCTCTATTAGCTAAATCAATGTTGTTGTTTGCTTAATTGGGATATTAACAAAAAATGTGAAGCTGGATTGGTCTGTCATTTGTCTTCAGATAGTGAAGGTTTCATGTTTACTTTCAGTAGGTACAACTAGAGAAAAGCATTGCACAGAGCTGTGCTTTGATCAGGTTCACTTCATTATCCTCCCTCTGCAGCTCGTGTACAATGTTGTTTCTAGTGGAACTATTAAAGGGTATATTAAAGGGTAGTGTAGGTGAAATGCAATCTCTGAGAGACTGGCAGATTTAAGCAATTTTTAGGGGATTATGGCCGATTTGAAGCAATATCTAGGATACTGTAAAAAAGTCTGTGTAGCTCATTAAAGGGCAGGTAGGACAAACCCATTAAAACACATATGCTGCATGACTGAATTAATGTTACAAACAGTACAGCCCTACTAATTACACATATTAGGGGTGTCCCTAATAGAAAATTTATCTGGCAACCCAGTTGTTGGGTTTTTTTT
Organism: Hymenochirus boettgeri; assembly: GCA_019447015.1. Classification (NCBI taxonomy): domain Eukaryota; kingdom Metazoa; phylum Chordata; class Amphibia; order Anura; family Pipidae; genus Hymenochirus; species Hymenochirus boettgeri. The sequence continues at coordinate 43,912,364 of CM033474.1, read as the reverse complement.
TTAAGACACAAATACATATAACATGTCAGCAGAAAGGGTGTTTGGTGTATGTATGTATGCATTGATTTCTATTTAGCCATAATTAAAGGATAAGTACCAGCAAAAACAAGTTAAGTTTATTGTAAGCTGCAGCTTTAAAAAAGCTGGTTCGTGTGTCGGGGCGTGACATTGCTGTGCGGTGCTTGTACAAGGCATGGCGATGACATACGTGCGCCTGTGCACACGCAGATGGGAGTCGCGTGCGCAGTGACGTAAACGGACCACGCGTTCGCAGCTTTTGGAAGAAGGGGGAAGGCAGCAAGTCTCAGAGGGGAGGAGCTCAACAGTCTTCACTGCACATCCAAGATGTCAGCAACTTTGAAATTCTACACCACAGTGTAGCGGCTCAGGAGGGACCTAGAAAAATTAAAAAGAGGAGGGGGGGAGATTTTTTAAAGTGCAGCTTACAATTAAAGGAACCAGTTCAGTGCTAATTATACTTTTGGTAGGAAGAAAACATAATTTACACACTACAAATACCTCTTGCGAATCCTAATGTGATGTTCCTGTCCCTGGATATTTCCCGGTATCAGCTTCCCCCAGTCTAGGTCCTGACTTGGGGCTCAGCCTATGCTCCAATCCACGGACTAGGCTAACACCGGCAGGCATGCGCAATGAGAGGCCACTGCATTCGAGAAGCATGACTCTCTTCGAGCACCAAACAGCAACGCCGAAGCATCGGGTTCGACGGCATCGCGCGCGCACACATTCTCTCTCGCGCGTGCGCACCCGCGTTACTGGAAAACAGGAGAAAAGAAAAAAAATTGGTTTTCTTTACAGTGACAAACAAAAAATGTGCAATATGAAGTGCAAGCATTATTATTGGATGGGTGACCTGGTAGGGATGGGGTTTTAATACTATCATGGATTATGGGTGACAGGGGGTGGGGTTGAAATTATTGGTCATTTTGGGATTGTACTCAAAGAATTATGGGGGACATGGGAGGGTGGGGAATGAGGGCAGGGCATTCTAAGTTTCACTTCCATTTTGGCACTTGGACAGGTTGGTCAAATTTTGGAGTATTTATCCTTTCTAATTGATATATACATAGTTTATGGTTATATATTGAATGATTGCCATGTTTTGGCTATCTACAAACTAATAAGTGCTGCACAGGCAATATTGGGTAGGGGAAAGGATGTGCGTGATGGTTGACAAAGCTTGTACCTACACTATGCCCACACTGAAAGTGATGCACAGGCAATAGGGTAGGGAAAAGGTGTGTGGATGTATGATACCTAAACTATGCCACACTGAAGTGATGCACAGGCAAATGGTTAGGGGAAAGTTGTGTGTGACGGATTATAAATGACGGATAGATAAATGGCATGCAGAAAATCATGAAGCTAAAGCAGATTGTGATTGTGCACACTTCCCTATAACAGCAATCAGCTGGTTCATTAATTTTTAGAATTTTAAAAGGTTTATGTTTCAGGAGATTTTGCTCAAATATATGGTGTGGCAAAGAAAATCGTAATAGAGCAAAGTGTGAGCACTATCCCGATTCGTGGAGGTGGGGTCCAGGCAATCACTTCTTCAGTCTTCATACTTAGGATCCTATTTAAATATACCTGCTGACCGTGAAACTCATTCTTCTAAATATCCTAAGAGATATATACCTAAAGGACGTGTACGCCTTGGTCTTTCTAATAATTCAAGTTTTTAATTTGCCTTGTACTTTTTCCGTCATCTATATAGGAGAGTGTATCACTTTTTCCTGTCAAAGGTTCGTACAATGAAAGAGGTGCAAGCAAGCCACGATCCCGACCACGACCGCTACCGCGATGAACGTCCGCTGGGCGGACTCAACAAAAGACCCCTGAAACGAACGCATACAGGATGAGTTTCAGCCGAAAAGGCAGTTAGTCAGGGGGTCTTGGCTTGGTGAGCACATTGGGCGTGTGTCGATGAGCCTTAACTTATTATATAGTAGCGTCCCTGGGTTTAGTGAGAATTCACGCTAGCTCGTGATTCTAGCTTAAATCAATGTGTCTTTGTTAATTGAGGATTATTAACAAAAGTGAAGTGGATTGGTCTGCTCATTTGATCTCAGATAGTGAAGGTTTCATGTACTTTCAGAGGTACACTATAAGAAAAGCATTGCACAGAGCTGTGCTTTGATCAGTTCACTGTCATTATCCTTCCCCTCTGCAGCTCTGTACCAATGTGTTTCTTAGTGTAACTATTAAAGGGGTAGTTTATATTAAAGGGTAGTAGGTGAAATGCAATCTCTGAGAGACTTGGCAGAATTTACAGCAATTTTTAGGGGATTATGGCCGATGAAGCAATATCTAGGGATACTGTAATAAAAGTCTGTGTAGCTCTTAAAGGGCAGTAGGGAACCCATAAAAACATAGTGGCAGACTGAATTAATGTTACAAAAAACAATACAGCCCTACTAATTACACTATTAGGTGTGTGCTCCTAATAGAAACAATTTATCTGGCAACCCAGTGTGGGTTGTTGGGTTTTTCTTTTCAGACACAAATCAATATAACATGTACATGCAGAAAGGCATGTTTGGTTGATGTATGTATGCATTGATTTCTATTTAGCCCGAATGTAAAGGATAAGTACACAGCATTAAAACAAGTTTAAAGTTTAATTGTAAGCTGCAGCTTTAAAAAGCTGGTTCGTGGTGTCCGGGATGACATCGCTTACTACCGATAAAATATGCACACTAAAAGTGATGCACAGGCGATATGGTTAGGGGAAAAGGTGGTGTGTGTGCGGACTGATAAGCTTATACCTAAAACTATGCCACCCTGAAAGTGATTGCACCAGGCAATTGGTTAGGGGGAAAGGTTGTGTGTGAGGATTGATAAAGCTACTACATTAAAACTATTGCCACACTGAAAGGATGCACAAGGCAATAATGGTTAGGGGAAAAAGGTTGTGTTGTGGACACACCACACCACACAAAGACTACTGACAGACACACACCAGCAACACACATCTGACAGACACACAAAGCACACATAAACACACTGACAGACGACAACAAAACAGCAAACACAAATAACTGAGGACACACACAGCAACAAATACACTGACAGACAACACCAAAGCAACATAAACACACTGACAGACACAAAACGGGCAAACACAAATACACATGAGACACACACAGCAACACAAAACACTGACAGACAGTCACACAGCAACACAAATAAACTGCCAGACACACACCAGTAACACAAAACATGATAGAATCACAGTAACAACAATGCCATAAACACACATTAATCTATATAAACAATAAATACATCTTTTTCTTCATATAAACTATTACCAATCAAGGTTTAAGGTTGTTATAAGTACTCCCTAAATCAGTAGACAGTTCAGTAAACTGTACCTATGCAGCAAAAAGAAGTGCACGTGTGAAGAGAGGGAAAAAGTCTATAGTCATGGGGTTAAAAGGGAGGGGGTTAATAACATGTGCAGTACAGCAATAGACAACAAGCAAGTGCAGAGTGAAAGGGACTCCCACCAAAAACGAGCAGACTTACAAGCTGATGCAGAGGGCTACTAAAGTAGAATTTTTGTAAAAATAAAGGTATCCTTGGGTGAGGGCACAGGTTTGGTTATTTATTACAGAAGTTTGTAAAATATGTCATTCTGAGAGACACTTCCTTAAAACTTAACTTGTTTTACAGTGCGTACTTATCCTTTAACTGCTACTAGCCTTGAAAAACCCCTAGAAACCTGCTAGGGAATGCTAGGGTTCCCTAAACCCCGGTGTGAAAAAATACTGCATTACTTTCTTCTCCTTTAGCTGAAACTTATATGGCAATATTTTCACAATGGGACCACACTAGCGTCGTTTTAAATTGCATTTTTGCAATCTGTTTGCCCTGTGTGATCGTTGCACACATTTTATTTAGAATGTAACGCAGTAAAGTAGGCCCCACCTTGTGGGCTGCGATCTGTTCGATTTGCTAACACCATGGCACAGCACCATTTTCTGTCTAATTATGTCATACGAAGCGCCATTAAAAGGAGGACCGAGCGAAGAGCAGTATACATCCACATGCCATGCAAATTTTGTGTTTTACCCAACTCCTACAGTATGCAAGCACACAAGCATCTAAAAGTGATACAAGGGACACAAGTAGATGGCTGAAGCAGACAGACACCACAGCGATAATTTGTGTGCATGGTATGTGCCTAAATCGGTTGGATTTATTGCACACAACATAGATTCAATGGCCGCATTCTACAATTTTAGTGTCATTCATTTCATAACCCCAGTGGTACAACACATTGCAACTGAATTTCAAACTCAATCCTTAAACCAGATACAATATGTTGTCATTTGTAAATAGACCTTAAAAAAATTGAAGGATATGTCACTGGTTAATGTTTACAAAAGCATTCTTAATGGTAAAATAAGATCCAAGATCTTCAAACCTGTTAAATGTTTTTACTCTTAAAATTAATACTGTTTAATTACTACTTGTAAGCATTGACCAATCAAATGTTCCATGTCATATTTGTCACCCATATGAGGGTTGCGCTAACAAGCTAACTAAAATAAAATGCAACTAAAAAACTAAAACAGAGCAGTATTGCTTGGCCAAAAAGTCATTTTATTGTTGGTAATCTTCCCGAGTTAGGCAGCAGAAAAAAACAGGTGAACAACAAGCCAAAGGTTGCACATTAGGGTGATCAGTAACATTTTGTCATGCAGTGCATGCATGCTCTCCTTCATGTTGCTTAGCTGCTTGAAAAAGAGCTTATAATTTTTGGCCTTAATTAAGGCTCCATAGGGATTTGTGGTCCTGGTTTTTGCTGCAGTTCTTACCCTAGAGTGGCATTATATGGGAATTGGGTAGAATAAAATGACCAATGAAATTCTAGAGTGGGACACATGATTCTTGCTTCAATAAAAACGATTATAAAACTTTTGTCATTCAGGCATTTTAGAAGATTATGTAGTTGACACGTTTTCTTTACCTGCTATAACAAAATGCTTGAAAACAATCTATATTAGATGTAAGTGGACTAGCTTTCAAATTCACCATGTGAAGTCTGCTGCGAAAAAAAAGCACCAACTAGGTTGTGTAGCATTGAATACGTTTCTAAATTGGAGAGATTTTTTTATGTTGTGGGAGGGTAATTATGCTATATTAAAACAGGAACCCAGAACAGTCATATCCTTGATGGGAAGGGGCACACCCTATAATGATATAGGATTGTCAGTCAAGCTATTGCCTAGGAGGTCACTCAAGCCCGACAGAAGATTTCGAACAGTGATGCGCATGATGTTGCTGTTGGGAAGAAGGCAGGAGGAGGTAGGACACGCTGATGGTGCGTGGACAAGAAAGGACACAAAGGACAGAGCATATTCCAGAAAAAAGCAGGCCAAAGGACTTTGTAGTAGGTCCTCTGAGCTTGCTGCTGCATAATTTTTTTAGTTGGTGTTTGCTTTCGCTACAGATGATACCCATTTAGATTTCTTCACACTTACTATCCCAAATGAATGTTCAACAAACAAACTTTGTATGACAATATCTTTGCTTTATGTTAAATGGGCACTAAACCGTATATGTTAAAAAGAAAACGGTACTTGCCTTCCCCACATCCACCCGTGCATTGTTGACAGAGACCTAAACCAAGGCCAATAGCAAAACGTTGCTCATCTTCCCATTGGCCGATCTTGAAAAAACGGAAATCCTTTATTAAATGTTTAGGCCAAAAACTAAATCACATGGAGGAGGAGAGCATTTGCCTGGCTTCCTATGTTGAATTTGAATTAGATGGTGCAAGCATATGTACTTAATGTAAGCCATCAGCTCATTATTGCAGTGGCAGAACACTGGCGTTAACTTATTTATAAACACCTTGGGGAGGGGTGAGTATGGATGCGATCTTGGGTTGGGGGTTGGGGGAGTGCGTTACTTAACAAAAAAAAAAAAAAATTGAGGGTGTGTGTGTTGGAAACATATTTAAGAGCAATAAAAAGTTGGGGATCAAACTGAGAACAAAGCCGAAACACGCTAGTCCACCAGATTTCGGCATTGGGGAAAGGGGATATCGAATTTTTTGATGCGTTATGGTGTTTTAACTTTTAATAGAGGAACTGTAAAATATAGAAATAAAACAGTTTTTGTTTTATTAATTTGGTTCACCAATAAATTTTCCCCACTTGCACTTAAAAAAAAAATCAAATTGTTTTTAATATGCTCCAACAACACCTTTTCTTTTACTGCCTTGCTAACACATGATACCTGTCAAATTGGGCTTTCTTAGTTTAAAAGAACATGCGGAATCATTTTGACATACGGGATACATGGCTTTGCGACTGATGCTCCTTAAGCTTAGCAATTTTTTGCTTTGCTGCCAGCAATGTACTCCATTTTCTATGAACTTCGGGTCTATCATTAACAAGCTGTGATATGTGTTAGGTTTAAAGGAGCAAAAAAAAATACACATTAAATTCCATAAAACTAATACATGACAGGTTTTATTCAATAACAGCTTCTTCGTTTAAAAATTTGTGACTATTTTTTTCCACAACAATCACATTGTTAAACCACTATGGCCCCAATCTGTAGGTTTAATGATAATCCTACCTTACATCAGCTCCAAATGGTTTCCTGTAATCCCCACCCAAAGCCAAAAACCTGACACATAGGAGGATAGCAGAGGCCATGTAATAGACGCTGCCTCCTGTCCTCTCCTCCGGGGAAGTTTGGCATGGGCAACTGCAGGCCGTACCCCATGGCTAAACCAAAATAACTTCATTGCTGGATCTAAAAACTAACAGGACCAGATTGTTGTTTTTTTTGTGATATTTTAAAATTGTTCCATGAAAATGAATGAAGAGCTTTTAGCCATGGATATCTAGTAACCATTGATATAGTATAGTTCATGCAAGAAGTTGGATACTGGTTCTATGGAAAAAGTTTTCTGTACAATTACGTTGTAGTTGTATATTTATATCTGTTTTTAGAGAGGCACCTAAAAAGAAAAAAGAAGGGGAATTGATGTCCAAACAAATAATATGTAAAGAGTAACATCGAGCTCCTGACTGTGGTACTCCACACGCCCACTCCCCCTACAGAATCTAAAAACCAGAAACAAATGGTACTGCCTCACGAAAAAATCAGTATATCAGTAGTATATGAACAATGGTCAATATACTTACAGTCAGTATGAGGCCCAATATGATCAAACAAGTAAGGTCCGTGGCACGAAACCCCTTCTATCCTCAAGTCAACAACATGTTCCTCAGAAGGAGACACAAGGGCCGGATGCTGGAGTGTACAAAGCTGGTAAGGGGGAGGCAATAAGCTTAAACGCATTGTTGCTCTGTCCACTGAGCGTATTCAATGGCGCATATTCCTGCTTCCTTTCCGAAAGTAGTAGTAGGTTTGGTGGACCCAAATCAGGCTGGGTAACTGAGTTCCGTCATACACCCAAAAACGCGAGATCAGGACATTACGTCCATTAAATTAGCGATGGACTACTAATTCTCTTAGTGTTTGTCAAAATTCACCATCTTAGTGATGGCAATATGCTCTAGAGATATCAAGCCCAACAGGGCATGAATCAGGGGTAAACATTAAATGTATGTATCACTAAATATCGCCAGCCTTTAGACTACAGTGACAACCACGCATTTGAACCATACAGACACTATAACACACATATTATAATCCATGTACAGAGTACAAAAGTAGGTAACCAATCCTAAAACTAACACATACACTGATAGAGCTAAGTAAATAAAAATAATCTTGGTATTGTGAACCAGTCAGCCAAACAGTTAGTTATATACGACATATACAGTCTTTGAAATTAAGGTTCTTGAGGTATCTAGGTAACGTATAAACATTCTAGAGGATCCCAAATGGTTATTCCAGGTGATATAGATACCAAAAAATTGCCCAAAAGTGTACCCTTACTGGGAATGAAAATCGCCTATCCTCCAGACCAATGAATTAGATCCATTGTTACAGGCAATGCCAGGGGTCCAATAGTAAACCAGGTTCCACGTGAGATAGGACCTTTCCAAAAGAGAATAAATCATTTATCTACTGCTGGTTGGTGGCAGTCCAATAATCACAGTTTCCATTGTACGGTAGTTCCATCAGTATCGAAGGTGGGATTGCACCCTATATAAGAAATACAGGCCAGGTCATTGTAATAGGTGTCCCATCCAATTCCGGCATAAGGTCAATCCAAGGATTGTGAAAACAAGATTCCAATAAAGCATGTAAATTCCATCTCTCATTGAGTCCATGTGGGCTTTTGGTATTGCCGATTAGAATCAGTGTGGTCTCTGTTTAGTAACCTTAAGTTAAGTTCTCCCCTCTGATTCCAAGAGGAACTTTAGCAAGACCCAGAACATCTTAAGTGGTACACACGATGAGATTATTTCGGTTCCGATCGACGATATTCAGTGTATCGGTTCGTACGGACCGAAAGATTATCGCATCGAAATGTGCCACATGTACGATCGGACCGTTCGTCGAATCGGACGAAAGGAGATTCGGACAGGGTGGGAAAACCTCGTTCCGATCGTGACGGTCCTTATGAAACAGCACGATCGTGTCGCGGGACTATCGGACGCAGGCTTGACTTTTGCCTGCGACAGACAGTCCTTCCTCCTGGCCGACGTTCGAACGTATCGGAACGGTCGGTCAGGAGGAAAAATAGCTTAGGTGGGATACCTAGATTAAGTACTTTTACAGTCACAGTTGTGACTTATGTTAAAAAGTGTTGGGCCACACTGCCTGTGGTTGCCCATGTAGGACATAATAGGGCACGGTGGCCCATATGTCCTATGTCCGTTCATGTAATCTGATGTAGAACAGTGACTTGAGAGTTTGTGTTTTAGCGTCTGCAATGTTTTACCTATGTAAATCAAATTTGCACGGGCATAAATAGGGCATAACAAGTTCTCTGACTTGCAGTTCAGGACTGTCTGATTTTGGTGTACATAATTTCCCGTCTGAACCAATCAAAAAATTGTTGGCGTCCATGTAATGGAAATAAACACATTGACCACATGGGTAAGTACTGTCATTTTTGTCCCCCTCTACAGGGGTATTGGGACATCTTGTTAAAGATGACTGCATCATTCGTGTCGCCAAGATTGGTTGCTCTCTGCGATGTAATGGAGGGTTGTGCTGCTAATAAAAGGTGAGATGGCAGAGTATTTGTCAGAAGTGCCATTTCACTCAGTTGTTTTTACTAGCTCCAAGTCTGTATTATACTGATAATGAACACCTCAGTGTAGTATCCGTTTGGCACATAGTCTGGATGTACATCATGTGTGTCGTTGGAACGGAGTTGCTGGTTCTACGTAGTAAGGACTTGGGGGTGTACCTTCTGTTGAAACCTGTTCTCTAATAAAGCAGCACTCTGTTTATTAATACTTGTAAGTGTGTGCAATTGCGTTGTTGCATCCTTTCGGTATTACACGTTTAAGTGAAGGTAAATGTGAGCTACATAAAAAGTAAAAAGGGAATGGTGGCTGTCTTATTACGATTTAGAGGGTTGTGATTAGGCCATTGGTGTTTTTAACCCAAAGATCCAGGAATTGTTAGCGTAGAAAATGGCGAGTGAGGGAGATATTGAAGTCATTGGATTAAGACGATCAAGAATCGCCGAAATTCATGTGAGGGGCCCTCCACAGGATGTGAAGATGTCATCTAATATCTGTTGCCACACCTAACACTTGAGGTGTGGCACCTATGTACATCTGAAAACAATATTTCCCCTCTCCCAACATCCTAGACAATAAATTGTCGCGGGGAGGGCCTGAGGATAGTACTGTCTGACCTATAACCCTGATAGTCTCTGAATTAAAGGAACACTGAAAATTGGGATACACAAAAACAACCCAAGCCTTTTCTTATAGGACATAAAGAGGAAAGTAAAACATGGGTAATAGCACTCATAATATACACTGAATATTTACGGGTAAATATTCCCTTTTTCAGAAAGCTTCACAATTTTTTAACCCACTAAAACAATTCCCAATCCAGTTCAAAATATGCATTAACCTTCCAATGTAAACAGAGGCTCTGTGAAAACTGAAACTAGCTAGTGTGCATGCTCCACCACATATAAAGGGGTGAAAACTAGTAAGAGCTTTTTTTTTTTTTTTTTTTTTTACTTGCAGGAAAATCTAATTTACCGACCAGGTATATAGTCAACTGCATGAATGAACACGGGAGAGGTTTTTCTTGAATACGTTCTTTGAATTTCCCAACTGTTATAGTAACAATTTATATAGATAATTCACACATATGAACACGTGATTTAAAAAAAAGCCTCTATTTAAAAAGTTCAGCTCAGCCACAGCTGCTCTATATGGCAGTAAAATCGTATGCTTGTAAAGTTTTTCCTGGAGCTTATCGTATGTGAAACTTAAAGAAACTGCATAGTGTTTTGGGTGTTTTGTTTTTTACTTTGAAGCTTCAATATTGCCGACAGCTCTTACATTATCCTTCCCATCCTTATCATGAGTGTGTGCTGTCAAGCCACAGTACTAGTGGTACACTTTGGAGCTTCAAGGGCAATTGCACCCTTCAATACCTACATCCCCCAGTTATTAGCACCCAGGGCGAGATCCTAAACTGCAGGATCCTAATCCTTGCAGAGTGTGCCTTCCCATTGGTTTAATACTGTTAAGTGGAGGGGGCGGGTTCAGAGCTGGTGTTCAGAGGGGATTGTTTTCAGTAACCCTGGGTACTATCATCGAGTGAGGGGTAGAAGGTGTGGGGGCCATAATTGTACGATTAATGCAGGACTTCTAAGCAAGAACAAGAGGATTTGTGACTCTACCTCCCTATGAGTTATATTTTATTATATATTACAATATTCTTTTAAACTAGCCATACACAAATGGATTATGATCAATCAATTTACTTTTCGATTGGCATGTTTAATAAAATGGTTGACCAAACATGAATCCACATCAGACCACCACATGGGTTCGGTTCTTAATAATTTCCAGCAAATGCGCATACTTGTTAATTCAATCAAACAGAAATTGAACAAAAAGACTCATAAAACAGTCAGATACTTGTACGATCGATAGGAATATTATGATCTGGCATAATTAGGTTTTACAATCAATTCCAATAAAAACTGAATGCAAAATAGATTTTGAATGAACTTGATGTGAACAGACAGGTCGACCAAACATAAAAACCGGTCCAAGTATGGCTACCTTTACTGTACATGGTATCACCACTATATCAGCGATTTTAAAGGTATTTATTTCAAAAGCCACAATTAGAGAAGAATAGGAAAGTGATAAAGGTCACAGCTGTTGTGTCTTCTGTTAAACAGAGCTAAACAAGTTGTTCTCTTGAGTTTCCATCAATTTGGATCATTTGGCTTTACAATGTAAATACTGTATAACTCGAGTATAAACCGAGGTTTTCAGGCTTTAAAAAAAGCCTGAAAATCTTACCTCGTTTATACTTGAGTCAATGTTTCTCCTACCTTGTCCGCGGCCGCGCATCTGCATCCTGCGCATCCGGATGATGTCACTACCTGGCGCCGCAAAGTGAGAGGCTGTGGAGCGAGGATGCGGATCGCGCGGCCGCCGGACAAGGTAGGGAAACATTGACTTGTACAGGGACACAAAATCTTAAGTGGCAAATACACAAATACGAGTAAAACCTTCTAAAGGAGGATTTACCCCTATTTGCAAGTATTTGCCACTTAAAGTTTTGAAAACTACAACTCCCAGCATGCATTATTGCTGGGAGTTGTAGTTTTTCAAACATCTTAAGTGGCAAATACTTGCAATAGGGTAAATCCTCCTATATTTGTGCATACAGTATTGCACAAATAAAAGACAGTTTACTCTTATTTGTAAGTATTTGCAACTTAAGATGTTTGAAAACTACAACTCCCAGCAATAAAGCATGCTGGGAGTTGTAGTTTCCAAACATCTTTAGTGGCAAATACTACCCCCTCGGTTTATACTCGAGTCAGTGTGGTTTACCTCCTTTTTTACCTAAAACTAGGTACCTCGGTTTATACTCGGGACGGTTTATACATGAGTATATAAGGTAGGTTTATATACATGTGTGCACATGTCACAAAGTTTTTTTATAAAACAACATTACAAAAGCAGCTTAAAGAATCTTTTAGAGACATAAAATTCCTTCTGATTACATTCTTGGTTAGAACATGGTATTTACATGGTATTTGCTAATTACAGCTGTTAAGGGTGGCAATGATTGACGTAGAGGACCTGTGTCTTGGTAATCAAAGCAGTTCTAAAAACTCCATTAGAATCTCTCTCTCAAACAAACAGTAAAATCTATTTCAGAAAAGAATGTTTGCTATAAATTACTACTATGAAAGCTAGGGCTACTTAATAACAATAAAAGGATAATTGTAATAAAAAGGTTTGTGAATAAAAGAAGCAAGAGTGAAAGGGATCTTCCCTCTTGCTTCTCCTGTAGCAGTCAGCAAGGTGTTTTGACTACTTGTTTTCATTACTGGGAAAATAATGCACTATGATTGGTCCTACAAAGTGAGGATTGACAAAGCTGTCCACCGGAAAAAGACTAAAATAGTCTGGGGAAATGAAAACAAATACAAAGGAAAAATGTGCACAAAAAAATAATGCTTTAATTGTGTCCATTTCCTAGTGCAAATAAAGCCTACAAAAACTCCAGGCATGCAGGTTTCTGAATTCAAAGAATGACTAGTGAAAATTTACATTAAGATAATTTATTACCCTTTTATTTTAACAAAGAACACTGAATAAATTTAATAATATATATGCAATAAACAAAATGGATTGTATTAACAACAATACAGACAATTCTTCAGATAAGCGGATGTTTTTGGTTTAGAGAATATTTTTTTACTGGGAGAGATGTAATAAAAATATGATGGCTCAATAAAGCTGAAACCAGTCTGTAGTTGGCGCTCTGGTTTTGCATTATGCTTGTAGAATGCTGTAAAAGTCTTTTTAAAGATATAGCTTCCTAAAAGCCTCCATGGAAACATGGTAAATTCCTTAGTCCTTATTTGCGTAATAATAATATAAATCATACAGTAATGAAGTCATAGTTGTTTATATCATTATTAATTTATAGCAATACATTTTGGTAGACAACATATTTTTGAAAGCCTTCTTTTCTTTATTGTATTTTATTCTAAAATATATATTGCAATAGAATAATTATCGGTATATAGAATTTAAATATAGCCAATATTATAATATGGACTATAAATATAATATTGGATGGAAAAGTCTTGGCTAATTACAAGAGAGTATTAAAAGCATATGCATGTCAAGTCAAAAATTTTCTCTACTAAGATTGCAACAGCCTGAAAACATTTGGGAAATACTGTCTTACGGCCAATAAAGCAAAAAGATATTTTGCTTGATTGGGCTGAAATGTTGGAACGTAATTACAGATATGTCTAAAGAAAATTTCAAAAATATAAGGCATGCGGGTTATTTTTGGCCAATCATGAGGTCTTCAACAGGTTATAAATTTGGCAAACTACCAAGCTATATATCAGACTTTTCTGAATAATACATATTCTACCTGATTATAGTCCATTACAATTTTTATTTTCTAACTTCTAGCAGGTCCTGCTTATACTGTAATGGCAGTATAAGCAGGACTAAAAATACATCAAAATTTATATTTTAAATGGCATATATAATTTTAATTTACTAGACAGAGTATCTCAAAAACTATTTTAATAAAAAACGGTTTAAAATAATGTGCATTCAATAATTTGTATATTTTTTTTAGCAGAACAAGTTACCCTTAGAAAATAATTAAAAAAAGAAAAAAAAAAGCCAAACTCCTTTAATGATTTCCTTTCATTACTTTGCAGTTAGTTACTGAGCTGTAATACTGATTAAGGCAGAAGGAATGCAAGCATATAAACGCATTGTCTAATTTTAACACAAGATGCATTTTCAAGAACTGACCCATTGTTTACACATGTAATCCTATTCAAAACAAAATAGCTTAAAAAATCAACGTAAGAAAAAAATAAAGTCTGTTAGAAAGAAAGTACTTTCAAAGACTGCAAAAAATACTTTCATAAATATTTGTAACTGACAAATCTAAAGAAAAATGTTTTTCCTTCAGAAGAAATGCATGGCACAGACATGTTTGAATAACATTTAAACATTTAAAAGACAGCAGGAAAAGTTGCAACTACAAATTGTCAAACATCAATTGCACCAAGACTTTAAAAGAAAATCTAATTCTCTCAACATAAAACCCTCACAAAGTGAAGCCAAGAGCAGGGAATAGAGCATTTGCACTGCATTGATCGGATTTTAAATAGACACTAGAATATTTCCAAGGTTTGGAAGTGCTGAAGCTCCATCTAGAGGTTCTTCTTACTCTAATATTGTTAAGTTGATAAAATACTGAAGCAATCACAGAGAAGGCCCTTAAGTTGGAATACAGACTTTTGCATTATATACTTAGGGCATGGCAGCACATGCAGGATTTTGCAATGCGCGGTCATGCATTATTCGCTATGTGCGCTGAGCTCCAATACTATATATTAATAGAGCACATGCACACATGCAAAAATTAATTCATGCATGTGTTCCAATAACGGATCAGAGCACAGCGCACATAGTGGAACCACCCCTATAGCAATGCATTGGCAATGCAAATCAGAAGTGCGATCAGGGCGCGCAGAACGCACTACAATCTGTGAAAGTGAGGCCTAGTCCTTAAACATTATATTCAGAATTGTGCCTCACAAACTAGAAAACATAGAAGACTAAATGTACTTTTAAAATATCAATTAATAAAATAAAAGCATCTAAATTCTTTACACATTTTCACCTGAGACGAAGGACGCATATTAATGAAACTATACACATTTTACTTTTATGCTGCAATTACTAAAAATACTCAAATGTAAATAAAGCTGTTTTACATACATTATATGTCACTACAGAATAAAGTTATGATTGTTATGGTCTGCATTTCAACACAATAAAGGCCAATATTCAATATAAAGCGTAGCTCCACTAAATAAAATAAAAAAATATGGGCATTTAGTTTTATTGCAGAACGGGAGGTAAAGGAGCGGTGTCTTACCTCCCGTTCTTCAATAAAACCTGCAGGAGCCAGGAGAGAAGGTAAGCTACTTACCCAATCGCTCGCACCTCTGCCGCGTAGTCTGGCAGCGCATGCATTTATTTGCTCAATGGGATTTATTTAGTTCTTCCTTAGAAAATGAATCCCCACATGATCTTTGGAACAGCTAAGAGAGTTTTACTGGGAGATTCAATAAAAGTTCTTATCCTTAAAAATGCTGCTAATTTTGCCCCAACCAATCAGATATTAGCTTTCAAATGTTAAATAAGATCTGCTAATATCAATCACAACCTATAATCTGGATGTAGAAATGCCAAGCAGGAAAAACTTGCATGTTTTGAATGTAATGAATATTGTAATAATTTAAATATGCTGCCTGGTTTAGATCTTTGTAATGTATCAAGAAGTGGGGAAGATCCAATTCACTGTAATTCTAGATAATTTAATATTAATTTAAATGCAAGTAAGACATGCTACACAATATATTGAAAGCAGGATTTTAAGACTATTTCAGAATGAATAAATAGCTTGCAGTGTCAAAATATCTCAAATAATACACAAAATAAGTGCATTATATAAAACTAATAAACTGTTATAAATGTTACTATTTTAAAGTGATTTCCAAGTCTTTATATTGCATGTACACAATCTGTTACTGTTGCTGATTTGTGTATAAAAATACACAATCAAGAGCAATTAAAACAAACAAATTAGATGGATGACCTGCATTACTAAGAAATGTACATTTTAAACATCAGCTTGATTTGTTTATAAAAAGTTAAATAGAGCACAATACAACACAATAAAAGCTTGAGGTTGAAGCATTATATAGAAGAAAGATGCACTCAAGTAACCTTAAAAACAGCTTTAAAAAAAATAAGATGGTAGGTGTAAAAAGTGACAAAGGTAGATCCATATAATAATTACTAGAGCAAATCCAGTGAGGCTACTGAAAGGTGGAGGGTACATTAGCTTTGATGGATGCTGCCTGCAATCATTTATCAAAAATAGCTCTCAAGTGTTCCAAGTACACAAATGATGCACCCATTTGCAGCACAACACAGAATGCACCTTTTACCAATACAGAAAATTACTCGCTAGAAAATTCCTTACATACATAGAGTGTAATGTAGGTTCAGTTCATCTAGTAAAAATATTGGTTATTTAAAAATGTGTTGCAAAAAACACAATGAGCCTATATTAGATGTGTTTGCAGCAGTTGGTTACATGTGCCATAAAGTAAAAAAAATAAAAATAAAAGCCTTATGTTGCATGAAGGTTTGTTTTGTTTTTCATTCATGCTACAATATATTTGGTAATAAAAAAAAAGTTGAAGCTGCAGCTTATGTCCACATTAATTTTTGAGCCTTTAATTATGCGAACTAACCTGTTAGGGCCATAAACCATAGATTCTGACAGCAAACAGATCTCAAATAATTGTAAGTGGTGCTGAAACAAAGTGACAACATTTGGTTAGGGCAATGTTCCCTTTAATTTATTTATCAGCTGCAAAACTACATTTTGTGAGCTACATTTCTCAGTACTTAAATATTTAGCCAGATTTAAGTGTGCAGTATTGTTAATGTGTGACTTGGTAATAGGGTTTGTTGGTAGGGATGTCTCAAAAATGGAAAATTACATTTTATTCTGGAAATTAATACTCTTGCTTAAAGGTCAGTGATCTGCCTGCAAACCCCAATCCCATCACTTACTTACCTATTTAAACTTGCTTTAAGTGTGTTTAGATCCTTGCTTATGATTAAGGACCCAGGAGGTCCGAAACGCGCTAAGCGGATCTTGGATCAATAAGGCTGTGGCCACACTAGGGCGCACCGAAGAATGCACAATCACAGCAGCATGCGATGGTGCATGCCTCTGTGTACTGCACTTCTGAAGATGAACCCAATCGCATGCGATACGTGCAAAAATTGGTGATCGTATGCATTCCAAAAACGGATCGGAGCGCAGCACATTCACATCCATATTGCGCTAGTGTGGCCTAGAACTTAATGCTATTTTGAAGAGACACGGATTCTGATTGTATGTGTTCCGGCTGAGTGTGACTGCCCGTTGTAACCATTTGTTTGAAGAGGCAGAGGAAACAGCTGTCAATCATTGTTTGTGATGTCAGTTGTCACAGCCTTGACTGACTGGAGGCAATAATTATCCTTAAAGGGCATGTACACTGTAAAAACAAATTTATATTCCTGGATAGCTGTGGCTTTAAATATGAAGGTTTTTTTTTTTGTTCTATTAGCCTCCCATACCATACCTTTAGTGCTTGAATGTTGCTGGCTTCCTCCTCCACTCTAATCCTGTTTTTAGGACTACCCTTAAGAGATTCTCCAAATCTCGAACATTTCCTTTGCCAGATAATAGCGTGGGCGTTTGAAAAGCGCATCACGTTGTTGCAAGCGTGCGCCCCTCTGATGTCATCAACTACGATGGCATCACAGGGCCGTACATTCTCAGCAACGTCAGTATAGTATAGCACAGTATTTGAGGTTGAATAAAGACATACGTCCATCCAGTCCAACCCATCTAGCAATATCCTCATTTCCTGCCTAACTGTTGATCCAGAGGAAGGCAAAAAAAAAAAACCCACCAAATTTATGAAGGGGGAAAAAAAATCCTTCCTGACTCCAGTGGCAATCGGAAATTTCCCTGGATCAACTCTACTTTATGTATCAATACCAGTAACTTGCAACATTCGTTGTTTGCAGAAACTCATTCAGCATTTTTTTTTAAACTGACCAATGAACCTGCCATAACAACATCCACTGGAAAACAGTTCCATAGCTTTACCGTTCTCACAGTGAAAAACCCTTTCCGAACTTGAAGCCTAAACCTTTTTTCTTCAAGTCTTAAGGGATGTCCTTGTGTCCTCTGACATGTTCTATTGGTGAACAATGCCCCAGATAGTTTATTGTATGGCCCGTTAATGTATTTATACACAGTAATCATATCCCCATGCAAGCGTCTTTTCTCCAGCGTACATAATTGTAACTTTTCCAGTCTCTCTTCATATTCAAGCTACCCCAATTCCCTTATTAATTTAGTTGCCCTTCTCTGAACCCTTTCCATTTCAAAGATGTCCTTTTTGTACACAGGATTCCAAAATTGCACTGCATATTCCAAATGAGGCCTTACCAATGCTTTGTAAAGAGGGAGAATTACATTTTCCTCCCTTGAATCCATACCTCTCTTTATACAAGACAATACCCTGCTGGCTCTGGCTGTTGCCGCCTGGCACTGCTTGCTACCTTTAAGTTTGTTATCCACCAAAACTCCAAGATCCCTTTCCAACAGGGATTCACTTAACACAGAGCCATTTATAGTATAAGCAGCACAAGGATTTTTAAGTCCAAAATGCATCACCTTACATTTATCAACATTTTTATCTGCCACTTAGCAGCCCAATGTGACAATCTATCTAGATCCCCCTGCAACGATTGCACATCCTCTGAAGTTTTTAATGGTCGACAAAGTTTTGTGTCGTCAGCAAACACAGAAACCTTGCTGACAATACCCACTTCCAAATCATTAATAAATAGATTAAAGAGATACTAAACTCCACTAAAGCCAGAAAAATAACTATTTACCGTCTGTTTACAGCCGATCCACTTGCAGCCGCTCCTTCAAGGACAGCCGCATGGGACAGAGCGCATGCGCGCCAATACAAAAGATAGGGCGCGCGATCGGGAGAGAACAGCTGTTCAGTGAAGGAGAGGCTGCGAGAGGAGTGGCGATAAGGTAAGTTCCAGATCCCCCGAGCGTAATATTATTCACAGGGAGGTGAGAATAAGCGTTCTCACCTCCCTGGGAGTAATAAAACGAATGGCAAATAGTTATTTTTCTTTTAGTGTTCCTTTAAATAGAAGCGGCCCCAACACAGAACCCTGTGGCACCCCACTTAGCACTTTAGTCCATAATGATGAAGCCCCATTTACAACTACTCTCTGTATCCTATTCATTAACCGATTTTCTATCCATGTACAAATGTGACTCCCCAGACCAACAGACCTTAGCTTATACATTAGTCTCCTATGGGGGACTGTATCAAAAGCCTTTTTAAAATCCAAGTAAACTACATCTACTGCTGTACCAAAGTCTAAATTTCTACTTACATCCTCATAAAAGTCAAGCAAGTTAGTTTGACAAGATCTATTCCTCCTAAATCCATGCTGGTTACTACTTATAATGTCAGTCCTTGAAACATACTCTAGAACATGTTCCTTTATTAAACTTTCCAGGATCTTCCCCACCACTAAAGTTAAACTTACAGGCCTGTAATTACCCAGCTCTGAACTACTACCCTTTTTGAATATTGGAATAACATCATCCTTTTTCCAATCAGACATACAATCTGGGCAGATATTATTCCAATATGCAAACAACAACGACTGTAAACAAATACCTGTTGCCTAATTCCACCCATATTGCCTCCACTTAAACATCCATATCGCCAGTTCTCTTCTTTTAAATTTGGCTTCAATTCTTTTTTAACAAAACACATACTCCTCCCCCTTTCCTTTTTTCTCTGTCCTGCCTAAACAAGGCATATCCTTTTAAATTTACAGCCCAGTCGTGAGAAATGTTCAACCACATTTCTGCTATACCTATTACATCATACTTTTCATTCAATGCCATAATTTCCAATTCACCCATTTTGTCAGCCAGACTTCTAGCATTTGCAAACATATATTTTAGATTATGATCCTGTAATGATCCAGTGACGCATGCATGCATGAATTTTAAAACCATCCCAGTTATGCTGCAGAGATTCATTATGTAGTCCATTTAGCATACACTTGCCTATTTTTACCAATGAAAATGTACACTTCTAATGTATTGAATACTACATGAAGTCTACTTAGCAGAACAGACTTAGCAAAGCTGTAACAATGTTCTAAGCTTTAATCTGCATTTAGTTTAACTCAAAATCATAAAATTCACAGATATTACCTGCCCAAATCAGTGGATTCAGGCAGAATCTACCAATATGCATAGGAAATTCAGTTATGGAAATGAGATGTTTCAAACTTACTTTCCCAACCTTGGTGTTCCTGAAGTCAGATATATAGCATGCACAGCAGTCTAGTCAGCAGCAGTCATTAATTAGCCGTGACATCATCTGTCACTAACCGCCGCACAAGGAAGAGGAGGACCAGCTAAGAAGACGAGTAACTGCAGGGTGAATATCTGTTTTTAGGAACACCAGGGCGGAAAGTCACTGTTGCAAGATCATCAGGGTTTTTGGGGGTGGGCAATGTAAATGTGAATTTTTTAATAGGAAAGTACACCACAACAACTATCTTTGGATTTATGGCTACTCTGCGTGTAACTGGTAGACGTCACTAATAAACTAAATAAGATAGGGAGGGAATAAGGCTTTGCAGCTCCCCTTCAGTATACTCAAATAAGGAACAGAGACTTCTGGGTAATTTCCACATTTCCATGGCAGCTCTCAGGAAAGCTATACCTTTTAAAAGGTTTTTACAGCATTCCACGACCTAAATGCAAAACCAGAGCGCCAACTACAGACCAGTTTCAGGCTTTATTGAGCCATCATCATTGTAGTACAGGCCTTTGTTAAACAAGGAATAAAGTGCGGCATGCAGAGAGGTCTTTGTATACAACACAATTGTAGTTGCGAATTGTTGCTCGTTTTATTTGCAGTGTGAAGCGCCCATCGACAGACATCAACTAATAAATTAATCAAGATAGGGGAAACTTTATGTATGCCCTTATCCTACAGTCAGAGATTTATCCAAAAAAACTCTAGTGTTACATCTTTTTACTTATTGGCCTATATGCCCGATTTACATAATGCAGACAAAATTGCTATGAAATTGATATTGTGCATCAGTTTTCTAAAGCAGCCTGTACATTTGACACTGGCAGCATGATAGAGATCAAATTAGATTAGGAAGTACAATTGAAACACACCACCACCTTGCGCCACTGATCTGCTAAAGATGGTGGCCGCTAATGATGCAGTTAAAGGGGAACTGTGGTCTCCAAACAAGTGAAGTTTAAATGAAAGGCCAGTTTCCTACCTTTAAATGAGCCATTCAACCACCTATCTACGTGCTCCACAGCCCAGTCAGAAATGACTGACCAGAATGTTAATGGGTGGGAGGCCGACTTGTGACATTCCTGAGGCTTCTCCTGCACAGTGCCGCCGGCGAGCACAGCCTCAGACTCCCTCAGTGTGTGAGGTGGGGCTTAGGCATCCACAAGTGGGTGGGGCTTAGGCACCCGTGAGTGGGCGGGGCCACGGCACCCGTGAGTGGGCGGGGCCACTTCGGGCTGTAAGATAATGGGACATGGGGGGCCTACAGCAGGAGGGACCATGGGGTCCATGAGTGGGAGGGACCAGGGGGGCTGCAAAGGGGACAGTTTCAGAGCAGGAAGCAGGAAGTGCAGGGGACCTGGTGATGCTGCTGCCATATCAAACACAAAAATGTAAATATCTTCAAAACTATGCAAAATAAACAATGGAAATAAATTGCAAAAATTCTCAGGGGAGCAATTACTAACAATTTACCTAAAGTCATTTTTGGACCACAGTTCCCCTTTAAGCTTGCAAAGTAATTATTGCATTGTGGGATCTCAGGCAGGTAAGTAATGAGTTTGCATTATTGCATCTCCCCCTATGTATATTGTACATCAGTCTTACCATAAAGTGTATGTAAAAATAATAAAATTATTTTAATTTTAAAAATTAAATATACAGTTCCCTAGGACTAGGAAGCAAAAGCCACAGCTCCTACCTTTAGTTCTTCAATGCACAAAAGCAGTACAAATAGAGTGCACAAATATACAAATAGAATGCAACAAGAAAAATCTTTACACGTGTATTAGCTTTATGGTCACTCTATAGGGGAGGTAGCACAACTTGTAGCCCTACAGATGTTTGAAAACTACAACTTCCAGCAGACGGCAGTAAAAAGAATGCTATGAGATGTAGTTATAAAAGGGACTGTAAACTCCTCTAAACCCCTAAAAAGAACTATGTGCCATTCGTTTCTATTTATTCACAGGGGAGGGGAAACGCTTATCTCATCTCCCTGTGAATAATAGGACGCTCGGGAACCTGGAACTTACCTTACCCCGCCGCTCCACTCGCAGCCGATCTCCTGATCGCGCGTCCTATCTTTTGTATTGGGCGCCATGCGCCTAAGATAGGGCGCGTGGTCGGGACAGATCGCTGTTCAGTGAAGAGCGGCTGCGAGTGGAGCGGCGGTAAGGCAAGTTCCAGGTCTCCCGAGCGTCCTATTATTCACAGGGAGGTGAGAATAAGATTCTCCCCTCCCTGGAATAATAGAACGAATGGCACATAGTTTTCTTTTTGGGGTTTAGTGTTCCTTTAAACATCTAATCAACTATCAAGTATTTTTTTTTATTTCAAACAGTTGTAAGGGGTTTTATGATTGAATTAAGATACAGCTTGCTTGTGATTTTAATGTTAATACTGACCAGCCAATCAGCATGCTGATTTTAACATGCATTTATAAAGGGAAGAGGGGGCAACCCTAAAAGAGCCAGATACAAAAATTAAAGTAGCTTCATTATTTTTCAACTATGACATCTCCACTAGGGGACCTACACTACACCACCCACAGTACTACTGTTTTTTTTCTTTTGAGAACAACTTATTATGTACCGTTTGGACTCATTAACAATATATACAACCAAGTAAATTTATAGAAGGATTATTATACCATATTTTTATGAACATATTGGGGGAGAATTACAGAGAATCACGATTTCTCAGAATTGACCCTGCAAAGCAGTTTTTGTTACACAATTGCAGCTTTCTGTAAATTGCATTCCATCTACACTTTCGCATTAATTTATGCTAGCTATGTGCAAGAAATTGTCCCAATCGCATTTATTGTTTATGGTTGTTAGGTTTTTATATATTCTGATAATCACTTAGCCTAATAGCAGCCATTTTTGTTTTCGACTCCATTTTGTGCACAATTACTTAGTCTGTTTACAAATTATTAGTCTGTTTTTCTCAAAATGTACCAAGCTGTACCAAGCCCAAGCTGTTTCTATGGCCTGATAATACGTTATCTCAAGTTCTTCTGCCTCCTATGTCAACTTGTCTCTATTCTCGCATTCCAAGACATGTTTTTATTAATTGTTTACAGACATAAAGTCCGTAAAGCCCCTTTTCGTCATGCAAGGTTTTTCCTTTGTTTCATATATGCCAATGTATGACCCAAATAAACTGAGATAGTTTTCAGTACATGCCCTGTGTGTGGTGAATTCTGTCTCCCGCAGCTGTGAGGCTTTTTCAGTGTTCTAAGAACTAGGCATCAAATAATGGTTGGACCATGTAGGATATATTATTCTTACAATTTGGTGTCAGTAAGTGGGATACAACCTACAGGACCGTAGTATGAGCTTATTAATTTTAAGTTCTGTCTTGCTTGTTCTGTAACTTGTATCAGCACATTGGTATAGATTTTAAAACGTGGGTCTGGAAGGCGGACGCATGCCCCACGTCTTACAGATAGGTCTGTAAGTAGAGTGTCTGTAAGTAGAATGCCCGCAGGCTGGGACCTGTGATCGAGTTCTCTTAAGGAAGTTGCTTCGTGGGTGGAGTGTTAATTCTGAAAGGTTTTATCCCGATGGAATGTAAAAACTTGGTGCTGGGTGTTCTAGAGAGTTAAAGAGTTAAGGTAGACTCCCGCAGGTGGCGATCTGCATTTTTAGTTTCTCTTTGGAAGAGGTAACTGGAGCCGTACAGAGATATATTTCCCCTTGATTGATAGGATCCCTATTTGCGGGTTGGACTCGCAACTTGGTGTTGGACTACAAGATAATACTCCCCAGGCGACGACCTGCACATAGAGAGAGTTAATGTTTTCTTTAACTAAGAGTTTCTTCAGCGTGAAGTGAAGTGTAAAACACGGGAGTTAGGGACGGGACTTAAGAGTTAAGCTTAACCATTTTAGAACGGACAGTGTGGTCCGGTTCATTTGAAGTTCGAACTTCTGAGTTGTGTTTTCTTGCTAGCTAGCATTATACGGAACATTGAGAAACCCTCATTTTGTCTTGTCTGTCTTGCATGCTTATATGTAAGTGTCTGATTTTTAGAGTATAAGTTTTTTCTCTCTTTGCTTCAGTGTGATTTGTTTCCCTAATTGTATTCACTGCGCTTATGGTTAACCTTCTTGCTTACAGGATGGAGAGTTTCACAGTAAAGGTGTCTGACCCAAACA
Source organism: Hymenochirus boettgeri (assembly GCA_019447015.1). NCBI lineage: Eukaryota > Metazoa > Chordata > Amphibia > Anura > Pipidae > Hymenochirus > Hymenochirus boettgeri. The sequence goes on along the minus strand of CM033474.1, from coordinate 43,888,011 downwards.
TGATAAGTCATTTAAAGTATATTAAAGTGTTTTATTCTAAGTTTACAGGTTTCCAATGTGTGAAAATACTGATATTCCGAAGAATTTTCCTGGAAACTCAAGAGGATTAGGTGATCCTATTGGTGGTATAGATTATGGCAATCCATGGTTTGATAATATTTGGGTTGGATAAAAGATGTATTCTTATGTGGAGCTCTCTTAGTGAATTTTATTATACATCTGGTTATGTTAATAAGTAAAGTTTAAATTTGGTTAATGCTGGTTTCACTTAGAATGTTTGGACTCCATGTTTTCTATTATAAATGTATTTTCCATCCTGGTTTTTTTCAAGTTTCGTAAAATTCTGTGTGAACCGTTATCTCTGCCTACATTCCTAACCCCCCTCTTCCCCCCCTCCTTCTTCTTCGCTCGCATTTATTAACTAGTTAGGGAAGTATATAATTGCGAATGGAGGTAGGAATGTTTAAGGAAGTTTTTTTTTATTTATAGAGGTTTTTGAGAAAGTGAAGATTTAGAAAGTGAAGGCAAGGATCTGGTAGAGTTTTCTGGTGGTTTTTAAAGATGATCACTTAATAATAGCAAAGTGTTTATTGTAATAAATGATCATAGTAAGATCCTTTATCCATATAGCTAAGAGTAGGATGTGAAAATACAGTCACAGATAGATGCCCTATGATGGACGTTGTGATGGATTTTCCCACAAGTGATTCCCTCGCTGTGGTACATCATGGACAGAATTTGTAATCCTATTTGTGTTCTTCATATACGAGGTAAGCTGTTTAATTTTTTTTTGGTGATACAGGGACTATGTGCGTCTCTATCAAAGCTTCCTAAAATAATGGTCCCTCACTAATTGCAAGTCTTTTGTAGAGATTTTTTGGGATACTTGCGAGACTAAGATATAAAATATTTCACTAATAGGGATAATGGGCCAATTGTTATTGTCTTATTTTTCCTTTAAATTATTACCAGATTACCCCTTAATTTGATAATACCGGATTTAGTAAATTGTGTATCTTATTTTCTTTAGTGGCATAACTTGTTGGAAATAAAAGTTGATGTACGCGATTATTTTTTTTTATGCCCCTAACCCCCTTTGTAACAGGATATAATTAATAGTATTCTGCCAATAGTTTGTACCTTTGTAAAGCAATGAGTAATTATAAAGACTATCTTCCTATTTTATACCCCTATTATAGCTCATAATACAGATAGTTTCTATATGTTGGATATTTAGGCCCTTATTAGCATTTCTGCCAATACCCAATGTAATACATTGTTGTTTTGAGATATGCCTTTTTCTCTGCATGTCGGCTGGTGCTACGCTCAGTCTTTTTGTTTCATTTTTTGAAAAGTCCCAATTAATGTGTCACTATTGACATAGAGACTTGGTGGACTTGCCAGTGACAGACTCTATGCTCTCGTGAAGTGTTAAAATAATAATGGGTTCAGCCACATGGTTCTAAGATTATGTGAAATATGTTAATTGTCAAATATTTAATGTGATTTTGTGTATCCAGAGCATGGAGGTATGTAAATGTTTCTCTCTCTCAATTGTCTTGCATCAAAAGCTTCCAGAAAATACAATATTGCAAAGACTCAGTTCATATCTTGGTTGTATAATATCTAAGGGTGAATATCTGGTCAGCCCCGCCAAGATAAAGACATTTTTGCTTTTCAAACACCCCTGTAATAAAGCTGAATTGGTCGGCTTCATGAACTTTTACACACAATGAATCCCAGCCAGCTCCCACTGGGACCAAATGCTCCAAAATGCACCATTAAAGACTGTCCAAACATCATTCTATTGGGCACAGAAAATGACAAAGAATGTTTAAATAATGTATAATAACATTTACCTCTGCCCCTGCTCTGAGCTTTGTGAATTATGATAATCTTTTCATTTGTATTGTAAGAGAACATTGTAATCATGGTGGCAGTTTTATCACAAATCACAGAGACACCTTGAAACTAGTCACTTATGTTTTTTTTCTCTCTAAGTCATTGGCAATCACTGTTCAGAGAATGCATCTCTGCAGCTTGTACAATGGCTGGTTGAAGCCCCAACTTATTATATTGGACACGGAGAATGTTTTAATTACATCCATCATGTTATAAATGCTAAGAATAGAATATGAACTATCCGATACCTCACAGAGTATGAGGTTATTTTAAATCCATCATGGTCTTAGAAGTTAGATATATTCAGGTCTTACCCATGGTATATTTCTTTATTTACTGTATTAAGATTAGGTTAAATTAATACCCAAGCAATTAATATTAAATATAGGTGTAAATCTCTACCCAGTCCGATTGATTCTCTACCAATTAAGCTGTTATGGTTGTGTTTGTGTATAGTGTATATGGAACTTCAATTCCCAGATTCTGTTTGGAATTTAGTCCGTTACCGTGTTTTGTTTATTTAGTTTAATCTTTCTTTGACCCGACTGTGTTTTGTTTAAGGTTTAAGCTGTTAGTTCATTGTTTCCAGGTATATTTTAATGTAGTTGGTTTTGGTAGAATTTGGCATAGATAGTTTATAAATGAAGATGTGACTGACTTTACATTATTTAATTTGTGGATTATTATCTTCCTTATGTTTAGTTGTTTGATGGAATGATTTGAGTTCTTTTCATGTTTAAGGGAATGTTATTTTATATATGTGTATAGTTGCTATTCTTTTCTCCGTTTCTTTGTTTCTTTCCTGCGTTCTAACTTTTCCATGAGAATGTTATTGTTTCGGTTTTAATTTTTGTTTTCTCCCGATTCATTTTTTTTAAAGATTTTTTTTTTCAAGTATGTTTTTAGACCTTTGGGTCTTTATTAAAGAGGGGATAGTTATAGTAATAATAGGCTCATAAAAGTCTTAGCACTATGTTTATTGCCCAAATGTAATATAGTTTTAAAAGAAGATTTGAAAACTTGCTAAAATTATTATTCCTAAATGAGGTTGTCCTGTAGGATAGATTCAGATAAAGGGCCACGTTTATTTCTATTACAGCAGATTGTGTAATTGATGTTTATTGAATAGAAGTTTCATATCCCCAGAGTTCAGATGTTGTTGAACGATGAACCGCACAATAAAAGAGATTTAGAGAGGCTACTGCAGTTCTTTCAGTAAATGGATATTTATTTACCAGCGGTATTAGCAGAGATTCTATGGCCCCAATCTACATCCAAGTTGTCTTCTTCGAAATTTTAATGGGTAAACCATTCCCTACGCTTTGGGCAGTTAGACAGGACATTAATTACAAGTGACCCTGGAATTTATCCAGGAAGCTTATTGGCAAAACTGATTGAAAAACTGAATAGCATCTATTGGTGATGTTTCTTTGTCTTTTTCTTTTTATTTCTAGTGCTCCGACGCACCCCATTTAAATCAGGTGATGTGGTCTTGATGAAGGCGTTATGACTCGCACAGCTATCTTGGTTGAAGGCAATCCATCGTGGATACATGCTTCCAGAGTAAAGCGCGCACCAAATCTGTTGATGGGAGAACGAGATGACCACCGAGAGACCACCGAGATGACTTCAAAGATGACACACACACCACCCTCAAGGAGGAGGATTAAGATGAGCCCAGATTCCAACCAGTGATGATCTGGAAATCCAGATGAAATATATTTTCCTGACATGTTCATTTTTATCTTATTCTGTGGTTTTCCCCACTTTGAAGCTATTATAATGAACGAGCTTCCCGCTCTATTGCTCCCCGTGTTCCATTGCCCCCAGGTAACATTTGGGAGTATATTTTAAAGAAGCTCCTAAGTATAACTGACTTTTGTTTAGGAAATGTAAAAGTGTTCAGGACATTATATTACTGTTTAGTATTCGCATTATAACCAGATTTCAGTTTCACATATGTCCATACGTCTGCTAGATCATACTGTAAATATCCCATATATCCGACGAGTGGTATACCGTTATTTTACCGCTTAACTACCTCAAAGACCTCCGTGAATGAACTGTATATAGTTATGATTCGGACTCAAAATGTTACTGATGCTGAAGTTTGTTTTATTTTACTTGTCCTGCTGCTACACACAATGTGTTTCTGTGAATAATAACATGAAGTGTAATCTCACCTACCAAACGACATCAAATTATGTACACATTGTTTTTTCAGAGGGATGGGTTATGGCCTGTGGGAATGTTAGCTACACTTATTTACCTGCTAACATTTCTGGAGGTCCTCGTGCTATCAGTAGATTAAGTATGTGATGGTACCAAGCACACATTTGCAATCTTCTTCTTTCCTCTCTCAGGTAACGTAATCGCAGGGATCTTATAACTAGCCAGAGGATTGAAGTCTAATGTACATCCCCTATCTGAAACTGAAGTGTTTTGCTTTAGGTGCTAGTATCGTAGGCGTTCTGCAAGTCTGCTCTCAGGTCATCACTGTGTCTGAGACTGAAGTACATGCTGTGATGTATGGGGCTCCGGGTATTCCCCCCCTAAAGTACAAGTAATGTGCATGCAGTCTGGAATCAAAAGGTTGTGCATGCACCAAGTGGAGAGGGCTTAAAGGGAAAGTTCAGTGGAAATATTTTTAAAATACTTTTTTTTATAGTATGTATACCTGTTAGTCTAAATATTCTTTCCATTTCGAAAAATCTGTTTATTTTTTTACCTCATGCATTCCCTGCTGTTGACATTAGTGAGCTGACATCAGGTTCTGTAATGGTCCTTCTTCTTTCCAGAATGCACACTAATGTGGAATTTTCCTAAGGCTGCAGATATTTCTGGCTGACCAACCATAGTGCTGTGGATCGGCCTGCCGGATATCTGATGGTTTGGGGCATCTGGCTGCGACCGAGCTCGGTCCATTATTAAATCACGGGACTGACAGTCATTTGTCCCAGACGACAGCTCGGCTGGGACAAATAGCCCCATGTGTACCCAGACTAACAGCAATTTCTACTGATTGGCTGTTTTATGAGTCAAACATGCTCAGATCTCTACTGAGCAACTAAATCAACCCAGGTGCTGGGTCAAGGACAAGACCATATAGTCCTATAGGGGTCCTGCAAACAGGAGTCAGTATTTTGTTGCATTTTATTTAATACACAGCGAAATCTGAATGGGCAGGTTAAAGTCATTAGGATGGAAAAATACTGCCTTTTTTTCCTAAAAGTACATGTATTTGCACTGAACTTCCACTTTAAGAGAAGTTGGCAAAGATATTTCATTTAGTCTTTTTTAAATGTTTTTTAGTTCTCTTTCCATGCCACAAATTCTGTCTATATTAGGACATGGCCACACTGGCGTGATTCTCTGTTTCGAATGTGTTTTGCGACCGCTGTAGTGCTGAGAATTGCACACCGGTGCATTAGATTGCGCGCTGCCCTTCGCTGTTTTTTGGTCGCCTGCGATCACCATAAAAGAATTTTGGCAAAATCACAGCGCCAGCGGCAGAAACATGCTTGAAACACTAAATTGCGATCACACACTTCCCTCTGTTACTGTGCGTTGTCAGTGTCTCCGCAGTGTTTACACAATCAAACACTTAGTAAACTGCTGCAAAATGCTAAGCTTATCCTTAGGACAACTCTCCATAAACACACACACACACACACACTAGATTATAGGACTATATATTCCTATTGCACAGTGTGGACCTGTAGTTACTTATCTAGGCTTTCTGTCCATCCCTGACAGGGCGAAGTGCAATATGGAAAGTGAACTAGTTTCCCCTCGGAGCGCGTTGCTCAGTTACCTGCTCCACCCCCAGGAACTCGTAGAAGTTCTGCTGAATCTCCTCCACTAGGTCGAAAAGCTCCAGGTCCCCGCTGTCCCAGGCCCCGCCATACGGACTTGCCCGCACCACAGTAACAGCGCGGGCACAGGAAGCGGGCACCGAGCCCCCACATCCTGGTACAGGGAAGAAAGAAGGGGAAACCTTCCCTGAGACGCTTCCACCCCTCTCCCTCCTCCTATTCCCAGTAGCAGACGTGGCTGCCAGGCCCGACCAACCAGCAAAGCTCTTCGCTGCCTCAGTACAGCGTGGGAGAGCGGAGGGCGACGTCACGTTGCCTTGGTAACGCCTGGATGTCCGTAAAGGCCTACAAGGCCTGGATGTTGCGCTGCAGCGTCACCACACCATATGTTACCTCACTGTCGCGAGCCGCCGGTGGGAGGGTTCTTCTCACTTTAGCTTCTCCAGCTGTTCTGTCACACACTCTGGCGCTAGGTCGCCTGGTGGTGAATATGGAAAGATGAGAGCTGAATAACCACACCAGATGGATGGATGACATAAGCTTCATACAATCTTACCAACGAGGAACGACCCCCGAGCGGGACAAACGGGCGATAATCAGACGTGTTTTGCGTTCGGTTGGAACGGGACACCATCAAAACTACCGCCATCAGTATACTGAGCCGATAAAAATTCCATTGATCAGTATGGTAGTTAAGGGAGCAGATGTGTTTGGCCCGCGGGTATAGGAGCACTGTTGACAATCCCTATTCTGCGTTTTGGGGTTTGGTCACCGCTGTGTAGTGGTATATCACCGCATGTTACTGACAGATACCAGGGCCGGATTTACACCTCAGGAGCCTGTAGGCCCAAAGAGTCTGTTTATGAGTGGACTTAAGGGTATTGATTCTGCAGCACAGCATATCCTCTCTCCCATTAAGGATTAGTGTTTTGATGTTTTTTAGTTTTCACTATGTGCACTTAATATTTATATTTATGTGGTTGTCTTAATGAATAAAATTGTGATGAATTTTCACCCAATCCAGGTCGCATTCATTAATTCTAGTTAAAGTAACTAAAGTCTCCAGACAACATTGTCCCAACAGACAGAGCACATTCACAAACATACAACAAGCTGTCTCACCCCTCCCTTTGCTGTGGTCATTGGTGATTTATGAAAACAACCTGTGAGTACTAGGGGTCAGCTCCCACAATCCTCCTAAGCTGCGTAAACCCCCAGCTAAGTCTGCGTACAGGCACATGCTCTGTAGTGCTCAACAGATCAAAAATAGAAAATTTACTTCATACTCACCGTAATTTTTCTTTTCCTGGTCCAGGCACGGCAGGGGAATACATAGGGTTAATTTCCCTATCTCACTTGCGTCAGGAAAGCTTAAAGCTCCTCCCTCCCCCCTCCTCCTTACGTCAATTTTTACTGCTTACACAGTTAGAGGGGAGGGTGTATTCCCCTGCCGTGCCTGGACCAGGAAAAAAAATTACGGTGAGTATGAAGTAAATTTTCTATTTTCCCTGGTCCTGCACGGCAGGTGAATACATAGGGATTTAACAACCAGAATAATATAAGAGGGGCGGGATTCAATTTTAACAATATATCAAGTTTTATTTATTGCCGCTTCGATAATCTTACTACCGAATTGCGACTGAGTTTGAGACAATACATCTAATCTATAGTGTCTCAGAAAAGTGTCTGAGGACGACCAGGTGGCCGCTTTGCATATATCTTCCAGAGGCACCCTTGCCGAAAAGGCCCATGAGGTGGAAACTGCCCTGGTGGAGTGTGCAGTTATTCTCTCTGGACATTGTACTGCCATATTGTCAAGATATGCTTGCCTTATAATTGCTTTGAGCCATGAGGCTATCGTAGCTTTAGACGGCTGTTCTCCTTTATTCTTCCCTTCAAAGAAGATAAACAGAGCATCTGTCTTACGAAACGGCTGCGTTCGTTCTTTGTATGTTTCCAACGCTCTGCCCACATCAAGAGGGTTTACCCTCTCATTACCATCTTCCTTGGTTTCTTTGAAGAATGGTAGAACTATGTCATCATTGAGATGTCTCTCATCTATGACTTTAGCTGAAAATGCTGGATCTGGTCTGAGCATGACTTTATCGTTCAAAAAAGTCAGAAAGGGGGGAGACACTCTAAGTGCTCGAATTTCCCCTACTCTTTTGGCAGAGGTTATGGCCACCAGAAATAACGTCTTAAGAGTAAGATTTTTCAAACTTGACTCACTTAGAGGTTCGAAAGGACTCTTTCCCAGATGTTTTAGTACTAACTGAAGGTCCCATGGAGGAACTTTCTTTTGGGAAAAAGATGTTGGACTCCTTTGAAGAACCTTATCACCAGAGGGTCAAATGCATACTTGATTTGTCTAATTGCTGAGATTGCTGACACCTGGTTCTTTAATGTGTAGAGACTCAGCTTTTTTTCTAACCCATCTTGAAGAAAATCTAGTAGATTTTCTGTGGAAGCCTCTAAAGGTGTTAGCCCTTTTGCCAGACACCAGGTAGAAAAAACGTCCCATATTTTGTAGTATCTTTTCGATGTAACAGGTTTTCTTGACGCTAGAAGAGTATCTACCGTTTTACTGGCCATGCCCTTTTTTATCATTGCTTCCCTTTCAACAACCAAGCCTTGAGGTTCAGTTTCTGAAGATTTTGGTGTTTGAACGGGCCTTGAGACAGAAGGTTCTGGGTTTGATGTAGATGGAGTGGAGGTTGAATGGCTAGAGTTTGCGCCCACGGAAACCAGGGTCTCCTTGGCCACCAGGGAAGGATAACTATAGCTAATACTTTCTCTTCCTGAATTTTCTTCAGCGTTTTCATGATTATAGGGAATGGTGGAAACACATAGACCAGGGGGAACTTCCAGGAAATGGAGAAAGCATTCACTGCCCAAGCCTGACTGTCCTGGGTCCAGGAGCAATATTTCGGCAGCTTGTGGTTCTTTCTCGATGCCATCAAGTCTATGGACGGAGTGCCCCAGTTCTGGCATATTCTGTTGAATACTTTTATATCCAGACTCCACTCGTTCGGATGGAATAAATTCCGGCTGAGATAATCTGCTAATTTGTTTGTTGTCCCTGGGATATGAATCGCTTGGATGCTCATCAAGTTGTGTTCTGCCCAAGTCAGAATGGTTTTCGTCATATCCCACAAACTCTTGCTGCGTGTTCCTCCACTCTTGTTTATGTATGATACTACAGACGAATTGTCCGACAGTATCACCAGTGACTTCTTTGAGATTCGAGAATAGAAGGCCTTCATTGCTAGCCACACTGCTAGCAGCTCCCTCATGTTCTGAGACCTCTCTCTCTGAATCAAGGTCCATGTATCCTGGACTTTTTTCCCCTGACAGATTGCTCCCCAGCCCACTGGGCTCGCGTCTGTAGTAATTATGATCTTGCTGGAAAGGGCTATAGATACTGGCTTGAAATTGGCTGGATTTAGCCACCACTTCAGCTCTTCCCTCAGTACTGTGGGGAGAAAAATGAGTTGATGAGGATTCTCCGATGTTTTCCACTGTTGTAACAGATTTATCTGTAGACTTCTGAGGTGTAGCATGGCCCACTTCACAGACTCCGTCGAAGAGACCAGTTTCCCTATGACTTGTTGACAGTCTAATGCTGTTGAAAATGGAAACTTTACCAGGTTCTTTATTCTGCTGATGATGTTGAGTTTCCTCTCTTCTGTGATATAGATCTGTTGTTCCAGAGAATCTAGAACCACCCCCAGGTATATTATATTCTGAGATGGCTGTAGGCACGACTTCTCTGTGTTGATGATCCAGCCATGCTCTTCTAAACAATTCACCGTAATCTGTAGATGTTCTTTCAGTAGCGACTTGCTCCTTGCTTTTACCAGAATGTCGTCCAGATAGGCGAATACCTGAACCCCCTGGATTCTTAATTTTGCTATTAGTGGAACAAGTATTTTGGTGAATACACGAGGGGCTGAAGTTAGCCCGAAAGGAAGAGCTGTATATTGCCAGTGTTGACCCAATATGCAGAACCTTAGATATTTTCTGTGGGGTTTGAAAATTGGGATGTGTAGGTAAGCACTGTGCAAGTCTATCTTGGCCATCCAGTCTAGGTGGTTTATCTGCTGAGATATAGATTTCAACGTCTCCATTTTGAACTTTTCTTGTTGTAGAAAAGTATTCAGATATCGAAGATCCAGGATCAGTCTGGCTTCTCCTGACTTCTTTCTTCTTAGGAAAATCCAAGAGTAAATTCCTTTCATTTGACTCTTTGGATTGACAGGTTCTATTATCTTCTCCCTCTTGAGCCTTTGCAGCTCTTGTAGCATCAGAGCTTTGGCTTCCAATGAGAAAGGAACTCTGGACTTTAGAAACCTGTTTGAATTTGGGGTGACCGAGAATTCTAACCGAAGACCCAATCTGATGGTCTTTAGCACCCATTTGTCTGAAATACTGTCTCCCCATATGTGGCTGAAGTAACTCAGACGACCTCCTACACCAATCCTCTGAACATAGTCATAAGGGTCTGCCTCTTGACTTAGCTCCTCTAGCCCCACGAAAGGAATGTTGCGCATTCTGATTAGAGCTGGACCAAAAAGGTCTCTGCGAAGAAGGTCTGCCAGGTCTGTACTGTCTGGCTTCGCGAAACCCCATATTTCTTTGGGATGAGGTCCCCGGTCTTTGATTTTTGAAAGACTGTGGAAGGCTCTTCTTGGCCGAATTCTTCTCTATCAGATCTTCCAGCTTCGAGCCGAATAGAAGCTTACCTTCAAAAGGAATAACTGCCAGTCCTTGTTTGGACTGCGTATCTGCACGCCACTGTTTTAACCACAGTGTGCGCCTGGCTATAATTGCGTGACCCATGGAGTTAGCGACCAATTTTACAGAGTCCATAGAGGCTTCGGCCATGTAATCATTTGCTAGCTTTATATCCTGTAGCGAAGAAAGAATATCCTCCTTCTTTGTACCGGTTTTGATGGCTTGCTCCAGCTCCTGTAGCCACATACGGTTAGCTCTCGCTAGGTTAGTAATGGCTATGGATGGTCTCATAGCAATACCTGCTGTAGAGAACGCTCTTTTGAGCGCCGTCTCTTCCTTTCTATCTATTGGATCTCGAAGAGAGGTAGAGTCTTCTGTGGCCAGAGCAACTTTCTTAGCCATCTTGGCTATCGCTGTATCGACTTTGGGAGGATCTTCCAGGATTTTGACCTCTTCAGGACAAAAAGGATAAAGACTGAGGAAATTTTGAGAGAGACCATATTTCCTATCTGGAGATTCCCATTCTTTGCGAATGACACTTTGAATTTGTGGATGGAAATGAAAAGTAAGGTTAGACTGTACATTGCCCCCAAACATAAGGTCTTCTTCATCTGTATGGGTAACTATTGACGGAATTTTCAGAGATGTTCTCATTTTGGCAATAAGGTGATCCATAGTGTCTTGATTGAATATGGGAGATAGTACTGAATCATCGCCCATTGCATCACTGTCTGAATTTTCATCATTGATACTCCTGTGAAGCTGGTAGGTTGGAATCCCTGATGGTTCGCCACTTGTTGCGGCTAATACCTTTTCTGGTGCTGGTTCCACATTTTTGTTGCATACTACCTCTGCATTGGACTGCATAATACTTTTAACCACCTCGGCTATTTGTTCCAAAGTAGGCGGAGGCCGTTTATCTGCCAAACAGTCTTCACATAGTTTTTTTCCCTGAACAGAGAAACTGTAGCACAATGCACACTCGTTTTTCTTGGACTTCCGGGAACAAGACGAACGGTCCCTTGAATCCGGGGAAGAACTGAAAAGACATATGAACAGTACATCAGAAAATTCTAAGTACAGCTTTGTTGAAGTACCACTCTCTTTTATAAAGACTCACCCCCTGGACTCAGACCTGTAGCGTTTGGAGGAGCTCATGGCAGTACTGCAAACAGAAAAAAAAAATAATTTCAATTAGATGAGCAGACAATTTTTGACAGAGGGCACAAGAGTGAACTCTGTGAACCTCTGAGGTCTGGAGTCCAACTCTACTTACAGCAACAGGCAAGCTAATTTGTTGAAGACAGGCAGTAAGTAGAAAAAAACAGCGTGTTTGTCTTCCACTGAAACACTGCTTTGCAGGGAAGATTTTCCGCGCGCTAGGCCGTTTAAATTCGCGCCGGCGCGATGACGTCATTAAGCCCCGCCCCTTCGGGAACCAGGAAGTGAGCCGTGACAGCTGGGGTACACGCTTGATCAAAAACCCCCTCCTGACCTCTCATGAATGATTGGTGCAGGACTTGCCGTGAGGAAAGAGAGGAGAGACCTCCGGCGTATTAGCGGGGGGAGCCGCGATCCTACCTGCACACAAGCAGGAAAAATTGACGTAAGGAGGAGGGGGGAGGGAGGAGCTTTTAAGCTTTCCTGCACGCAAGTGAGATAGGGAAATTAACCCTATGTATTCACCTGCCGTGCAGGACCAGGGAAAAGGAAGTTGCAGCCTTGCTTCCTAGAAACTGACAGCCAGTCACATGACAGAACAGAGATCCTCCCTTTCCCTGACACAGAACAGAGATTTCATTTTTTTTGTTTTCAAACACATTCAATGCTCCTGTCCTAACAATGATATAATAATTTACTTTTCATACAAAAAGAAAAGTAACCTTTGCAGTGTATTTCAGAGATAGCATGGATATAAGAAACAGAATACTAACATTTCAACAAAAATAAAAGTAAATCTGGGGAACAGAACCTGCAACTTGTACATTTACTCTGTCTTGCTAAAAGCAGAGTTTTTACCTCTAGGCTAACAGAGATAATATATAGATCACCAGTACATGTAGAATATTTTACTATGAACATAATGGAAACAAAAAATAAGGGTATGTCCAGGGATTCAAACTTGCAACCTTCTGAACTAAGTGTTTCTATAACTGGCATCTTACAAGGTGAGCCACCACTGAGTAAGCTGAATATCTATTAACTGGAGTCTGGTTGTAAAAACAGTCTGATATCCCTCATGTGCCATTTCAGTCGCCTCTTAAAAGGTCTGATGGTTTTTCCTATATACACTAAAGAGCAAGGGCACTTCAATAAATAGATACAAAAATCTGTGTTGCAATGAAAATAACCATTGACATTAAAATTCCTACCTGAATATGGATGATTAAAAGAAGAAGGGTTGCAGACATTACAGCTGCAACAATGGTAACATCCTTTCATAGTAGAAAAAGAAAATGGTAATTTTTTGTACTTTGCCATAGGATCAGCTTGTATAAGTTTAGAATAAAGTGATCTCAATTTATGGTATACACATCGTGGTTTCATTTTCATGTCATGACCCAAATTCGGGTCCCCTTCAATCACAGGCCAGAAAGAAAGATAAAGATTATGCTTTATCATTTTTGAATTGGGGGTGAATTTAATTTTTAGGTTCTCATCCTGGGTACATTTAAAGGATAAGTACACTGTAAAAGAAAGTTAATTTTAATTCTTTCTAGATCCCTCCTGAGCTTACCTGTGCTGCTATAAAGTTGCTGACATCTTGGATGTGGTTTGAAGACTGCTTAGAGGAGGGGCGGAGCTCCTTATTTATTTATTAAAAATAAATTAGTAGAAGAAATTGACCTTACATTATTTTTCCAACCTTAGGTCAACCAGTATTAATCCTCCATTTTTACTAAAAACATTCAGTGGAACATTTGTTATAAAATGATTATTATATATATAATAATCTCTTATATAAAGTATACTGTAAATTATAAAGGAATCTTGTAATATCCTTATAATTAACAGTATGGGGTACATCATTTAAAGGCCTTCCCATCGTTCTTAACCTGGGTACACATTGTCAGATCCTTCCTCCTGACCCCGTTCGGTCAAGACTCCCTCACTCCCCCATTTTATTTATACAAGTTTTCTGTAGGGTCAATCACATCAAACAAATCAAACAGACATTACCCATCCCGTCTTTAAACTTGATCACTGCTAAATTTTTCAGTTTACCAGACTCCCTTCCCTGTGTTACGTCTGAAATGTGCAGTGTCTTGGCGAGCAGCATTACAGATCACCTGACTCCTTCAACCTTCTGGTTTCTAGCAGCTTAGAGGCATGATTAGACCACCTATCTGACTTAAAGGGCAATTATAGTGAGAAAATTGTTTTTTTTAAATTTCTTCTAATGTATCCTATAAGTCATCCCATCCACCAGGGTACCTTTAGTTTGTTTAAATTCTACATAGTCCCCGAGATATAAGCCTTTGAATATGCTGTGATTTGTAGGAGCTGCTACACCTCATCTGTCACTCAAAGGCACACACCCACACAATCCAAAGCTCCCCTGCAGTACTGTCACACACTCCCTCACCCACCCTATAAGTACCATGTGCAACATATAGTCAAATGCTGTAGTGCTAAACACAATCAATAAACCATTAACCCAGCAATATGAGCATAACACACTATAAAACAGCCCCTCCCCCCAAAAAAAAATCTTATATACATACAAAACCAGTGACTCAAATGGAACACTAATACAGTATATATAATACAGTAATACAGACTATATACCAAACAAGACACACAGTGCAATCTATGAAATATATAGACTAACTGAAATGTAACAGGACAACAAGCAGTGTCACTGTGTTTGTGAAGGTCTCACTACAAGCTGCTGTTACACTGGACTCTTCTTCAGTGATTATGATCTCAGCTAAGCAGGGGAGAGATATGAACTTTAGGTAAAAAATAAATAACAATTAGCAAAGTTAGAGAACAGGCAGAGTTCAGTAACTTACTTGAAAAGAATCTCAGCACCACTTGTCCTCCTCTCTCCCCCTCTGCCCCTCCCTTCAGCATATTGCTACTCTTTGATTGCTTGCAGTTTAGCTCTGGAAGGGAGGGGTCAACAGGATGTCAGCACTTCATTTAAAGTCCTTTCAACTGACAATGCTCGGACTCTGTATACAGCCCGTCACTGCTTGAGGGGGAGTAGACAGAGAGGGGAGGGGGACTACACAGCTTGGTAAAAACTTCTGCCAGTGTGAAGAAACGAAGCCACACAGAAACATGAAAGTAAGGCAGCTTATACTAAGTGATCTATACATTGTATACAGACAAAGTTTTTTTTTCACTATAGTTGCCCTTTAAGGTTTGTACACACGCAAGATGCATGGCCGAGCCAAGAACCCCAACACCGACCAACGTTAGAGTAGTGTATTATAAATAAATTATTAAGGGCATTAATATGTATGCAAGTGTTTGAACCTTGCTACATGAAGAAAGAGGTCTCTGTCCCTTAGAGCTTGCAGTAAAGTATTTAGTGCTTTCAAGGGTGTTAAAAAATTGAAATGAGTCTTTTGCAAGCAAAAATGTACCTATTTTGATTTATTTCTAATGATCGTCTCAGGTAGGTCAATAGAAAACAATAAAGCTCTCTCCTTTTTGAAAGTTATGTATTGCAATAAAGGTTGAGTTGCAAACACCTTTGCTTGATTCAAATCAATACCTGGCACTGTGTTCAATATTTTTTAAAGGGCAACTTAAGTCCAAAATAATACATTTTGATTAATTATATATCTAATGAGGCTTACTTAAAACTGTTTGCTATGGCAGCTCAGATCCACAGCTTATTAGAATGAAAATCCATGACTTTGGAACTATTCCCAGAAGGTTACCATCTTTATAATGTAAATTGTGTTCAGTGAGCTCTGGGGTGTTAAGGTAGGTAAATAGGTCCTCTACTGTCCCCTACTACCTACCCATGGGCCTTTACTGTCCCCAACTTCTACCTACCTATGGGCCTCCACTCATTTTAAATCTTTATCTGCACCTATTTTCTTGTTGATCTGTGACAGGGACAGGTAACCAGTAGATATCCAGATTAAAAACTACCAGCATTCACTCTATAGTTAAGGAATAGTAGGTGTTATAGTTTTCAACCATCTGGAGATCTACTGGTTACCTATGATTTTATAACTATGTACTGTAGAATATACATTTTAATCTTCACCCACTGTGTAAACTTTATGCATTATGGGAGACAGTAAAAGTTACAATGATCAGGTACCATGACAAAGGATTATGGGTAGGGAGCAGGTGGAGCTGTAGTGAAATATCTACACCTTTATATAAGTGAAGATATTTATGCTATATTTTGAAAACTACAACTCCCAGAAATCCCTGTACATTGCTTGGGAGTTTAAAATGACAATCATCTGGAGGTCCTGCTGTAGTTCTAGCTGAACCTCATAAAGTGGTAAATTGTTATCATCACTAGAATCATCCACATCCCATATATCATTATGGCCAGAAGGATATATAATGACCAATGAAATCACATGTCATCTGTTCCCATGCAGACACTTGCTCTGGTCTCATGCATAGGTGCAGGTGCAGATAGAAGTATGTTACTTTGTTCTATCGGAGATTGTTACTTTGCTGGCTCTGACCTCTACTAGTAAAACCAAGATCAGAAGTTTTACCCATGCCTTTCCAGTCACTCAAGCATTAACTGATTTTTTACCCAGTGATCTCTGCAAAATCTTCCCAGGCACTTCAAGAGTTAAAGTTCAACATAGCTGTCTGTATTCCGATCCACAATTGCATCCTGTATAAGATTCTAAGTACATTACATCTGTTGACAACTCAATATTTACCCAGCCAAAAATACAGTAAGAGGCTGGGAGCTTTTGTAGCTAGATACATTTGCCCTTTATCTATCATAGTGTGATATAGTGTAAGGTGCTATATACACAGCACATTGTCTTGGATTAAAGGGCATGTCCACCCCCAAACCTATAATTTCCTCCACTACTGGCCCCACTCTGTAGTGAATAAAAATCCTTACCTTACATCCCAGCTCCAAATGGTTCTCCTGTAAAGTCCCCCCAAAGTCAAAAAAACTGCCCACCAGGAGTATAGTAGCTATAGGACTCTGCCAACTGTCTCCCCCCCGGGAGAAGTTTGGCATGCGTACTGCAGCCATCTCCCACCTCCCTCTCCCTCACGTTTTGCGATCCCTCCCCCTAGGTACAAATAGTTCTCCTTCCCCCAGCTCCTTTCAGCCAATCACAGATGCGGCTGCCGGTCCCGCCCCCTGCTTGCAGTTCCATGCAAGCAGACGGCCAGGACTGTGCGGTGGAGGATAGAGGGAAGGTAAGTACCTATCGGGCCACTTTCTAACAAATCTTTTATAGCAGTTGGGGCTGGGGGAAGGAGAACTATTATTTGGCAAAAAGTTGGGGAAAGGGTGGACATGCCCTTTAATAACAATGTATTCTCAGTTTCAGTTATTACAGACAGATCTCTCTTCATAAACAGGAAAAAAGTTTTTTTTTTTAAAGACTGGAATTCTTTGACCCGACCCGCAGTTCTCTTTACCCGAACCCGACCCGCAACCAATTAAAACTCAATAAGGGTTATCCAAACCTGACCCGCAAATCGGGTACCTGACCCGATGCAGGACTCTAAGGTAAAATAGTTATAACAAGGGTTTTAAAATATATCATGAGAAGCAGAAAATGAAGGCACATCTGTCAAATTCAAGTTCCTATCTTGAGAGGTAACAGAAAAAAGAAGACATGCAGTGCGTACAGTAATTAAACTTTATTAACACATCTTGGGTTGAATGCTGCTCACCCATTAAGATAAGAGAAAGCACACATAAAAACAAAATATCCATAGTTACAGTAAGGTAGCTCATTGCAACATTGTTTCCATTGCACGTATAATTTGCTTTATATTAGGACTTTTAAGTCAAAAGTTTGGCTAATAATAACTAGTACAGCTAGTTATTATTGCCTTGATTTTTATGTCATGTTGTATGATGCTGAATTAATATTTAATAAGGGCAAGGTCCCACTATGTGTGTTGCATTGTGCTGTCCATTTTGAGTGTGTTTAGGACAATGCATTTTGTCTGCGTTCTGCTCTGTTTGCAGGTTTACAGACAAGCATTTTTCTATGCGTGTGTCCACGTTTCCAGTTCATTTGTGTGCATGTGCAGTTTTTGGAATATCAACAGGAAACACTGGAGAAAATGCAAAAAATAAGTTTGTCAGCATGTGTCCATAGACTATTATTAAAGTGCAATTCTGACACACAGAACAAAACCTGTGCACACATGCAGATAAAAAGTGGACCACATAGATTCGGAATGCAAATTATACATTTATATGTCCCAAGCATAATAAAGGTGAATATCTCTCTTGATTAAATTCAAGGTTTTTATCTCTTTATTAAATGTCATGGCTGATTACATCTCTCTAGTTAAAATTCCCCTTTGTCACAACCACAATCAAAGTTCATATCCTCTCTTTTGATTACAGTTGATCAAAGGACACACACAACTCTGCAGGCCTTCGCAAACAGGTTAAGGTGGTGCGCACGCAAAAATCTGCTGAAATATAACTGCTGCTGTGTGTAACGCAACTCACACAATTTCATTGTGTACGCGCACACAGACAATTTTAAATTAGAGGGAACATTGACAGAGGCTCTCTGACACAAAAAAAATACATGTATACAAGGTTTGAAATTGACTTGCCTTCTACATCCCAATATAATGGATTCTTAAACACACAGCACATGCACATATGCATATTTGAGATGGCCAAAACTCACCAGTTCCGAAAACAGAATGAATTTTTAATTATTATCGAAAGTTCAAGGCTATTTTCGAGGATTATCGAAAATAGTCTTAAACGTTCAACAATCCTCGAAAATACGATCGGAGACTACTTCCGAGTTTCCGATTGTATTTTCAAGGATTAACGAACGTTCAAGGCTATTTTTACTAATCCTCAAACATTCGATAATTATAGAAAATAGGCTCCGAAATCCGTACGATCCGTCCAGATTCGGACGGATCATTCAGATTTTGGAACCGAGGGGTTCCGTGTCCGATCCGGGTACGAGCCGTACTCAGATCCATCTCTATGCACATTAATAAGGTTTTGTGCATCTGTGGAGGTTTGTCTTTATATTTTCAAGTTTATTTACAAATATTTTAGACTGGAATCACACAAAAGGCACATGAAAGTATATCAACAGAACAAAAATAATTTATGCATGACAAATATTGGAAGAAGGAACAAAGGAGAGAATTTATATTTTAATTATATGTTACAAAATAATCGAATATTTGACAAATCATTTAATTAACCGTCCCCCACCCAAACACGGGGATTCTAAAGTAAGCATACTAAATACATTTTCTTACACTTTTTTCAACATTTTCCCATGCATTATACAAACTATCTACGCACAGCAAAAAAGTCTGTCTCTATCAAAGTATTAAGTTAAGAAGGATTTGTTGTAAGGATGTTTTTATAACCTATGCTAACGAAATGTTAGAAACGCTAAAGGCTCAAGTGTTCATCAAGTTTAAATTTGACACAGAAAACTCCCAGATATCAGATCCTTGCCAATACTTAAATCAGAGCAACCAAACAGGATGATCACGTATGAATCATTAATTCTTATTTCAATCAATGACACCTAATAACTAAAGTATCCAAAAAAAAAAACCCTTCATAATAGTTCAATAGGAGCACGTGAGCAAATAAGAACCATGTGGAAATAAGAGTTAAAGAAATAGCCCTTTTCTGAATATATCTGTCAGAGACCTAACATGCATGTAATGATGACCGGGAACAAATTTATTGTGGAACCAAGTATACATTTTACATTTAATTTTAATGCAAGAATATTTTACTTGTAAATCATAGATATACTGCGTGGAAGCACAGTAATTACTTAGGGCTCGTTCACACTACATCAGTTTGTGTCTGTTTTTCAAACGCAGGTGCATTTTTAAAAATGGACAGACAGTAGGTTTTCACAATATCGTTCACACTTGCTGTGTTGTATTCCGTTCTGTTCCAGTCCGTTTTAAAAATGCACTGCTGCATGCATTTAAAATGCATAAAAACGTGGTACACCGGATAACGCTTAATAAAGCATGCATTTGCGTTTGTGTCAGTTTTTTAAAAAGGATGTCTGGGAGTTCCTGTGATGTCATTGGTTCCTGTGATGTCATTGGTTAAAACACAACAGACACAAACGGATAATAACACACGTAAATGGTCAGCAATGGATACAAAAACGTTTTGAAAAGTCACTCAACGCACTGCGTTTTTAAGTTGCGTTTTTGTCCGTTCCTAGTGTGAACAAGCCCTTATACCTCCTATTTAGAACAGAGGGTCTAAAAAGATTTGGGCACTACGTTTTTAGGTCACGCTTCTTGCTCCACCTCAATTAAGCCAAAGAGATGCAGACAGGCAGAAACACATACACAGATTGGAGATAATAAGAGAGTCAGAAATATAGACAGATAAATAGACAGACACAGGTGGGGATAGATAGAGGAAAGGAGAAAGAGAGAGAGATAGAGATAAGATATAGAAGACAGACAGACATCAATACAGAGAAAATGAGATAATAGGTATAGATAGAAAGGGCCTAAAGGTTCGAACACACGTGATGCACAATGTGTACGAACGTTCGTTTCGGGCGATAATCAGCCCGTGTGTAGGGCCTTTATCGTCCGAAATGGATGGTCGTTCTGGGATCCGCCAAGTCGGTCGTTTTGACGATCCCCGACCGAACATCCGTTTCGCCCGATAAAGGCCCTACACACGGGCTGATTATCGCCCGGAACGAACGTTCGTACACATTGTGCATCACGTATGTATGAACGTTCGTACCTTTTGTTCGTTGCGGGTCAGGACCCGCGATCGCACGTGTGTACGAACCTTTAGAGACACACACAGAGCGATGGATCAATAGAAAGACTGGTACAAATTGATGGGCAAATCAAAAGCAATGGTTCCGCAAACTGGGAATTTCATGATACTGGTACAGCAAACTGCCAATTTCAAGATACTACAAGATACAAACTGGGAATTAAATGAGACTGGTACAGCAAATGGGGAATGTCATGGAACTGGTACAGCAAAAGGGGAATGTCATGAGACTGGTAAGAGCAAACTGGCATGATGCTGGTAGTCGTACAGCAAACTGGCATAATATTGGTACTGGTACAGCAAACTGATATGATATTGGTACTGTTAAAGCAAACTTGCATGACCCTGGTACTGGCAAATCAAACTGGCATGAAGTTGGTAATTGTACAGTAAACTGACGTGAAATTGGTACTTGTACAGCAAACTGGCATCATTTTGGTATTGGTATAGCAAATTGGCATCATATTGGTGCTGGTAAAGAAAACTGGCATGATATTGGTACTAGTAAAGCAACCTGGCATGACATTGGTACTGGTAGTGCAAATTGTCATGAAGTTGGTAATTATACAGCAAACTGGCATCATATTGGTGCTGGTACAGCTAACTGGCACGATATTGGTACTTCATATACCAGTACCGATATTATGTTAGTTTGCCGTACCAGTACTGATATTTTGCCTGATTGCTGTACCAGTTTCAATATCATGCCAGTTTACTGTTAAAGAGCCAGAGAGAGATTCAGGGGCAATTTGCCAAAGACCTGGGGAATGTGCTCTGCCTCTTTTAATAAAGCAATGCCACTGATTGAAAGTAGGTACTTTCACTCTTTGGATAAAGCACACTGAGCATGCCTAAGTACTGGTAGACATGGGTTGGTTGGCTAGGGCCTAATATTCCCACTGACACACCAACTGATTTATATATTGATTAATGGTTTGTCAGTCTGGAATTTGTGTGACCAAATCACTATTTCAGCTCTTACTGGCCACTAAGAATTGGGTATTTATATATTTACATTATTTACCAATATGTACCATCTCAGACTGCAACTTACCTACAAATTAGTTGGTTCTGAAATTTCGGCCAATATTTCATACAGGGGCGGATTAATACATTTTTCTACCCTAGGCCAGTTTGACTCCTATATAGTTTCCCATGAGTGGCATGTTTTCCTACAGGTACATTTTACTTAGCATTTACCAGGCATTTTTTAAAAGTTCACTGTAATAACCGTCAGTTTGCTGGGCACATAATCTGACCAATCAATCGGTATTTTGCCACCACCCCACGTTTAAGACGCTTGACTCACACTGGCTATGGACAACCCTGTCCTGGTAGCTAAGTGGTTAACACTACACCACTCACTCCAGCAACAGTCACACTCTCCTGCCAGCAGTCACAGAGTTGATTGCATTTACATAAGCCACGTATTCCATAGACCATCCAAACACATGTAACTATCAGAGGCTCTTTTAGAGCATCAAAGACAAAACTTATTAAATTCCATTTAATATTCCAAAAGGTAGACAGTGTATATAATACAAAAATAATAGAAAATTATGTTACAAATAAAGGCTTAAAATAAATGGAGGAATCTTTACTTGTACGTGTCTTCCACTTGCTTTTACTTACTGATAATTGCTTTTATGCTAACCCCACTGCTTGACATTACTCTCCATTATCCCCTGCATGGCTGTGTATTTTATGGTTTGGGTTACCCTGACTTCTGACCCGTCTGTTGTGGGTTGCGCCTTGTACCTCAGTAGGCTATGTACAATGTCTTGTTTTACCCTTTATCTCCAGACACCTCAGTTACTCTGGGGATGCCCAATTTTATCCATATTTGTATGTTGATATCACTTATACATGTGCTTTGAATAGTGAACAATGCTTTTTTATATGTAGTAATAAAGGTTACATTTCATACCTTATATGTATATTTTATGAACAGATGGTTGGTACAAGGCAGGTCCATTCACTGCTTTCCTTTTACCTAAATTAGGTGGTGACAGTGTAACCAGTTGGAAGATTAGTTACTATCAGTGAGATACAAAGCAGGTCCATTCATTGCTTTCCTTTTCCCTACATTAGGAGGTGACAGTATAACCAGTTGGAAGATTAATTACTATCAGTGAGGTACAAGGCAAGTCCATTCACTGCTTTCCTTCTCCCTACATTAGGAGGTGACAGTGTAACCAGTTGGAAATTAGTTACTATCAGTGAGATACAAGGCAGGTTCATTCACTTCTTTCCTTCTCCCTACATTAGGAGGTGACAGTGAACCAGTTGGAACTTTAGTTACTATCAGTGAGGTACAAGGCAGGCCCTTTCACTGCTTTCCTTCTCCCTACATTAGGAGGTGACAGTGTAAAGAGTTGGTAAATTAGTTACTATCAGTGAGGTACAAGGCAGGTCCATTCACTGCTTTCCTTCTCACTACATTAGGAGGTGACAGTGTAACCAGTTGAAAGATTAGTTACTATCAGTGAGATACAAGACAGGTCCATTCACTGCTTTCCTTCTCCCTACGTTAGGAGGTGACAGTGTAATCAGTTGGAAGATTTGTTACTATCAGTGAGATACAAGGCAGGTCCATTCACTGCTTTACTTCTCCCTACATTAGGTGGTGACAGTGTAACCAGTTGAAAGATAATTTACTTTCAGTTAGATACAAGGGAGGTCCATTCACTGTTTTCCTTCTCCCTACATTAGGAGGTGACAGTGTAACTAGTGGAAGATTATATCAGCGAGATACAAGACAGGTCCATTCACCGCTTTCCTTCTCCCTACATTAGGAGGTGACAGTGTAACCAGTTGGAAATTAGTTACTATCAGTAAGATACAAGGCAGGTTCATTCACTTCTTTCCTTCTCCCTACATTAGGAGGTGACAGTGAACCAGTTGGAACTTTAGTTACTATCAGTGAGGTACAAGGCAGGCCCTTTCACTGCTTTCCTTCTCCCTACATTAGGAGGTGACAGTGTAAAGAGTTGGTAGATTAGTTACTATCAGTGAGGTACAAGGCAGGTCCATTCACTGCTTTCCTTCTCACTACATTAGGAGGTGACAGTGTAACCAGTTGAAAGATTAGTTACTATCAGTGAGATACAAGACAGGTCCATTCACTGCTTTCCTTCTCCCTACGTTAGGAGGTGACAGTGTAATCAGTTGGAAGATTAGTTACTATCAGTGAGATACAAGGCAGGTCCATTCACTGCTTTACTTCTCCCTACATTAGGTGGTGACAGTGTAACCAGTTGAAAGATAAGTTACTTTCAGTTAGATACAAGGGAGGTCCATTCACTGTTTTCCTTCTCCCTACATTAGGAGGTGACAGTGTAACCAGTGGAAGATTATATCAGCGAGATACAAGACAGGTCCATTCACTGCTTTCCTTCTCCCTACATTAGGAGGTGACAGTGTAATCAGTTGGAAGATTAGTTACTTTCAGTGAGATACAAGGCAGGTCCATTCACTGGTTTCCTTCTCTGTACATTAGAAGGTGACAGTGTAACCAGTTGGAAGATTAGTTACTATCAGTGAGATACAAGGCAGGTCCATTCACTGCTTTCCTTCTCCCTACATTAGGAGGCGACAATGTAACCAGTTATAAGATTAGTTACTTTTGTTTCTATTTTGATCCCTTAGTAGGTTCAGCCTTGACCAGTTGTTACATTTTACCCCTCTGCTTTTTCTTGGCTGGCTTCCCAAGATTTAGGAGATACATTTGATGATACATTGTCACTCTGCTATTACTGCAGTTAGCAATTCATGTTTTAGTAAAAACTAACAGGGTTATTCAATAAAAGTTGTTATTTAAAATGGTGCTAATTTTGCCCCAACCAATCAGATGTTAGCTTTCAAATGTTAAATAACATCTGATTGGTTGCGGCAAAATTAGCACCATTTTAAACGATAAGAACTTTTATTGAATAACCCTGTAAGAACTTTAGACATGCCCCTGTAGTAGAGTAGAGTCCTGCATCGGTTCGGGTACCCGCGGGTTCAGGTAACCCGTATTTAGTTTGAATTGGTTGTGGGTCAGGTTCGGATAAAGAGAACCGCGGGTCGGGTTCGGGTCGGGTAGAACAATTCCAGTCTATGAAGAGATATCCTGTCTGTAATAACTGAAACTGAGAATACATTGTTATCAATCCAAGACAATGTGCAGTGTGTATAGCACCTTACATTAAATCACACTATGGCAGATAAAGGGCAAATATATCTAGATGCAACTCCAAACCTCTTACTGTGTTTTTGGCTGGGTAAATATTGAGTTATCAACAGCTCTAATGTCCTTAGAATCTTATACAGGATGGAATTGTGGATAGGAATAGAGACAGCTATGTTCAACTTTAACTCTTGTAGTGCCTGGGTAAGTTTTGCGGAGATCACTGGGTAAAAAAGCAGTTAATGCTGGAGTGACAGGGGTTAAACTTCTGACCTTGGTGTTACTAACAGAGGTCAGAGCCAGCAGTAGCAATCTCCCAAACAAACTTCTATCTGCACCTGCACCTATGCATTAGAGCAGAGCCAGTGTCTGCATGGAAACAGATGACATGTGATTTCATTGGTCTTTTTAAATCCTTCTGGCCATAATGATCTATGGGATGTGGATGATTCTAGTAATGATAAGAACAATCTACCACTTGATGAGGTTCAGCTAGAACTACAGCAGATATGTGGACCTCCAGATGATTGACATTTTAAACTCCCAAGCATTGTACAACAGCAGAGTGTAGACAGGGAATGCTGTTAGTTGTAGTTTTCAAAACAGAGCATGAATATCTACACCAGGGATGTTCAACCTGCGGCCCCCCAGATGTTTGAAAACTACAACTTCCAGCATTCCTCCATTGCAGAAGAAATCAGGGAATGCTGGGAGTTGTGGTTTTCAAACACCTGGAGGGCCGCAGGTTGGACATCACTGATCTACACCCATATAAAGGTGTATATATTATACTGCAGCTCCACCTGCTCCCTACCCATAATTCTCTGTTGTGGTACCTGCTCATTGTAACTTTACTGTCAGTACTACTACTGTCTCCCAAAATGCAAGTTTAGACAGTGGGTGGAGATTAAAATGTATATTCTGCAGTACATAGTTATAAAATCATAGATAGGTAACAAGTAGATCTCCAGATGTTTGAAAACTCTAACTCCCAGCATTCCTTGGCTATAGAGTGAATGCTGGGAGTTGTAGTTTTTAAACCATCTGCATAACTACTGGTTACCTATCCCTGTCACAGATCAACAAAAAAACAGTTGCAGATTTAAAATGAGCTGAGGCCCATGGGTAGGAAGTAGGGGGACAGTATAGGCCCATGGGTAGGTAGTTGGGCACAGTGGATATATTATATAAAGTGTACATTGTACTCTATACCAGGGATCTCCTACCTGTGAGCCTACATTTGTTTGAAAAATATAACTCCCAGCATTCCACTACAGCACTTACAATATCAGAAGGTTATCAGGGAGTGCTGGGAGTTGTAGTTTTCACACATTTGGATGCCTGCAAGTTGAAGACCCCTGCTATATATTTTAGTGGTATGGTAGGTTTGAAGAAAGACTAAAAGCAGGTCGGGTCGGTTTCAAGCTTGCGGGTCGGGTCGCGGGTATGAAGCTGGTAGAAAAGCGGGTTGCAGGATTTTCGGGTGGGGTCATGTGCGGGTCTGGAAAATTAGACTCTACCCTGTAGATCCTGGCGCCCTAGGCCAGGGATCCTCAAACTATGGCCCTCCAGATATTTAAAAACTACAACTCCCTGCATTCCAATGCTTCCCTCTGTAGTTGAGGAATGCTGGAAGTTGTAGTTTTCAAACATCTAGATGGTCATAGTTTGAAGATCCCTGCCCTAGGCCACGGCCTCTGTGGCCTTATGGGAAATCTGGCCCTGATTTCAAAACAATCTGCCAAAATAACAATCCTGGTGTTTGAAAAACCTGAAATATTGTAATGTGTGTTCCAGCCCTAAGGGGCATATTTATAAAGGTTCGTTAAACTTTTCGCCTTTCACCAAATTTGGTCTTTTCGCTATTTATAACTTTTCGCATTTCGCTTTTCACCATACATCGCTGCAGTAACCGCTCAAACATATTTATAAAATGGCAAAAAGTGTATTTTTGCGTTAAGTTCAGTCATTCCACTTCACCAAGTCGGAGGTGGCGAAAGCGCATAAGTGGCAATTTATTTAGCCTGCCAATGTGTCCATGGAAGGTGTCAGTATTTTGTGGAGTGTTTCTCAATACTCAGGGGGTGTTAGACTATTTTCCATCATTTACTGTAATACGATCTGAGATTTCGCTTTTTTAAGTTTTTTTTTTTTTTAAAGGTTCAGATTTTCTATATTTACCAATAAAGTCAAATGGGGGTCTGAGGGACATATTTATAAATTTATATATATATTATTTTTGCTTTTTTCCCCACCAGCCTTTACCATATTTTTTTAAACTTTCATCTTTTCCTTTCATCAAGGTGAATGTTCATCAGAAGCGAAAGTTATTTAGCAAAAAGTAGCACTAATAATGCTGAAAAAGCTCAGCACATATGATGGTAAATAGGTAATACTCCCTGGTGGTTTTTCAAAGTAGTATTAAATTGGTTAATACACACTAAAAACCTATCTTTGTTATTTAAAAATAGCCTTACACATTTGGTGTTTTTTTCAGCCAAAGATAAATAGTATAAAACTCAAAAGGAGGATTTTCTCTATTTTAATAGGATGATAGTGTAAAACTCAAAAGGTGAATTTTCTCTATTTTATTAATAGGACATTTTTTAACATTGCTTATTTTCAGTAAACTGCAGCTAATTATCAAACCAGTTCCATTAATATAGGAACATACCATAGTGCTGTGTAAGAAATAGTCATGTTAATGGAACATTCCAGTAAGTAATGATGTTTGGCAAAAATTCTTTTAAAACTGCAAAAAAATGCCACAAAAGGGAGAAAAGGGGCGAAATGGCGAAAATCCACCTATTTATAAATAGCTTTACATAAAAAAAAGTGAAAAATAGCTCTGAAATTACACTAGAGAGCAATCTCTCTTTTCGCATTGATACCACACTTAACGCAATGAATAGGGCAAAAACTATCGCCACATTTCCCCTCAGCGATACTTTTCCGCAAAGGCGAAAGCATAAAAGGGCGTTTTTATAAATAAGGCGAAAATATCGCTATTTGTCATTGCGATGTCCTGCGATAGCGCGAAAATAGCGATCGTTTATAAATATGCCGCTAAGCCATTAACATGAGGATGAGGGGTGAGAAGAGGCCAGAGGCCTTGATTTCACACGTGTATAGGAATTACTCAGAAATTAAGCTATATATTGTTTTATTCAGAAACAGTGAAGTTCTCCTTTAAAGTTAACTTTCATTCACCTTTTATTGTCTCGTAGTTTTATGGAGAACTATTAGTTCTTAAATGCTGAAATGTAACAGGCACTATACAGATATTCCATAATTACAATTTAATTCATTAAAGGCATATTAAAAGATAATCTAAATAGATAAATGAATTTTGCTACCACTCATATACTCACTAATTGTATCAGCCTAATCAGACAAAATGTCTGATTAATTAGCGATTTTAAGCTTCTAATCTGTTCTTCTAAGAAATGGGTTTTTAATAAGTCATGAATGTTTTAAATAGACTAACAAAAGTTCATTTTAATGTGATAATTCTTTGTCCCCACCCTGATAATGAGTTTAGTATTTTGGATTATTTCTTAATTTAAGACATATTAATTAGGGTAGCCTAATTACTGGTCTCCCCACCAAACATTAATAGGAACCCTTTCTTCCTCATAAACAATGATTATTTGGGGTGGTCTTTATCTAAATTAATTATGTCCCCCGGGCCCCCAGTGGTGGCAAGAGCTGCTTCTATGGTGGCCATGCCTCTGGGTTAAACTAGCTTTTAGTCCCTTAGACCTTTTTAGTAAAATGGCTATTTTGCTGTTATTTTACTGTAGTGTACACTTTAATGTTAGCTATGGTTTTAGTAAATAAAAATAAATGTAAAAAATATATTCATAGGAGAATGGGTGTGCAGAAAGTAACTTTTGTGAAAAATAGGGCAGCGATTGCTTGTTTTTTTACACAAAAAATTAGGGGTTGTAGGTATTTGCAATATGTATACAAAGCCAAAAGGACAGCATGATGGGAAACAATGTCAATACTTTGGGAGCAAGGGAACAGCTTTTATAACAACATAAAAATGTTTTGTTCTGAATATATTTGCTTCTTCAAACCAGGTTAAGTCCATTAACCCTTTCAGTGCCCGAAGAACTTCCAACATTCCAAACATAATCAGGATTTTGCACTTGATCTAGCGAAATGTAATGGTAGGGCCCCCTGAAAAAATATATGGGGAGGTTACATACCATTTTATTTAAATATATGGTAAACCTTTTTTTCCAGGAGACACC
This sequence comes from Hymenochirus boettgeri, assembly GCA_019447015.1. Classification (NCBI taxonomy): domain Eukaryota; kingdom Metazoa; phylum Chordata; class Amphibia; order Anura; family Pipidae; genus Hymenochirus; species Hymenochirus boettgeri. The sequence goes on along the minus strand of CM033474.1, from coordinate 43,859,166 downwards.
CCAAAACTGAAATAGGTCTTTGTAAAATTTTACATTAAACTGAAATGTGTAAGCGCTTCTAAAGGTTATCGTAAAACAAATAATAAAAATATATTTTTGGAAACTTTATATCTGTGGAGTAGTTTTGATACACAAAACTACAATTTTTCCAATTTTGTGGTAAAATATAAAATCAGAGATGCATGTGAATTTCACAGAATGTCTGCAGTGGAAAGTTTACAACAAGAACATATAAATGAATATAAATTCTCCTGAATCAAATGGTATTTCACTTGCATGGTGGCAACTAGATAAGTGGCAGCAACTAGCCCACAAAATCACCCCCAGTGCATAAGACCACCAATTACAGAAAATAAACAGTCAGCAAATTATTAGAAAGGCTTTTTAGATGAAATCTTGTCCAAATTTAAAAATCTCACTAAATAGAAGCCTCACATATTTTCTAAATCAAGTGGTTTGCCACATACAACAACTAGACCCAAAGAACAGCAATGAACGAGGGCTATTTTAGCCACTGCTGTGTTTGAATACTTTGAATTTTTTAAAGGGTATGTCCACCCCTAAAATATTTTTTTACCGTGTGTTGGGCACCCCAGCCCAACCCCAACTAGATTTCTAAAAAAAAAGCCCCAGAAAGATACTTACAGTCCTTCTTTCCCCTGGTGCACTGCTCCCAGCTCTCTGTTAGCCGGAATCAGCAGAGAGGGGCGGGACTGGCAGCCACATCTGTGATTGGCTAGCTGACAGCCATTCACAGATGCGGCTGCTGGCTATGCACATAGCCAAGGGAACGAAGATCTGTAAGTATGTTTCTGAGCATTTTTTTTTAGAAATTCAAATCAGCAGTTGGGGATGGACTGGGGTGCCCAACATACAGTAAACCAAGCAGTGGCACTAAGCAGCCATAAAGGAACAGTAGGGAATGGATGACACACTGACAGCTTCTACTCTTCACTTTCTGAGACTTTCAACAGGCACTGCATCCAGGAGAACCATAAGGAGCAGAGGTACCTTGTAAGGTAAGGATTTTTTACACTATACACCAAGGGCCCCCTGCAAGATTGGAAGCCAGGCCCCTCCCCCATCGGATTTTAAACAGCTGATCACACCTTCGAATTAAATATACGCGCAATCAGGTGTTCTGGTCTTTTAGACAGCTGGTCGCGCCTATGTTTCCTTCATAGGCACGATCATTTGTTTAAAAACAGCTGATCGCGGAGGAGATAGGCTTGTGGCCTGCTAACGTCCTACACACACACAAACCCCCATGGTTGTGGGGGTGGCGGTGGCAGTAGTTACGCCCACTAACTATACGGTGGGGCCAGTAGTGGGTTCAATTTTAGTTTTGGGGGTGGACATGCCCTTTAAACTAAATGCTTCTCAGTTTTGGAAATTCACCCGCAAACAATAGGTTTTTGTAACTTTCAGCTATGAAATCAAATCTCATCAGATCCAGCAGTATGGCCTTTTATTGGTCATGTGTGAACCAAGCTGACAGAATGCACCAGCAGATGAATACTCTCATATGTCAGTAACCTTAGATTCTATTGTGGCGTATGTGCAGGTTTTAACTATGGCCCCAAATTTTTTCTTATCTGGGTAGCAATCTAAGATTAAAAAAAAATAAATTAATGCATCCAAAACTAGCCTGAAATAGCATATGGTTATGGGCCTTTAACTAAATGCTAAAACTGATTAAATGGATATTATTACTTTATATTATAATGTTGCCACTGGGTGAAAATCTTGCTAAAGATAAGATTTTTTTTTTAATTTATTTACATCTAAGCATGCAAAAGGACAACACCCACATTATTTTCCCTCTGAATAACCTCTGTCTGCCTATGTGAACATGTTTAATGTAACATTTGTAGAAATAATAAATCATTTTTTCACTATAATGGATATAAAGCCACACGGCATATTGTATTTAGTTGCATTTTAACTACATCGCAAGGTTTGCAAGTATGTACTTTGTTGGGTGAAGATTAGATTATGTTCTATTAAGTAAAGCACCAAACCCAGTTGGTATACAGTCACATATTGCATTCTATTCATTATAGAATTTTAGGACATCTTCGGTATGTTCTATGGGAATTGTCTGAAAGCAGCTGTGTATTGTTGATTTTTGCTTTGTTATAAAAAAAAAAATTCTTGACCTCTGAGATCTGTAAACTTGTAGACTGTTGTATGTTATTACATTATTGAAGTGGAATTCTAGAACAATATTTTTCAGTATTACCTTTACTCTGTATAAGGTAGTTAAAACCAATTTAGTTTCTATGTGTAAAATATGATCTAAATCTAAAATCTCTCTTATATCAATGGTTTATTTGCTATTTTATTTATATTCACTACAATGCATTTACAAAAAAATGCCTTGTGTTTTTTGCAATGCGTTTATGTACGTTTTAAATATTTATGTTTCATCTGCTTTGTTTTTCCTACAGCGATCCTGATACTGAAATGCATGCAATATACTGGAACGCAACACATTTATTGGGGCCAGCTACACAACCAGTCATTGGCATATGGATCACCAAACGCAATCCGATCAAAAGATTAGGTGCAACTGCGCATGTGTTCCAGCTATTAGGCCAAATAAAAAAAAATCTCTTTGAAGTTATTCCTCCTACCGATTGTCATTTTCAGGGACAGTCTGAGATTGTTTTTTGAAAACTTGCCCCGTTTCTCTATTTGGAGACAAAAGTCTGGTCACTGATTGTGATGTTATTTGCATTCGCTCAGCCCTAAGCTACTGCAGGAATTTGTTACAGCAGTTGATGCGCACTAATAGTCTCTAATAGACACTAATAGACAATGCAGTCAAGATTAGGCAAGGGAGGAAGAGTGTATGTTCACAAGGCATGGCCTGACAGTGCACATACATACATTTGTATTTTATCCGTTTCTTCATGTCATTACATTTAAATTAATGCCATTTACTCGAGTGGTATTTTATGGTTTATTAATGTTCTTGGGGTTTGTCTTCAGATTATGAAGTATAAAAATGTGAGTTTATTTTTGAAAAGATAATTTCTGCAGAAACTATTCCGCAAAATATCAGAAAAATAAACCGTGTAACAAGAAAAACACATCCACATCCCATATTTCTAAAACTCCCATTTTACCTGTTAAATAAGTCAACATCATCACGTTACGTTCTTGTAAAATACAAGTAGTATGTACAATACTGTGTGGAAAGCTAACTCATTTTCCATTACAATTTTCTGCCTCTAAATGAAATGAGATTTTGTTTTGTACTGCAGTCCAAATGCAGTGTTGTTTGGCTAGATTCACCGTTAGGGACTGTAACCAGTAAAAAGGTTTCATTCATACATGCTGCAACATGAGATATGTTCTTTAGGCACTGGAGTATTGAGTAAGCAGCTGAGCTATTTTAATTGCTGACTTGTGCTAGAATTTCAGAAACACACATGTCTCAAGGCTTTGGTAGAAGAGTGAAGTCATGTCTAAATTTTCTGATGCTCATATACACTTTCTGCAAAGTCTGTTTGAACTCCGATTAGAAGAATTCCGGGGATGGGATCACACATTGCAAATATGCATTGGGAAAAGGCACTTTGATATCAACTGTATATTGTAAGTGTAAAGATCATTAGAAGTTTTTGTTTATTTCTTACTTATTACATAGTGACAGCATATGTATACATTTAATGCTTGAAAACGAAAACCAAAAGAGGTTCATTTATTGGGTTCTAAAAAGTTTAAAGAACACAGATTATTTTCATGTCTCTGATCTGTTAGTGTTGGGAGATCCCTAAAATGAGCTTAACCATCTCTAAAGCATTTGGTGTAATCCAGGAACTCAACAGTATGACCTAACAGCTTGAAACATGTGTAAGCTGAGTTGCAAGCTAAAGTCTGTTATTTGCAGTTGTGCTGTTCTTTAATCACACCAAAAATAATTGGATAAATGAAGATAGTGAGTTTTGTTCTTTAAGGAGAAATACAATGAGCGATTCATTTAAAAGATTGAATAATGCTGCCCATACACTAACTAGACATTAGATTGAGACTATATACGAGGAGTAGAAAGAAAGATAAAGATAAAAATGAACTAAATAAATAAATAAAACCAATTAAGATCAAGGACTATGCCTGCCAAAATCAGTTAATAAATAATACACCTATAAAAATTGTGACAGTAATTGTGGTTGCTCCATGTGTCTTGTAAATATAGATGGGTATACACTCCACAGTAGGTTAGCAGTGATACATGAAATTGTTAAAAAGACAAATACTTTTGTCTGAGTAGCAACTCTATGGTATTTTAATAAAACTGGAACAGGATCAAAGTATATACGGTAAACTAAACCTAAAAAAACCCTCCAATAAAGTATTACAATCAGTATCTAAGATGGAAAGTTATAATCAACGTGTTTCTCTATATCTAATAGCTTCCCTGGGGCCTACAAATTGTCTCTTTGTTGGGGGGATTTTGGCCAGCTTAAAAATGCTCCTCTTCTTCACACAGGTTACTATGTTTCATGTATGTTCTCCCTGTGCTTAGAGTGTATGCTTTTCAAGGCAGGGCAGGGCCTGGTGTAAATAGATAAAACAAAAATAACTGCAAAACCCAGCATAATCAGGGAGAATCAATAAAAGTTCTTATCGTTTAAAATGGTGCTAATTTAGCCCCAACCAATCAGATGTTATTTAACATTTGAAAGCTAAGATCTGATTGGTTGGGGCAAAATTAGCACCATTTTAAATGATAAGAACTTTTATTGAATAACCCTGCATATGTTTTAACACTATATAAATAAATACATATAAATTGATTTATTTGTGAAGGAAATACATCACAGAAAAATAAATAGTTGATCTTAACTGTTCATCTGATTTACTGGATGAAAAGAGCATCTCTAGGATTGCAATGCTTTAAGGTCAAGGTAAATGACATTTAAAGAATCGTACAGCAATTTCAGAGTATAAAGTAAGATCTTGGTAGCCCTTGGATCGCAAGACTGTGCTTGAACTACAGATTCTAACAATCCACAACGTGTAGTCACAGATTTTATTCGCAATGGAAAACTGGTACAAATTAAAATGTTCACGAGTAAAAAGCAGAAAAACACACAGTGGGACTTTTCCAAGAGTCACAATCACTTTCCCTGCGCCCCTAGCGATAAATCTCATTTTCGTCTTACATGCTATGTGACCTTAACATCAGCTATGTGGCTGCTGTTTAAAGAGCATGTCCACCCTCCAAACTAAAATTTGCCACACTGTGTAGTATTAAAAGATAGTTAACTTTCTTCTCTGCTCCTTATTTTTATCCTGCAGGGCCTGATGAAAGTCCAGAAAAGTTAAGAGTAGGAGCCCACCCCTACCTACCCCCGGATCCCTCGGCACTGCATCAAACATCAAACACCAAACATCATATAATGTAGGGGACCTACACACTACATTTAAAACTTTAAAATCAGTCCAAAATTTACTTAACTGACCTTATTCCCTCGGCTCCCTCTGCTGTTTTGCTCAATCTCAGCCAACCACTGATGTTACTTCCGTTCCCGGAAGTAGCAGAAGAGGCTGTGCCCGAGAACGAAGGTGGGTAAGTACATTTCTCGTCTGAAGTTTCAAATGCAGCGTTTAGGTTTGGGGGGTCCCCTACATTATATGAAGTTTATTTTTTTAAAGAAGATCCATGCAGAACTGAGGAATCCAGAGGGAGGGGGTATTTGGGGGTAGATATGCAAATGCAATATTTTTCCAAAACCTTGCAGGTTGCCTGGATCCGGTGGAAAATCCAAAATTTTGGCAAAATTCAACGTTGAAGATTCAAAATTCAGTGTTGTAAAGTTGAAAAGTCAAAAAGCTGAAAATTGGTTTATAAAAGTTAAAAATCACTGTTGCATTTTGAAATTTGTTAAAAATTCAATGTTGAAAATTCCTCTTTGATTAGGTGTTTGAATTTTCAATTTTGTGAAACACCAGCAAAGTGAAATTTGCCAATTTCATTCATCTGTACTTTATTAACTAGTTACAAAATAATGTAATTTTTATAATAATGATAATAATAGGGAATTTTATGTTGTGGGTGTCGATAAATTCACCCCACAGTGTTTTAACTATAGTGCTGCTCTCTTAAAGGAACACTAAATCCATAAAAATAACTATTTGCCATTCATTTCTATTATTCACAGGGAGGTGAGAACGCATATTCTCACCTCCCTGTGAACAATAGGACGCTCGGGGGACCTGGAACTTACCTTACAGCCACTCCACTCGCAGCCGCTTCTTCACTGAACAGCTGTTCTCTCCCGATCGCGCGCCCTATCTTTTGTATTGGCGCGCATGCGTCTAAGATAGGGAGCGCGGTCGGGACAGAGCGGCTTTCAGTGAAGGAGTGGCTTGCAGTGGAGCGGCGGTAAGGTAAGTTCCAGGTCCCCCGAGCGTCCTATTATTTACAGGGAGGTGAGAATAAGCGTTCTCACCTCCCTGTGAATAATAGAAACGAATGGCAAATAGTTATTTTTATGGATTATGGGAGTTTACAGTCCCTTTAAAGCAGCAGAAGGGACAGGGATGCATCCACTTTAGTGATTATCTGAGACATCTCGTATCAGTTAATCACTGTTGCGGATGTTGGTCTGGTCGAGGGAACAAAGGATGGCGTGTACATTTAGGAGCCGATTTGGGTGATTTTAACTTAGCGAGGTCTAGGTTTTGGGGGTTGTTTTACAAGAAGTTTTTTTTTAAATTTTTGGGGGTGGACATACGCTTTAATCTGTACAAACATCTAAAAATATATTTGGTGCAGTTTCCATAAAATTATTTTGAAATGCTGAATGAACTTTCATAAGTTGTTTGCACACAAATTGTTCTTGCACAAACACTCGACATAGTGTTCCTAGTTTTAGGAAATGGTTTGTGTTAAGCTTGTGGATTCTGTTAACTGCCCAAGTGTTCCTGGCTTTGGGAAGACACAGCAGGTTGGGCAGGAAAAAACATATCTTTCCTTTGTTCCAACTTTCATAATAACCATACCTTAGTCTTGTTCTTGCCAATGTTCCCGAAATGTTCCATCAACTACCTGGGCAGATTCTTTGCAATCAGCCTTATGCTGATTACTCAGAGCTATAATTCTTCCCAACTATCACTGTACCATTTTTTTCTTGATCTGTCTCCTATTTCTTTAGATATCCAGTCTGAAACAGCTTACATTTCAGCTTTTAATCAACTGCCTTAGTAACATATATAAACTCTTCTGTTGTGTATATTGCTGGAATGGTAATAGTTGGTACGTGAACTGCATTTTGGGAAATTCCCTCTCCAAATGCTGCCTCATAGAGATTGCAAAGCATGTTTGTCAGATAGTCTGGCAGGGGGTAGGGGATCTGAGGGACTAAGCTTGAGTAAAATGATTGAAGTTTTGCAGCAACACTTCAGAGTAAATGCTGCTTACATGTATTCATTTATAGATTGAAATGAGGCAAATTAATTTTTTCATGTGTACAAATCCTTTAATATCAAGCCAGTATACGATTGTTAAAAAGGATCCTATCATATAATAATCTCTCTATGTTCTAGGGATATACTAGACTTAAAGGGGAACTGTGGTCCAAAAATGACTTGTTTGTGATATGGCAGCAGCATCACCAGGTCCCCTGCACTTCTTGCTCTAAAACCTTGTGACAGTCACTCTGCCCTGTGTCTCCTCCTTCCCTTGCAGCCCCCCTCCTCTTGCAAGCCCCCCTTGTCCCTCCCACTCATGGACCCCATGGCCCCTCCATTTGCAGGCCCCCATTGGCCCCTTCCCTTACAGCCAAATCACCGCCCACTTACCATGGACCACTCAGACCCCCCCCGTACAGAAAATTGTGTGAAAACAGCCTTTTCAGGCAGAGTGATAATTCTTATAATTATATTGTTTGAAAAGGCTGCTTTCACATAGTGGGAGAGTAGGTCTGTCTGAGGCTGTACTCGCCGGCGGCACTGTGCAGGAGAAGCCTTAGAAATGCCACATGTCAGCCTCCCATCCATTAACTTTCTGGTCAGTAATTTCTTTATATCTTGGGTTGTGGAGCACGTAGACAGGTGGCTGATGGCTCATTTTAAAGTTAGAAAACTGCCCTTTCAAGTTGTATGGAGACAACAATTCACCTTTAAGGCGATAGGGTGATAATATTGCTAGAAAAATCTTTAGGGTTTCTGAAAGCAAAAACAGATCAATTTTATCTGATAATATCAGTATGTGTATGATCACCATTACTCTAAATTCAATTCAGTAGAACAAGCCAGAACATGTCCACTTTCATTGTAAACTTCCCTTTAATGCCAGATATACACCTAGCCAACGTTACATTAATTTTAAGAATTGATTCTAATGTGGGGTCCAGATTCTAGTGATGTCCCCGAGCAAATATAACTTCTTCTTTATTGGTAGCAAATAATTTGGTCAGGCAGTTTTCCAGAACACTGCGGGGACTGATGCCCTTGACTCATGTGTACCTTGCCTTGACTCATGTGTACCTTGCCTTACACTAAATATTAAAGCTAGGTACACACTTGCATGATCAAAATGACATAGAGAATTTGCAAGATTCTGCCCGTCATTTTCTTCTAAACGCACTACACACAGTCCTGAGCGTTCTCCCTATATATGTATATGTATGTATATGTTTATTTATATAGCGCCACTTGGGGACGCAGTGCCGTACAGTATAAAATACAATAAAGTCATACAAGGGGGATAAATACATAGATAGTTCAGTACATAAATATATAACTTATATAAATAGAAATGCTAGGGCTTTGCAACAAGAGGTAATGAGGTCCCTGCCCCGTACAGTTACAATCTAGTTAGGTGGGTAACACACAGATACAATGGATGGGTATAAGGGCTGGAGTGAGATGTGTGCAGTGCAAATAAAACAATCAAATATTGTGCTGGTTACCAGATAGGTAGGAAGTAAGGCTAGATTTAAACCTGCTAATGTCAAGCATAGGGCGAATACTCAGAACTGTAGTGTTCCCCCAGCTGCGGAAAGGGAGACGACTAGTGGCAGAGGGAAATTTTCGGACTTTTCTGAACAACCACGTGGCGTTCTTCGGCCTCGCCATTGTTCGGAAAATGCGCTATACACAGTAATGAGAAAGGCAAAATACCATTGGATGGGACGGTATCGTCCCTTTCTTGTTACTGTGTGTACCCAATTTAAGACCTTCTTTGGAACCACAGCAATTACAGCAGAAGGGAACTTTTTTCTGTTCAGCAGCCTGGAGTATAAATCTGTGGAAATATGTCAGGAGGGCAGGATTGGAGTTCTGTGACCTTTATATTTTCATGGAACTCCTCTGTGACTTCTAATATCCTTCTAATTTGCAGTAAGGGGTACATTATCCACTATAGCCTGTAAACTATATATACATTTTGCATGGTCATAAGTTATAATTATCTTATCTGTTATGAGTGACACTTTGTCTTTTAATATCATATTTTACAATAATTGGTATATTATTCTCCATAAAACTTTAAGGATATTCATGGATTTTGTGTATTATTATAATATATTGTTAAATTCAATTATTGAATCATTTGCCATTTCATAATGGACATTTTTCTGTTGATGTTCTGTCAGTGCATTTTTGAGAATAATGTATGTAAATTAATATGTCAGTTCCAATTTTGTTTAACAACACAAAAGGTGACTTCTATTTGTTTACGGAACAAGCATGATATATTAGTCTCCTTAGGGTTATTGTAGATGCTCACTGTGCCATATACTCTAAACATTACTGTCCTCTTACAAAAGCTCTATCCATGCAGACAGCTTATTTATTTGTAATTATGAAGCACTGAGCCCTTAAGAGATTATAGAATATGAATTATAAATGTCAAATTGCTCATTTAATTTAGGCTGTGTGCATTATCCCCTTCAGAAATTATGATTGCAATAAATCAAATCCTGTAGTTTGGATGACAGTTTTCCAATAAGCACCTCCATATAGGTAGTAAAGTGCACTTCCTCTGTGCTTTAGCAATTCATTATTTTGCTTAGCCAGTCAAATAAGTATTTCAGGCTGGTGGGTGTACTTATCCTTCTACATTAAAAAAAATGCAGTCAGCATGGTAAAGACATAGCATACAGTACTTATTAGACAATATAATAATGCCAAATTCCTATTGGTTGTTTATTTTTGTAAATATTATAGTTACAGAAATGCTAATGGTTGGTATTTTGTGGTCCATGTTATGTTTTAATAGTAATTTGTCTGTATGGAAGTTGACCTGTGTATTCATTTGGCTTATTATTTTGCTAATTTGTTGTGGGCCAGTGCAAACCTGGTCCATAAAAATAAGATTCATATAATACATAAGTGTGATATTTTATAATGGGAGCTGTAGTGATATATATCATTATAAAAATCACTCAGCTATGTCACTAAGTGACTCATTTCTTATATTTCTTATATCCCACTGCTCCTCCCATTCCAGTGTTCATGTCTGAACAATGACTCAGTGTTTTTTTTGCAGTGTTTAACTTTACTAACAGAACCTGCTGGAGCTGCTTCCTTTCACTTCATAACCAATGTCTCTCTCCTTCTCCACAAAGATTTGTTTAACTGCATAGATACTGGGCTGGGATGTTCCTTTCTACTTGGTTTAAAGTTACAGAAGGTAGCTTGGGGGGGTTAAATTAAGGTGGAATAGGGACAAGGCTAGAATTTAAAATGCGAATGGGGTGATAGAATCAGATACTTATGTATTATAAGTAATAAAACGCTCCTTTACATTATAATATAAGGATATTACGCCACCTCGGGTTTCCCTGCCCTGTATAAAAGCTATATGGTCGTGGAACTCCGCGGTGGTGTAATATCTTTATATTACACTTTAAGCATTATCCCTTATATACAACACTAAAGATGAGATTCCATTTCTTGTAAAATATCCACAACATTTTAGAAAATGAAATGTCAGGGCCAGGTGGTTAAAGGAGAAATAAGTGCTGAAAACTAATTGCTTTCTGTTTAGCTGAATCAAACAAGTGTATAATTTTAATTGTATAATTCTATCCCATCTGGTTCCTAAAATAAGGCCAATCAAAATGTAATTTTTATTAAGGAGAAACTTGTAATTTAATTTATGTATCCAGTCTCACTCCTGTTCCAGTTTCTATGCTCCTTCCCACAAATTATTTCTGAAAAAAATGTGTTTCTGTAGCAGAAGTTAAGCTGGATACACAGATGAACAAGAAAGAGACAATTCTGTCGGAACCAAAGGAATCGCCCCATTCTTGGCCATGTGTGTACCCAAACGGTCCCTGTTGGCATCGGAATCGTTTCATACAGAAAATTTCCCTCGCCTGCAGTTGACCCCATGTACTAAGGAGTCATCTGTGGTTGTGGGTAAGTATAGGGAGTCATCTGCGGTTGTGGGTAACACGCAGTCCCGAATGTTCTTCCTATACTGTGTACAGGGAGAACGCTCTGGACTGTAAGCACCCTGGTCTAAAGATCTGTGATGTGTGGCTGAATGCCGGATGGAATATATAGGCAATTAATGAGTCTTGAAAAGAAAACTAAAGCTAAAATGTCAACAAGTCTGAATGGATTCTAAGGGGTACACACGGGATTTGTTCTGACCGACCATTTGCCACTAGCAAGCAGATGGCTGAGAGAAATCTCTATCTGTCATGTGGTCCCACAGGGAACCGCACAATCGGATGTGATTTACCAACATACCCAATCTCCCATTCGTTCAGAACGTTCATGACTGCTTCAACCCACACCCCGCTCGGCCGACCAAGAGCACATGTGCAATTATTCCAGCTTCACCCTGGGTTTGATGGAAAAGGGGAATTTATTAGTTTTTTTCAAAGTCTATCTCTATATTACATGCATAGCTACCAGGGGTAGAGATGGCCAAACTGATATTTTAATTGTATTTCATTAGAACTTTTCAATATTGACTCCCATTTACTTTAATGGGTCCGTTTTCGAACTTTCAAACTTGCCATATAGTTCGAAAGTTCGAATACGGACCGAACTTTCGAACTATATGTAAAGTTCGAAAGTTCGAAAACGGACCCATTAAAGTCAATGGGAGTCAAATAGTTTGAAAAGTTCTAATGAAATACAATTAAAATATCAATGGTAACTTAATGTAAATGGCTGTGGGACCTGGGAAATGGTCTGGGGAACATGTTCGAATATCCAGGACATTCGAGAAATCAATTTTACTCTCACTCGCGCTATTTTCAAGCTCGTTCGCGCCTAGGTACCATGTACATTTTACTCACGGATTCGATGCTCGCGTATAGGTTTTAATGGTCACTTTACTCGCGAATTTGATGCTCATGTTCGCGCCTAGATACCATGGACAATTTACTCGCGTATTCGATGATCGCTTATAGGTTTAAATGGACACTTTACTTGCAGATTCGATGCACGCGTTCGCACCTAGATACCATGGACATTTTACTCGCGGATTCGATGCCCACGTATAGGTTTTAATGGACCATTTACTCGTGGATTCGATGCTCGCGTATAGGTATAGTAGGCATTTTACTCGCACATTTGAACGGTCAAACATTCGATATTTATCGAAAGTCCGAAAATATCGAAAATCCGGTCTGGGATAGTTCGAGAAGTCCGAATTCGTTCGAATTCTAATAGTTGGGCTCGAACTCGGGTTCGAGTTTGAGTTCTAGTCCATCTCTAACCAGGGGTGGTAACCACATCGTGGCCTAGGAGGGGCCAAACTTTATACTCAACCTCCCACATATACAAGGCACCACCCCAGTAGCCACTGTAAATGACAAGGGAAGGAAGGCCCCAAAATTGAAAGCATGGTGTGTGTTCTGTAGATTAATAATAAACAATAGGTTAGAATTACAAAAAACAACAACTGATACAACTGTTTAACCAACAGTTTTCAGTCTATGTTTTTGGAGATCTCCTTAAAGAGATTCTGTGTCAGCGTCACACCTCACATATATCAATAAGATTCATAAATTAAATTGGTTGTAAATGGTCTGCTGTCCAAGGTTCTGGAACTCACCCACATTCCAAAAACTGATTAACGAGAAACTGCTACAAATATTACCCCGGTGGTTCTCAAACTTTTTCAGACCTTGGCAAACTTGGCAACTGAAATTTTTCTCAAGGCACACCTGTGTTCTTAAAGTTCGACATAAAGTTGTAATTAACTCATATTTTATGCACTTTACAGTGTAAATTGTATTTAATTGATGTAGTGTAAAATGCTCTACATTGACGGTGTTGCAATTTTATCACAATATATATTTATAAGTACAATATATAGTGCAAAATAACAAAAATGTTAAATTTAAATTGGTAAAAATATTTCCACTACCAAAATTCTGAGGCACACCTCTGGCTCTTTTAAGTCACACTAGTATGCTCCAGCAAACCCTTTGAGAAACTCTGTATTACCCTATATAGTTCCTTTTTTGTTGGGTTTTTTTTTAGCTGTGTTAATAGTAATGAAAGTAAGGTATATTTCAAAATGGCACTAATAAGAAAAAACGTGATGTTTGTAGGTAGCCATTTGGAAGGCCCAATGGGTAAACACATTATGGTTTAGCATGAACTGCCCAAAAGTAGTAGGCTGAAATGCTCATGTTAAACATGCTCAGCGATTTTTCGACAACATTTTTTCATACCCACAGCCTCTTACCTGCAATATTACACTTCACCTGTGGATGAGGAGTTGAGAGACTTTAGCTCATGGTTCTTATTTGGACTATTTTTCCGTATTTAGATTTTTAGCTCCATATATATGGAGAATTATTTATACCATTTATAGGAGACTTTTTATATACAGTCCCTTTATATTTATATATATTCTTGTTTTAGATCTATCCTGGCTGGCCAGCATTTATTCTATTTTATCTGAGATTTAAGGTTGATATACCTTTTAATAAATTTCTTCATTACATTATTTTGTGTATATATATTCCTTAGTATATATTCTTTCACAGGTTGATTTTTTTATGATCTGCTGGGCGCTTTATTGCATCTCCTTGGCATTTGTTCGCTGTGGTGGGGGACCTAGGTTCTCCTGTGAGGGGCTTTCCGTCAATATGTTGTGTGCACTTTTTTAGCATTGCACATGCACTTTTTTAAAGCACTTTGGGTTATTCAATAAAAGTTCTTCAGGGAGATTCAATAAAAGTTCTTATCGTTTAAAATGGTGCTAATTTTGCCCCAACCAATCAGATCTTATTTAACATTTGAAAGCTAACATCTGATTGGTTGGGGCAAAATTAGCACCATTTTAAACGATTAACAGGGTTATTCAATAAAAGTTCTTATCGTTTAAAATGGTGCTAATTTTGCCCCAAAGCACAAACCATATATTATTAGGTATATTCCCAGCGCCCTTATCAAATTAGAGTTAAGACACAGATTATGGTTTATATCAAGGTGTGCGGACTTCTGGTTCAGTCTTGTTCGGTTGGCATTTAGTGTCCTTTAAGCCATTTGAACCCTGAAGTGTGGAAACCCCCTTAAGTTGTCCTGGGAAATTATTCGCCGTTGGACTTCACTTAAACTATCCCTACGTAGGTTAAAACGGAGTTTACAAACAATCGGGATGAAAAAAGGGCAGGCACTGTAGAACCTAGATGTGATTGTCCCATAAAATGAAATCTGCACTAATATATATATGATGTATGTACTAGTATGAGCCCAAAACTGTTCTTCAGAACTGGCGAAATTCGGGTCGTTAAAATCCAAAAAATCCTCTTTAAAAAGTCAAAAGTCGAGAAAAAAAATTCCATTACTTCCATTGTGTTGATTCAAATCTAATTTGTCAGAAAATCGCATTGCCACGCACCGATTAGTTTGCGCATACAACGGCCATACTGAAAAGGGACATTGCCATCTTAGAGAGGCCATACGTAAAACTGCATATCCTGATTTAGAACATGGCAGGATGTATCTCTGTATGGCCATATCCATCGTTCTTGCCTAGAGACATGGGGCCTTGTTAATGGACTGAAATCGGTCCATGTAAATGTGGCTTCCGTATTTAATGCACATGGTTGGTAACTGTAAAAGGAGTGTAAAACCCCCAGATCCCATTTAACGAGCAGCCATTTAAAATACCGTTAATGTGTTAAAAAATAGACGAAAGCACGGTATTAAATGCAGTGCACCAGTTGTACGAATGGTTCTATTGCAATACCAACATGGCCAGTGAACATGAAGTAGTTTTTTAACTCGGGCCTACCTATTAGTATCGAATATAGAGTTTAACCCTTTATTATTTGGTAGCGCCAGTGGTTAGTGAGGCCCCATTATAGTCTGTAACAACCCCTGTCCGGTTACTTACACCAAAAAACTTACCCAAAACTTTACCCTTACTATTTCAATGATCATTATCTGTCGGAGTAAATCCTTAAATTAAGTTTTTTTCCCCCTTTCGTTTTAATTTAACGTCATGTTAGTTCTTGACTTTGCGACTGTAATAATGATTATAACAAGTATATTATGAGACTATAACTACATTAGAAAACAAAATTATGATGATTAGTACATATTAACTTATTATTTATAACAGTAAATTTATTTTTACTATTAACTCATCTATAACAAACTTAGGAGTATTCTAATGTTAAATCATTATTCAACAAATGATTATTATTTTATTATTTTTAAATCATTCTTATAACAAATGATTTTATAATTAGAAGTTATTTACTATTATTTTATTCATGGAATAATTTGAATCAAGTTAATGTTAGTTTTTGGTTGCAGCATTTTCAGAATTAAAGGAAAGCGATAGTGCAAAAATAAAACTTTTTTTTAAAAAAACAGATGAATAAAAGTACCTGGGGCAGGGAAGGGAGGTAGGATTATTATTTCTTTACCTTCAATAGTCTTTCTAGAAGAAGCAGCAGCACAAAAGAAACGGCTTTCTGCCAGTGCTCTCCGGGTGTTCAGCACTATCTAAACATGGCAGATAAAACACTGGCCGTTATTTCCTCAACAAAACAATATTGGGAGGGTAGAATGATGCAATCCTACCTCCCTGCCCAGGTTCTTTCATTTTTAAAAAGTGGATTTTTAGCTGTATCCTTTAATTATTCTTCGTATGTAAGTTATAATTGAATAGTCTATAAATAATGCCCAGTTTTTAATATAGCCAATTGTCATTAGTAAGTAAAAGGTTTTATTTCTATTTTAAAAATCATAGATGAGACTGGTAAATGGTAATGTGGACGACAGGAATTAAAAACTACCACTGCACAAACGGCTCCATACAAATCCTATTTATCCTCACGTATATAAAAAACAACTGACGATCACAGTAATGAATGAGATGGGTCTGGGAACAAAGGGGGCCCTTCTGTATTTATCGGTACTGATTTATTCCCTTTTCTTTTATACTTGCTTAATTTAATTTGCGTCGGTGCACGCTTTGATAAATTGGTGTCTTCTGACTACATCTCTCTGAAATAGGGAGGGTCCTCCAGTTACCAAGGCTTTGCTTAACAGATAAAAGACAGATTAAAGGTAAAAATGAGAGAAATAACAAGAGGCTTCTTGTTGTGCAGTTCTGAAAGGGCTGGAAGAGCAATCATGAATCTAATATAATCTGAATTTAGCCACCTAAAATACTACCCAGCTTGATTTCTAGTCATATAGCTTTTATTTTCTTTATGGACTAGACTCATTTAAAAAAAACATTTCATTGTAGTGTCTGAAATCCGTATCTTTATAATTTAAACTCTAGTTGGTTATCCGTTTGCCGGAATTCTGATAGAGTATAACAACGGCAACACGTCCATTGCTTGCCATTATGCAACCACTTTTATTCCCAGGTTCAGCAGTATCAGAGCAACTGCTGTTTTTAACGTCTCAGTATGGGAATGGCTGGCAAAGAGCTTACCGGCTCCCTCCAGCACTGGAGGGCGAAATGCATTCTAGCAGAGAAAAAATGAACACACAAAGTCCTGTCCCTGAGGTTTAGTCTCCAGAGGAAGCGCTTTGTGTAAATGTGATGAGATGTAGACGTGTTCTGACAACGCACTGTCAATAAAATCCCACCGGTAATACAATGCAAAGGCAATGCTAGAAATCCATGCCATCTATTTAAATGGAACCCAAATACTAGCTATTGCGGTGTGTCATCAAATCTTTTTTAGTCAAAATGGTAGTGTTGTCAAATCATAAAACTAGAGGGGGGCGAGTCACGACAGAGAGATGGGAATATTCATGGAAAGAGAATCTGTTCTTGCGTCGTCGGAAGGTGGAATATATTAGAAAATGGCCAATTATTACAGAGATCACATGTGGGCCGTCATATGGAGGTTCTTAACTGGTGGGAAACAGTAAGTCTTCAACGGAGTCTTCTTGTTCACCTGCATGTGTAATTTAATATTACAATTATATTACCCCGGGTTTGGTAAGGTATGTGTCCATGGTTACATAGAATTCAACAAGTAGTAGTACATATAGTCGCAGTATGTTGAACACATTACAGCTTGTGATTTCATTTTATTATATAAAAGGGGCCTGAAAAACTGTCCAATCACATTGTCAAGAATTCAATGCTTAGGAAACTGGAGAAGGAGCAAAACCAAACAGATTTTGTTTTGGGCCGATTTTTTTTTGTTTTTTTTTTAGCGGATTTTTTTCAAGGTTGAAAAGTTCTTGTAAATTTACAAAGATTCCAGTAAACCTTTGTTATTTCATTACATTTAACTATATTCACAAAGGTCTGAAAAGCAGCCCACAGGAAAAAAAAGGGTGTTTTTGTGTTTCTTCAATTTTTGGTGGTAGAAAAGGCAAGAAGCGGCAACTTCAAGAACTGAATACAGTTATTTACATATGTAAACTTTATAGATAGACACGGGGGGAGCCTCTAGCGCTGATCCTCCCATCAACTCGAGCGCTCACAAAGACCACCAGGAAACACGGTACCTCCGGGTGTATATAAGTGCAGACCACAGAACAAGATCCGGGCAGGGAGAGGAGTTGAAAATACGTACGGTGATATGAACAACTTGGCTTTTAGCATTCAGTTAAAAGCATCGGAAACAGGATGCTCCGCTGTGTTTTCTGTTTGTCGGCCTGTATCATCCTGTTCCGATGTTTAACTAAATATAGTTTTAATATGTTTGAATCCGCGGCATGCCAGGATTCTTGTTCTGTGGTATGACAATTTATTCGAGAAACAAGCCAAATGGATGATGACCTGGCCGGAAGTGTGCCTTCTTGTTATTACTAGGGATATGGCGGTGTGAAGACCGCAGATACCGCGTGGCCAGTTACGCTTCTCTATTTGTATCATTTATGACCTGAACTTCCCAACCACAACCCCCCACAAGGTTTAAAAAATACTGATTGATAAGGGATACAAGATGGAAGCTACCATGACAAGTAGGGTCACAAGGAGCACTGGGGAAGACACATCCACAAATAGTGATGGAGAATGAGGGAATGGCTGGTAAAGATAAGCAGCACATCAATATCTGGGTATCAGTTAGAACAGCTGAACTTTAGTTTAGTTTAGTATGAAGGCAAGTCAGAATGAGGAAAGGCCAGTTGGAAGGTCCTCTAATCTAATGAGTCAGTTGACTGGTTCCCAGGAAACACCATGACCTGATGAATGAGAACCTTTAACAAGCATATAAAGCAGCACTGTTCTTTTCCTGCTTGACAAAAAGTTTTTCTTTCATCCATTAATAACAAAAATAGTGGAAGGTTAGTGGAGGTTAAAATACCTGCAAGAGTTTGAAGAAAGCGAGAACACAGCACCCATCTAGGTATGAGGAAATCAATATTAACGCAACCGACACAATAGAGGTCCTCTCCCGTGTGTGAATTCCATACTGGAAAAACTGTTGTCTCCTGCGCCTAGGAAATAGAAATAGTCATTGTCCCTATGACTTATCCTTACATACTGCAAACTGTACAAAGTTAAACATGGAATGGGTTTATTATCTTGTGATAATATCAAGCGTTAAACTGCAGAGGCCCAATATTTGAAAATAAAAGCCTAAGGGAAGATGGTTAAAAGAGAAGGAAGCTCAAGCATCCAGATCACCAGTTCCTTATTAAAAAGTAATAATAACCCTTACTGTTCCACATTTCCTATACTGCCTCTAAAGCTGGGTATATACTTTGATTACAAATGTCGATTCCCATTCGGTATCAAAGAAAACCGAACCCATTATCGTTAAGCAGAAAAAGAGCGTCCTCGTTGTGGAACGGCCCAAAAATGTATGTTGCCAGTCTGTATAAAGTATGGGAACTGTGGGCTGAGGAAATGTGTCAGTCATGAAATTTCTCCCTGTACTTATATAGGGAACGCTTGGCGGACGGTGTGATAGCCTGGTCTGCAAAAGTGACAGACAGGTCTTAAAGATTCTGTCTGTCATCTCTACGTTTATACTTTGCCGCCACCTTAATCTATAAATAAATCATGCAAGTTGCACATTATCTTGAGGTGTGTGTGTTGCTGAGACTTCCATACAATACTTTTGTTGCTCAGGATCTAACCACTATTTCCCCATAACAACTATTCAAAAACTGTCAACACCCTTCAGCTCCCAAAACTGCTTACAGAAATGATGAAAATGTAAAAATGTTACATGTTTGGATAGGGACCAGATCAACAAAGAAAAGTGGTACAACGATAGTGGGGATGATTATAGTTTCACTAATGGGCGATAAAAAACAAATTTTCAGTGTACATAACCTGTAAGATCTTTAAAGTGTGTAATCCAGTGTCACACATGGCCTGATAATACACATAATGTGGCGGATTTTTTATGCTGGCGTGTCTTCTTATGTCGCATGATGTTTCTTTTAAGAGAAGTCAATGGGAGAAAGCAGCTAGTATCTGACATTTAAAAGGCCAGTATTTTATGTTTATGCAGATGTTTTTCCTTGTGAAAGAATGTCAGCCAAAAACATATAGGCCTCGAAGAAGTGAACGAAATCAAGTATGTCTAACTTTTATGGGATGCATTGGCTTTAAGTATCACGTCTGATGGGCATTCACATAGAGGCACTGCAAGTAAACTAAATGTTTTCTCACTACTGAGAGAATAAATAGGACTAGCATTAAAGAAAGACTACCTAATTTAAAATAAGGGGCAACTCTGGATGCTTTGAACAATCCCCAAAAACAATATTAGCAGTAATTGCTTTTTCGGCTCAAATGCATTAGGAAATTCAATTTAAAAATGCAGAGAGAGCTGATTTGGCAGCTGTGCCAGCATAAAATGGACCGTTCATTTTGACCTAGATTTTCCCTTATAGAGAACTGAGGCTCCATACTATTGCGAATTCTCTCATTCTGTTTCTTATATAGATTCCCTTTCTCACACAACATTTTCACTATTTTTATTACTGGTAAATAAGTGTTGCTACTGCCAACAATGATATGGAGAGAATACCCCGACCGGGACAGACCTTAAGAATGGGTGAGGACGGTGATTTATGAACACTACTAAGGAAAAAACATCTTGGAAAGCAAGGCGCTACTAAGTATGGCATTATGTGATGCAGAATTGATTTAAAAAATAGAAATGTAAACCTGATATTTAGGTTGTTACCATAAAGAAAACTAAAACTTAAATGATTTTAATAGATTCTAGAATTCCTTAGGAAACCACAGTAAATCTCTTAATGTCACAATTATAATTTATATCTGCAGGTTTCTGGATCCGTGAATATTTATAGTTATTTTTCTGCTTAGATGGCAGAGCCAGCTCCACAGACAGCCAGGCAGAGCCAGAAAGGGTCCAGAAAGAGGTCAGCCAAGCTCTGGCATGGGAGGGATAGGGTCTGGAAAACGGCGACCAGACAATAATAACAAAGTATCTCAAAATCAAGGGAATTTTTAGGCAATTTGTGCTGGTTACATAGGTTGAAGTAGAAGTAACTATTAGCATAAACAGAACAGAATCATGCATGTTTTCAGAGGAAAGTGGCCACACAACGCACACCCAATTTCAACCACACCTCCTTTCAAAATGAAAGCCCTTCCCCACCGTCCCTATTAAACCTTTCAATTTCCTTGCCGTTTACTACCGCTTTACTCCATGCATTGTAGGTTACCTCCTCTGGAAAATGTATGTGACCTAAACATAAATCCAGGACCAATGCCACTGTAAGTCACACTGAAAACTGCGAACGTCTACAAATGTCAACTAAAAGCAGTTGTAACATGTGATAACTATGTTTGTTAAAAAACACTTGCACAATGATATCAGTTGGGAAAGGATTATTTTCACGCATTAGGGATATTTTCAACGTGCTGGCTTGACTGTCATTTATAAGCTGTTCGCTGTGAAGATTTATTTGTTTGCTATGCCAGGGGCTAGTGCAGGGTTAACCCGACTTCACTTGTCATTGTGAATGTCAGCAGGAGCTTTCACCTACTTTTCCAACATGAATGACTTTGCCTTTTTAAGGAGAAAACATTGCTAGCATGGGTTCTTTATGTTAATGGACAGACAACTAAAAGAGCCTAATCATTACGAACAGGAGATAGAAATGTCTTCTGCCTTAATCCCAGATATTGCAATTTAGGGAAACTTGACAATTAAAGTAAATCTAGTACTGCTCTGACCTGATGACGGGGTATAGCACTTCAAAAAGCTTATCAACTAATAAACGTTAGTCCTTAAGAAAAAGGATCAAAGTACGCTTTAAGGAAGATCCATAAAGTTCTTATCGTTAAAAAATGGTTTTTTGACAATTATGCCCCTCCCCAACAGATCTTAAGATTTGAATCTAACATCTGATTGGTTGGGGTAAAAATTAGCACCATTTTTAACGATAAGAACTTTTATGAAATTCCGCTATTTTTTACTAGCTGTATATGGACTAATACGGACACAACAAGATTTTCTGTACTAAACAATAAAAATAATACTAACCAAGAGGAGGCCTAAACTAGAGACCTTGAATCAAGCGGCCAGATACTTTAGACACCTACCCAATATGCTACCTGCACTGTTGGTAAAATTTAATGATTATTTATGGGGGGAGGCATAAAATCCCACATTACCAATGGCACCTTTCCTTAAACTGTTTATGAGATTGCTTAAACAATACATAAGGTTAAGGTAAAGTGCATCTTCTCACCGCATACACTGTGGAATATCAATCCTCATGTTAAAGGGTAAAAAAAAACCAGTTAGTTAAAGGCATGTCCAACCCCCCAAAACACATTCCCACCCACAACCGTCATTAATATTCATTAAAAAATCCCCCTAGGTTCTACTTACCACGCCTTCTCTCCCACGGCAAATTCCAACTGGCCGGAGGGGGCGGCCAGGGGCAGGACCTCAGCCGAATCTGTGATTAGCTGCGAGGCAGACAATGACAGGACAAGGCTGACGTCTGTAAGCTCGTAAAGTAGGGATTCGTTTTTTTTTTTAGGAAAATATTGCGGGGTTGATTCAAAGCATCACACTAGGTGCAACGATGGTGGAGGATGGATCGGATGGTGAGAAGGGGGGGATATTGCTATGTCCAGACAATTGATGAGGAAAGGGAAAACCGGTGGATCGACAGCTTGGACTCTTCAGTTTACTGGATTTTGAAAAGGCCTTCTTGGAGCCATAAGGAGCAGAGAGTAAGGTAAGATTTATTTTTTTATAAACTACAGAATGGTGCCAATAGTGGGTTGTACTATAGTTTTTGGGGGGACATGCCTTAAAAAAAAAAAAAGTAAACGTATCCTGGAGAAGAGAAGTAAGGATTGGTGGTAATTCCTACCTCCCAATATGTTTCTATGAGAGTGACAAGCACCAATTAAACTGCTTCTGCCAGACTTCAGCACTATCTTTAATACCAGGAAAGTTGCCAAGACACTAACCTGGCATATGAAAAATTTACGGGTGAAATATACTCGAATATAGTCGAATCCGCAGTATAAGTCGAGGTACAAATTTTTACTTGAAAAATGGGTAAAATTGATTGCTCAAATATGCTTGTGAAGGGTCTCTTCATTCCAGGTCATGGTATATCTGTTGTATTTCAATTAGAATAACTGGACTTGAAGTTTAAGGTCTTGAAGAAGTTTCGCTAGCATCCGATGGCATCAATTCAGAATGACTTGTACAAAAAATCTTTGGCCAATTAGTACCCTGGAAAATCCCAATAGCATTTCATGCCAAGGTTAAGGAGTGATTGGATAGTGGCTAAGGAGGTGTTTAGGACAGCCACCACACCTTAATCTGGGCGTTCCTATAACACCTAACGCCCTTAACACTTGGCGGTGATATGCTAATTGGGATTCCAGGGGTAACATAAATTACAAAGATTCTTGTACAAGTCATTCTGAATTGAGAAGCCAGTGGATGACTAGCGAAACGTCTTCAAGAACTAAACTTCAAGTCCAGTGCTCTAATTGAGACAAAAGATATGATGACTCAAATATAAGTCGAGGGTAGAAATTATGACCACTTGTCCTTCTGATTCTATATTGTTTTGAGGCTTTATTGCCCTTTAAATGGAACAGCAAGAATTCACATCAGTAGTCCCATACTGTAAGAGCCAAATCCAGTATTGCTAATTAATGTATGTGGAATTCTGCTGTCCATTAAAGGGAATAAAAGCCTCAAAAACAATACAGAATCAGAAGGAAATCGTTAACAATTAGTACCATCCTCCAGATCTGTATCGGTATAAGGGCATTAGTGTCACCCTTTCAATGGAAGGAGGAAAACCCCACACACTAGGCCCCCCTAATTCCTTGCCACTCCAGAGTTGGAAATACAACTCCCAGATTCTTTAGTTGCTGGGAGTTGTAGTTTCCAAAATCTCAGTGGCAGACACTGCACCTACCCCCTTACCCCCACCACCCCCAGTAGAGGAGAGGATGCCTTTAGTCCTTGTTATAGGTGAATTGGCTGCCGCACTAACTTTAAATCCGGCAGCGCACACTTCCGTCTCTTCCCCACTCAGGTGTTTGAATCGACGTCAATATAGGGCCGGGTTAAGACTGGCGACGAGTAGTGACGTCAGCACAGTACAGGTGTGTGGAAGAAAAAAAGAGACAGGAAAGTGATGCGGCTCCTGGATATTTTAAAGTTAGTGGACTCGAGTATTACGTCGAGGTAGGATTTTTAGCTTTTTTAAAGCCTAAAAAACCCGACTATATACTTGAGTAGATACGGTACATACTCAACGAATCAATATTGAGAAGAGAGGAGGAATAATCAATCTACACCATCCCCATATAATTTTCATTGTAAAGGGACGTCCACCCCCAAAACTATAATCCCCCCCACTACGGCTCCCCCCACAGTAGTGTAGTTACATACTTACACTCACATCCCCAAGCCCATAACGGTTCTCTGTAGTCCCCCCCCAAAGTACCAAAACTGCCACCAGGAGGATAGCAGAGTCCATAAGGACTCTGCCTCCTATCCTGGCCTCGGGAGAGCTTTGGCATGCATACTGCAGCCCTTCGCTACCCACCAGCTCCCTACTGCTGCCATCCTCCGTTTTGCTATCCCTCCCCCTACCATAAAACCCCTTGCCCATATATAAAATATCGTTCCCCAAGCCCCAAAAGCATAAAAAGTATTTTTAGAAAGTCCCTAGAAATAACTACCCTTCCCTCGCTGCCCCGGCATTAATGAGAAGCCGGCAGCCCGCGGCTCCGTGCTGGGGGACTGCCTCTCACCCAATGAACAGACGCGGGGGCTGACGGTCCCAAGCCCCTGCTGCAGGTCTCGCAGAAAGGAAGGCGCGGCTTAAACCGCGCGGCGCCCAGTTCGGCGAGGGAGAGGGAGGTAAGTAAACATCTGGGCACTTTCTGTCCACGCAGTGCCTAAAGTTTCAGTAAATAAATGGACATCCACGTATGATCAGGGTAATTAAACATGGAACTGCTACAACGTTAGATATAGTGATGTTTCTCAGTTTCTAAAACATACCTATTACAGAACTATTTTTCAGATCTATTTCAGGGATCGGAGAGATTTTTTAGAAATGTTTAAAATTTTAATGCTGCTGAGAATAAAAGTCACCAGTTGTGTTCCTCTAATTCTACTATTATAAACAGAATCTACATATTTCTGTTATCCAAACAAACTTTGCCGTAGCAGGTAAAATTAAGTATGTTGAACTATTTCTCTACCCTTAGCGAGAGCCTGCTTTATGCAAAATTATGGACATTCTGTGAAACTAAGCAAAATTGACTTAACAGGAAAAAGTTATGAAATGGGGTTCACTGGTTTATTTGATATTTAAAGGGATAACATCATGTACAAAAGTTATTTAAATACGTTAAAAATGAGAAGTACTTGGGACAGGTATATAGACTGTAATTCTACCTCACATATTGTTTCTGTGAAGGCGCACAGCCCCTCAAAGAAAAATGATTATCCAGTCTTCTCCTGGCTAGCACTATCTTTAATAAGGAATAGTCAGAGGACTAACCTGCAAATGAAAATGTTAGTGCTGTGCTCTCAACAAAAATTATATTGGAGGGTAGGAAATAATCAATCCAACATCCTGTCCCAGAGATCTTTAAGGTCCAATCTCCGTTGAAATAGGACAGGATAACCGACTAAAGAGAGGTATGGATGCAAGGGAGAAAGATATTCCTCTCTTACAAAGCATTGGTAAGGCCCTAATTGAAATATGCATGTGCAGGTTTGGAATCGGTGTAAAAAAGGAGTATCTTTGGAATGAAAGGGTTTAGAGAAAGGGCACTAACTAAATAATAACTGGGGTAGCTTAAATATCAAGACAGATTTGATATGTTAAAATTATGCACAATAGAGAGAAGCGCTTGCATAGGATTATGATCACGGTGTAGAATGCATTAAAGGGCCATGGCTACCCCCAAAACTATTATCCCCCAACTACTGGCCCACCATGTAGTGTAGTTAATCCTTCCTAATCCCAGCTCCATAGGGTTCTCCTGGAGTCCCCCCCAACGTCCCAAAAAATGACTACCAGGAGGCTAGCAGAGTCAATAGGAACCATGCCTGCCTAGCTGGCCATAAGGAGAGATTTTGACATGCGTACGCACAGCCCTTCTCCCCCCTCCCCCTCTCCCTCCCTCTCCCTCCCTCTACTCCCATCTCCCATCCAGTTCTACAGTCTCCCTCCACACATAGCTCCCAAATACCCCTTTAATATGCCCCCCATGTCTCCCCTCTCAGCCCCAAACGCTCAATTTTTTTTTTAAAAGCTCCCCAAATCTTACTTACCTATCCTCTTTCCTCCGGCGAGTGAGCATGCACGGCAGCCGGTCTGTGATTGCTGCGCTAGCCAATCACAGACGCGGCTGCCGGGCCCGCCCCTCATGCTTGCATTCCTTGCAGGCAGAGGGCCGGGAGCGCGGCGAGGATCGAGGGGAGGTAAGTAGAGTTTGGGGGGCTTCTAAAAAAAAATTATAGCGGGTGGGGCTGGGAGCCCAGGGGGACCATATATAAAAAAAAATTTTTCAGGGTGCGACTAGCCTTTAACTAGGTTTTTGCCCATTACAGACAATGACAAGTGATTTAAAAAGATCTTCAAAAACCATTTTGTAAAAATGGTGTTTATTATTAATTAAGAAAGGAAAGCAGGTGCCCAAGTCACTCAATTTGGAGAAATTCATATCATAAATTATTAATGATGATCTGGTAAGTATCGAAGGAACTAATTTTAAACTTTAGAATCATGCCATCCTTCTCTGGTTTCCATTCGCGGGTTTTGAGGCATCAGGTTTATTAACCCTTGAATTGTGTGCGCTGCTCAATATGGGTTAGGAACCAAATCAAAAGTTTTATCATCAGAAGAATGGATGTTCTAGTGGGGATAGCAGCATTCACTTTTCAGTGTAATTTCCGGGAGGGTTGTCAAAAACTCAGGAAAAAAAGCCAAGGTACATATAATTCTCTCTTACATTACCTGACAATTAGAAGTAGCATGAGTAAAAGTTGATCTATAATATGCAACCGCCACATAGACATTACTAAAAAAAACTAAGGAACAGAGGTGCACTAATGTGGGTACTCAAAGTCAATGTGTTTGTTTAAAATGCTAATGGGGCAAAGGCGCCATGGCATGTTGGAGAAAGGTACGTTCCCTGCTGACTAAATGGTTGCCAATACAGTTATTACCTGGTTAATCAAATTTAGAGTTGATCGATCTTCTTTTCTTATAGGTTTGCCTCTTAAAAGAGAAGTTCAACTAAAAATTTTTACATTTTTGTTAAGGAAAATAAGGCGATGCACCAAACGGGCGCATTCGCTCCTGATTTGCGAGTTAAAGTTTTGTATATCGGTTAGCGTGATTTAACGTCCTTCTTGCGCCAGCTGCGTGGCTAACGCGAAAGTTAACGCGCAGCCGCGCAAGTGATGTTATATGCCGAAATCGGCATTTTATTGCAAGCCACTTTAACGCCAGCTAATAGCTGGCGTGAAAGTGCGGAATAGAACAGCGCCAAGTAGCGATGTTACGAGCCGCCGATATCCGGTTATACACGCCGGGCTGTTTGTACCAGTCTGCCGAAGCGGGGACGCTCGGTGCATCGCCTGAAAGAAAGGCGATTGCGGGGCTGACCTGACAACATACATAGGGTACAAAATGTGCATTTTAACTGATGGTCATTTAATGATGGGCGATCAGTCGGAGCCTGTTAATGATCTGCCTACACAAGCATCCATTTTACTATCCCGGTGAGCGCCCATACATTAAACAATAGTTGGCTTATTAAAGGGCTGTAGGTTCACATTGTGCGCTGTTTATAAGGCAGTTTAAATGCAGATCAATGTGCAATCCAGTGGAACCCTATAATTAACTCATTCAATAGTGTAATCAATATCTGTTCATGCAACTTCTAATTAATGAATCATTTGAGTATCCCTATCCTATGCAATGATTAGAAGCAAAATATGCAAAATCTTAGATAGGATATCTTATCTTCCAAGTATTGCTTTCCCATTTATATGACCAAACCATTATGGCGCAAATTTTCTGAGAGACGTGGCATTCTGGGGTAAATTCTACGATTGATTGGGAATTGGAGTGAATCTGGCACCTTATCGGGTGCGAGATGCCAGCAAACATTATAGTGAGTATTTCTGTGCATTCCAACTGAGGAACAATTTACTATGGAACTACTGGGGCAGATGAGACTAAATTAATATCTTATTAGTAAAGTAGAACTGTTTTAGAGAAACAAAAAAAGCAACAACTATGAAAGATGAGAATGTAGAATGTTCATGATGTGTTTTTAAAGCTTCTTAGTGCTCCTGAAATCTTGGCACCATTAGTCATCATGCCATCATGTGTGCGAAGATTAAACATTTATAAGAAAATGCTGGAACCAAGGTTTTAAAGCTGGATCATCTTTCATTAAGGTAAGGATTAGATCACACTTGATAAGGATAAAATAAAATCAACGTTATAAATGAAGACCTGGGCAGGGAAGGTTGGATTAATTATTACCTTACTCCAATATTTTTATTGAGGAGCTAAAGCATGTTCAGTTTCATTACCTGTTAGTCCTGGACTATTCCTGTCGTATAAAGAGTAAGTGCTTAAGCACGGAGGAAGACTGGTAAAACAGAGGGAGGAATTACCAGCCTCTATGTCCCAAAGTACTTTTATTTTAACTGTTTTAAAAAAAAAACAAACAACAACAAAACTTTAAACACTTAGTGTCTCCTTTAAAATAACAACCTCACAATGGTTAACAGACAAACATTTATTTAGCTTTGTGTATTTGTTTGCCACAGAAAACACGTGATTTTAATTATTATTTCCAAAGGGTACATTGCTAATATGAATAAAGAAAAAAAAAAAGAATTTCTGAACTTAAAGGCCAGAAACTTCCCATATAAGGAGAATTAAACATTCACAACAATCTGGACGATGTGAGTAGACATTTCCATTGAGTGCCCAAAAAATGCGGGTGTCTCCCAATCCTATGATGAACAGAATGTAATATCAAATCGTAATCACAATGGAAAGTATTTTTATTGATTGGGTAATTGAGTAGTATGTATTTGAAGCTCTGATAATGTAAACGTAATGTAACTAATTGACAACATTAGATATATTATACTATAAAATTGCACTCGAACTGTCTGGTACATCATATGTACAATTAATATGTGATATCTGTTAATAAAGTAGGCGTTGGTTTACGATAGAACTAATTACCTTTTGTTAGGCATGGCCACCTTAAAGGAACTATACCCTAAAATCAAACTTTTAAAAAAATGGAAGTACCGGGGCAGGAGGTGGATTGATTATTCCGACCTCCCATATCATTTTGCAAGGAGCTACGCCCGTACAGTTGTCATTTTGCCAGGTAGTCCTGGACTATTCTGTATTAAAGTAGTGCTGAAAAGCCAGCAGGAAGACTGTCAGAATCCGTTTTCTGGGCTGGTGATCCCACAGAAACAATATTGGGAGGTAGGGATTACTAGTTTCCGATCCGTGTCCCAAGTACTTTTCATTTAAATAAAGGGGGTTCGGGACTGCCCTGATTTCTACACACAGCCTGACAGCCTCCTCTCTCCAAAAAACGTGAGAGAAGGGTGCAAGTTCGTGCCGGTTTTGTATTCTGGCGGTGTGGTGGTGTCATTGTGGTGCGCGCACCAACGTGTATCAGAGCGCCACAATCGCCAAAGTCAAAATGATGCAATTTCTGGGGCGGCTTTGAAAAATCTCGTGACCTCTTACAAGAGACCTAGACGGCGTGGAGGACGCAAACTTCAAGCACTGAAGATAGGGTTATGGGAGGAGAAGGAAAAATAAAGAACACCACATTTGATTTAAGGCCCAGCTAGCCACTTAAATCAAGTGTTTAACAGTGTACATAGCCTTTAACTGTTTTCTTGAATAAAAAAAGCTTTATACAAACTATAGTTCTCTTTGAACTCCACAAGTAACTTAACAGTAAGTCAGGGGGGGCGAAAGGGATGAATATTTTCTTTAAGCTTGGGCACCAATCATTTGTCGTTTCTAATTAAAGGATAATCAAGCTCTGAATTAAATACAGGTCTGTAGAGAAAAACTAAAATTAAAAGGAGAACATAAAACATAAATTTACATTAAAGGGACAGTTCAGGGAAATGATCAATTTGTTAAATTGTTGTTTTGGTAATGCCTTCTTATTTATTCACATATCTACTCCCATTTGAAATATCAAGTGATTTCATACCTTGTGCTTGTTCCATTGCTGTTGCATTAGTGAGCTGCCATTTCCGGTTCTGTAACAGTCCTTCTTCTTCCCAGGCTGCACCACTTCCTTGGAATTTCCTAACAGTATTTCCACTGTTTGCTGTTGGGGGTCAACATGCCTCAGGATCTCTAGTGAACAACTGAATCGACCCAGGCCCCGGGTCAAGGGCCAAGACCCTAAACGGTCTCTATTAGGTCCTGCAAACAGGAAGTCAGAATTCCCAAGGGTGAATTTATTCTTACACAGACAAAATGCTTGAGTTGGCAGATTAAGTCATTGGGATGAAAAAATACTGCTCTTTTTTCTGGAAAGTACATGTATTTGCAACTGAACCCCTTTAGCGTGTGTGAATCCTATCTAATAGGGATTGAAATGCCTTATTTATATTTATAAAAGCCTTAAAATGGCAAGTGATACATTAAACATGGGAAGATCAAATAAGGGGGTTAGGGTGCTTGTAAATGGAAATCACTATATTTAAAGACTACATTATTTAATTTTAAAAATTAGTGGCAATCCTTAACATTGCCATCAAGCCCTAAATTAGGTAGAATCCAACCCATCTATTCCAATTTGGAGTTAACATTGTTCTACTGCAAAGCAAATGTACAAATGTTATTTCAGAAAAACAACTTTTACCAGGGAGACAATCCAGATCCACAATTAGACATGCATTGGAAAAATTTACCTTAACGGCTAAAATCAGCCTCTAAAATCCTCTTGACTGACCCAATAGGATGGAATCCTTGTCAGATATTAAAATGAACACATATAAAATATTATGTTCCTCACAAGAACTTGAAAATGAATAAAAGGACAA
This sequence comes from Hymenochirus boettgeri, assembly GCA_019447015.1. NCBI lineage: Eukaryota > Metazoa > Chordata > Amphibia > Anura > Pipidae > Hymenochirus > Hymenochirus boettgeri. Next base: position 43,828,180 of record CM033474.1, on the reverse strand, counting down.
TAAAAATATGTAAGATATGCTTCCTTGAAAGGCATTAATATTCAGATGTGGGAAATATATATACTGGTATGTTAAAGGGCAGTCCACCCCTCAAACATAAAATTTTCCACAAACTGGCCACATTTTTTAAAAAAACTCCTTATATTACACCTCTGCTCCTTAGGTGCTCCTCGAATGCTGTCAAAGTCTAGGAAAGTGACACAGTAGTAGCTGGTTCCTGTTTTTAGAACGGTTTCTGCTGCCACCGTTTACTCTGAGTGAACAGTGGATGTGTAGGGAGCCCTTTAACCCATCCCTGCCTACCTCGGTTATCCCTCCTTGGAGGTCGTGACCTGGTGAAAAAACCCTTTGTAGTGCCACCCCCAAACGCATTGTCGATTTCTAAAAAAGAGATTCTGAATCTACTTTACAAGCCCTTCGATCCCGCGGAGCTCTCAATGGACGGAGCCACGTCTTGATTGGCTGCCTCTCAGCCAATCACGACGCGATGCTGGTCCAGCCCTGCTGCCAAGTTCTGGCAAGAGGGGAGCTGGATGACAACACCCCGGGACGGGGCGGGGTTGAAGTAGAGATCAGAACTTTATTTAGAAATCGGAAGAGAGTTGGGGGGGGTAGTTGTCTGAAACGTTGTGTTTAAGGTGGAGATACCCTTAAAGCAGTTTGAAGCATTGATATAGTATATCCTTGATGACGGCCCTTAACTTCTGGGCTGAAACCACTAGGTTTTATAGCCTACTATTTTTAATAATACTTTTTAAATCCTTTAAATGGATCAGCTTCTTCTGGATACATGTAACATTTTCGACCTACAGCACCAGTGGTATGTTACTATATATATTATATATATATATATATATATATATATATATATATACTATGAGTGCACTGATCTGGTCAAATATTTAACAAACATAGAAAAAGATCATCGATGCACATTGTAGGCCACCTACAATTCATATTATCTGCCACCAGGCTGCTAATATAAAACAAAGGGTTTTAGTATACATTACTGTGATCACATGAATGAAAAGCCTTCCAACCACGTCAAGGTAACCCAGTCGGAAGGTCCTAACGTCTACTTTTCAATTTCTTTTTACTTCAATTACGATTAGCAAACTTTTGCATTTCTCATTCTTACAAACTATAATATATAATAATTATAACCAATGAAAAGTAAGATTTATGTCAGGTTTTAAAGCAGCGACCTTACAGATTTTAAGGCACTAAGCGGCTTCAAAGTGACTTATTAAGTACATGACATTCTGTATGCTATTTTTACCGCACCCTGAATACAGTTATTACTTCTCACAAGAAACTCACTACCTATCCTAAACTTTATAAAAATAATAATGGGGAACTGAAAGTTAGAGGATGGTTTTCTACAATACAGTCTGCGGGAAGCAAAAACATCTACTTGCAAGAGATAAAACAATAAACGAGTGCATTAAATTAAGACGAGAGTTGGATTGGAAAGAGTTGTGGCACTCCGCAGAAATGAAGATCTCCGTTATTTCACAGGTGTATAATTGGAAGGAATGTACTTAGAAAGGCAAGAGAAATAATCATATGATTGATCTGTATTTTATAGCTTTTGGCTAGAACCTTTTAAAGCAGTGTCTATCAATTCTTTTCTGGAGTTTGTAGCAAAATGGTCGAGTTTTAAACTTGATAGATGAACGGACTACAACATGGTACTGACGGAGGGCAGGGGAAGTGGTTGAGGAGTTGACGGAGGGAGGAGCAGGGACAGGGGAGGATGGCCCGTAGGATGAGGGCATATTTGCCCCTGGGCTGGGCTGAACAAATTTGGGATGCTCAGAAAAGCGTAATAGTAAGGTACATGCTTGACACAACCCTTAGCTCTAGATGGCAAGGAACAGGAAAATCTCTCCTTCAGATCCATACCAGTAGCCCAGTTCATTAGCAGTGTTAAAGGTGGACCATTACCTAGGCCGATTTATATACATCGACATACAATCAGGACTTTCTGGATTGGCCCAAAAATTGTACGTTTTCACGATTCTTATAGCAATATATAATAGTATTATTGGATCGTCAATACGATCGTGAAGAAGTGTTTTTTTAAGTCGATTGAGTAAAAAGGATTGTAGTGTTTTCAAAGTTCCGATTAAGTGGTTAAGTAATGTAACCTCAAATAGGACAACCATTTGACATTAATCACAAAAACAAATGAATATTGGAACAATTTGTATAGTACATCTAATACACCTAACATGTCCATTTGTCTTCAAAAATCGGTGTGTTTTACATGTCTGTCTATCAAAATACGGTGGTTTAAGATCGTAATACGATCGTAATAGTGTATGGCCATCTTTAGTCAGCCCATCCATTTCATTCGCAGTGTCATCAGCCATACATTCATTAGCAATGTTGTCAGCCTCCAGGTCATAGCAGTGTTAGTCACCCTCCCAGATCATTAGCAGGTGTAGTCAAGCCCCAGTTCATGTAGTGTGTTAGTCAAGCCCTCCAGTTAATAGCGTGTGTTAGGTAGCCCTCCAGTTCATTTAGCTGTGTAGTCAGCCCTTCCAGTTCATTAACGTGTGTTAGTAAACCCTCCAGTTCACTTAGCAGTGTTTAGTAAGGCCGTTTCCATGTCATTAGTGTGTATAGTCAGACCCTTCCCAGTTCATTAGCCAGTGTTTAGTAACGTCCAGTTCCAGTTCATTAGCTGTGTTAGAGTTCGCCTCACAGTTCATTAGCCAGTGTTTAGTAAGCAGTCAGTTCTTAGCTGTGTTAGTCAGCCTCCAGTTATTAGCAGTGTTAGTCAGCCCTCCAGTTCAATAGCCGTGTTAGGTCAGCCTGCAGTTCATAGCAGGTGTTAGTCAGAACCTTTAGTATACTTAACCACTGTTCACTAACTTGACTTAGAAGTATACAGAAGGGTGAGGACTTAGTGATGTACAGAATGCACCCGGGAGATTTTACGGACTATACATGGTCCTTTAGCCACATATACACTTTTAAAAATGTTGCAAAAATGTAAAATGGGAATTAGTAGTCTCAAAATGGGATACTTTAAAGGAGTGCTCCAGAAATGACATATTTTCAAACGTCTGTACAGTAAACTCCATCCTGTGCCCCCAGCCCAGGCCCTGCTGCACTGCTTGTTGTCTATCTGCTGAAACTGACATGTTTATAACCCCGCCCCTTTGCCCCATGACTTTATAGGACTTTCCCTCTCTTCACGGTCAGCACTTTTGTTGCTGCTCAGTAGAGTTTACTGTACATTGATGAGGGAGATAAGCACCAAGTCAGTACTGAACTAGTATTACTTACACACCACTTCTCCTCACTGGTAGCTGAATAATTATTACAAAATTGTATTATATGTTTATATGATTTGGTATATAGCGCTGGGTAAATGTGAGTATGTCTGTCAGGTGGTTTGTTGTCTGTCATCCACTTTTCCTCCATTAGTGCTGGCATCGCTACTGTGGCAAGTAGTGCAGGTAGAAGCGAGAGACAAGCCAACCCATGATGCCATAACGCCCTTCCATAGTCTGTGCATCGCTTTTACGTGTGGAAAAGTAGTGTAGTAGGAGAGGAGCAGCCAGCTAGATGGGCAGCCCTAGTGCCATGGCATCACTTTCAGTGTGGCATAGTAGTGTAGGTAGAAGGAGACAGTTCACCCAGGATTGCACAGCCCTTTCCAATAGTGCCTGGCTCTTGATATGGCGACTGTGCACTGCATGGTTGCATTACCAGGGGGGACAGCTGGGAGTCTTAGGTCACGGACGCTAGTCAAGTTGTGCCTCAGTGGCCACCAGCCTCTAGTACGGTCTCCCAGATCAAATTATGTATCAGCACCTCACCATGCACTAAGCCCCAAACCACATAGCTTTATTTAAGATGTACGACCATATATAAAAGCAAGAAATGAAGATACTGAAGACAGTAAGCAACAGGTGGGGTACTGATTGAAAGCAATCAGCATTCAACGGAAGTAGTGTAGTATGTGGCCCAGGGGGGGTGGGTTTTTTTTGGGTTTGTTTTTGGGAGGAGTGCATTGACGTCAGAACAATCTTGCAACAGGGTGCTATTTATCTAAGGCCCAGCCCGCTGGTGCATCGCTTAAGTGTGGAAAAGTAGATAGGTAGGTAGGAGAGAGGCAGTGTTCTATGAGCACGCCCACAAAGTGCCTGTGCATCGCTTTCAGTGTGGAGCATAGTAGTGTAGGTAGGACGAGGACCAGCCACCCATGATGCACAGCCCTTTCCCATTCCACCCATAGTGCCTGTGCATCGCTTCGGTGGAAAAAGTAGTGTAGATAGGAGAGAGGCAGCGATCTATGATGCCACAGCCCAAGTGACTGTGCATCGCTTTCAGTGTGCATTGTGTGTAGGTAGGAGAGGACAGCCACCGATGAATTCACAGCCTTTTGCCATTTCCTATAGTGCCTGTGCATGCTTTCATGTGGAAAAGGTAGTGTAGATAGGAGAGGAGGCAGCCCCCCCATCTATGATGACAGCCACCATAGGTGACTGGCATTCGCTTCAGTGTGCCATAGTGTAGAGAAGAGAGACAGGCCACCCATGATGCACAGCCTTTCCATTCCCCCAGTAGTGCCTTGTGGCATCGCTTTCAGGTGGGAAAGAGTTTTGTGTAGGTAGGAGGAGGCAGAAATCTATGTGCAAGAGCCCCATAGGCTGTGCATCCTTTGCAGTGTGGCCATTATAGTGTAGGTAGGATGGAGAGCCACACGATGAAAGCACAGCCTTTTTCCATTCTCTATAGTGCCTGTGCATCGCTTCGTGTGAAAAAGTAGTTGTAGGAGATGAGAGAGAGGCTAGCCATTAGTGATGCACAGACCATAGTGCCGTTGCATCGCTTCAGTGTGGCATAGTAGTGTAGGTAGGAGAGAGACAGCCACGATGATGCACAGCCTTTTCCATTCCACTATAGTGCTTGTTGCATCGCTTTCAATGTGGAAAAGTAGTGTAGTAGGAGAGAGGCAGCTATCTATGATAAAAAGCGTCGGACAGTTGGCGCGCATCCGATCGTGGGTCATAGAGGACGCACAATCTGGTTTTTTTTTGGTTTGTGGGGATTTCCGACCTAGTCATCGTTCATCCGATTTGGCATGAACAAATGGTCCGTGGTCGGACACGCTGCCACACAGGAACTATTGCAATAAACCCCAAAACATGAAATGTCGGTCGGTCGAGCGAATTATTGTATCGTGTTACTGAGCTTATACACAGCAAGTAAAGCTGGACAGGAGATGTAGGGACAACACGGGTGCCTAGTTCTTGACTATGTGGCCTATGCCTAAAAAAGGCCCTGCCTGGTGATTAAAAGATAAGAGCCAGTAGGGTCTCAGCCAAAGGGGATTTTGTCATTGCTTGTTAATGTGCCCTTCAGGAAGTGTTGACATATCTGATAGATCCTTTGTGAGTGGGGGTGTCGCTTCCCCATTTGGCTAGTTGTTTGTTCTAGTTAGGGGGTATAGTCAATGGTCAAACACACATGCAAACACAAAGGATTTAGGACAAACCAGGCTTGTAATTAGTTTTAATTCGATTACAGTCAGACATAATTTTAACCTATTGTTTGTAAGGGACAGAATGAGGATGTGGGGGGATTCCAATCTCCAACACAAGACATGAAAGACCTATGAGCAAAGGCAACCAATGTAAGTACTTTTACAACGGCCCACCCAAAGAACGTGAACTTAAAAAAATAGCAAGAACTCCTTCTACAAACTTACCATGAAGAGTAAGGTAACCAATCAGGCAAACCCCTAACAATGTGGTACGATTGCCACTAGGATAAATTAGGGATCATGGGGGGGGTGAACCCAAAAAAAGTCCTTTCTGAACATTATAAGCCATGTATGTAAACCGTTTACAACTTGCCAGAAACTCTGGAAAAGGAAATATTTGCCAAACCACATACCCCCTGCAAATGCCCTTGGTAACCAGAACAACGGAAGAGTGTGCGCTTCATTATCTGCCTTCCTAGAAACTTTATTGTAGCTATGAACATTCACATTTCTCTTATCTTTGTAATGTGCTTGTATCATGCAGTTCTATGTTTGTAATGTTGTTGCTATGTCACACACCACCAACATTTTACATTTTTTACTGCGTACACAAGACAGTGAACTGAATTTGACAGATGTGGATTTTAGAGAAACTTATTATTGCTTCCACTAATTGGCTTCCACCGCCTTGTGATAAAATTGCTTGACTCGCCTAAAATGTCCCCATGCCATCAGAATGTTGACATTCATAACTCACAAACTGGGGGTTATGTTATAATAGGCTCTATCAGTGAGTCCGAAACGTGGTATGTTAGCTTTGCCACTAGCTAAAATGAATTCATCAAGTAGTGCGGCTTCCTCGACTCTACACCTTGCTTGGTTTGTGTAGCCTGGAAATAGGGGGCTGGAGAGGATTTCCAACTTGTTGGGCTAATGTAGCCAAACAACAGTGCCACAGTACATTCTGGAACTTGCTGACTAATAATCTATACATTTGATAATTAATAAGTTAAATATAAATATCAACCTCTGTCTTCTTTCAAGTTGTTCTGTGTTACATTTTAATGTATCTTTATTGCCTTTCATGCGCATCAAGCACTTTTTGTTAATCAAGTCTTTACTGTTATCCGTAAATATATGTACTAAACCTGCCGTTTCCTAATGATTCCCATGAAGGTGTGTAGCGTCTGGACCAGAGAACAACCTTTAGGTAAACCTTTCACACTGCATGGGTTGTTATGGAATATGTGAAAAGGTTAAAATGAGTTGCTCCGCGTTTACGACAATAGTTTCCATTGACACAACTTTATAATCTGACAGAAATTCGCGCTGACATTTTTTTTACGCAACTTCAAAAAATAAACTACAATGATTCCAAGTGAGGAAGTAGAAAAAAAAAAATGCAAATAGATACAGAGGCGTGATGAGTCATCAATCACCTCCAAGCCTGCAGGGGAAAGCGAGATATTTAATCATCAACAAATTAGAAAAAATAGGAAAAACATCTTTTATGTGAGGAGTGCTACGGTATGAGAACCGAAATATGATTACAAGCTTTTGGAAGGAATCTGATCACCTGATTCGCCTTACAAAAAAAAAATTGGATGGAAAAATTAGAGTCTATAGAAGGATGAGTTTATTATTTGATGTTTTTGTTTATAAACAGCATTGTGCCACATCAGGAGGAGATCAATAAAAGTCTTATCGGTTTTAAAATGTGTGCATAATTTGCCCCAACCTTCAGATTCTATTTAACATTGAAGCTGAACATTTGATTTGGTTGGGTGGTAAAATTAACACTAGTTTAAATGATGAGAACTTTAATGAAAACCCTGGATGAAAATAAGCCGGTAGCAATGTTCACTACTATCTGCCGCTTCTTGTTGCAAACTCCAGCAGTATGGCAAGATAAACTGAAAACCAGATATTTGCACAAATCAAATAACCTATAAATGCAAAAGGAAAAAAAAAATGTGCAAAATATAAAATAATTAACGCACATTAACTTAATGCACAATCAAATCAAATGATTCCTAGGTTTATTAGTTGCATTTATGAGGTTATAAATGAGAAATAATGTTAAAACTTATAGCTGATTCCCAAGCATGTTGTGATTTACATTTCGGTTTGACCAATCACACATAACGTGCATTGTGGATCTGTACACTTTAGGAAGATATATGGTTTGTTTCGTCAGATTGACAGTCTAGGCAACGCAGAAGAAAAAAAGAATGTGCAACTGAACAAAAACATAATGTACAGGCATTTGTCTGCATTTTTTACCCACGAATTCCCTTGTAAAACACAAGCACATAACTCACGAAGAACAGCATTTAAATTAATTTCTTCTTATGAAATCTTCGATTTAAAAACTTGGATCTCCACCACTATGTCATGGTTCACTTCATTACCACTTACTGTACTGTGCTGACTTGATGCAACCCCCCCATGTACTAAAGAATGAAATTTTTAGAGTGCTGCTCTTCTTTGCAATTTTCTGCATATATGAGGCAAATATTCGAGCTTGATCGAGGTAACCGGGGGTATGAGTACTGGTACAAGACAACAGCAAAATGCAATTGCTGCATAAAGAAACAGACCTCAAAAAAAAAATGGCCATGCTAAGTAGGATGGAATCCAAAAATGCTCAGATGCTCAGATTTCAGGACAAGCTACCGAACGTCAAGCTATTTTCGAAGCTTCTCAAAATCTTGAAAGTGATAGACTCGAAAATACAGTCAGGAAAATTAAAATATATTGACGATCGTATTTTCGCAAGTTATCGACACTTAAGCTATTTGTTGAGAAAAATTTTTTCGCAAAATAGCTTATTTAAGTACTCCAACCCTACTGTTTGGGTAAGTTGAAAAGTTGCACTGTAAAATTTAGATTCACAAATGATGGACAGTCAGGCAATTTGAACAATTTGACTTTCCGTTTCTTCACAAAACACTCCAATTCTTCAATTTATGCAAAACTGTTGAGGGAACCATCCACCTCAATACTAAAATTGTAAACCCATTGACTAGGCACCCACTGTGGAGTGTTATAAAAAAAACGATCCGTTCTACTCCATAAGGTGCTGCCTGCAGGGACCTATTCTGAAGTCCAAAGGTAAAGTGAAGAAGTAATGAGCCGTCCTGGGTGTTGTAAAATGTATTACTCCTCGTCCTCTGGAGGACTCTGCCAACCTCAGACCACCCAGCTGCAGAAAATAATTTTCGTGGTAGTGTAGCACCCCCTCTGAACCCTTTTCTATATTTTCTTTTATACTGTACATATAAAGAGGAATAGATGTGCGTGGTTTAAGGCCGGGCACACAGGCGACTTTGGCCCAATGATTCATCCCCAGCGGTCTACTAAAAACTATGATGGGCCTCTGCTTAATGCAAAGTAATTTCTGTAAGGAAGCTATAGTTGCCATAGGTCTACTCCCTGGTAATTCGGCCCCTGCCTGACGATAGTCAGGGAATTACATACGGGCCTGGAATGGCTTATGTGTACAGACTTTAGGACTACAGATAAGGGACAGGTCCTTCTCTCATTTATAATACGACTACAAGGGGAGGTTATGTTCTTCTATAGCCTAAAATCGCTTATGAACTCCAAAGAATTTGTATTTAAAAGTTTTCTTCCGAATTCTACAGATATATTCTGGTTTTCCCTCAATTGTGGATGTGTATATGGTGGTTCAGCCACTCTCACATGAAGTGGATTATGATTATACCCCATACAAATTGTCCCCATGTCACTTGTAATTGGTCTACTAATCTGATCAAGTGACAAAGTATTTTTGCCAAAGCTTTCGGTTTTTGCCAATACAGTATATAATTAAACAAATAGATTGTGTTCAGAACATCTGCATATGGTCTGCCAAAAAAGTCTGGCTATATAATAGTTTCGTATTTTAATGAATTAAAAAATATAACAAATAAGATATTTTTAACAAAAAAAATATTGCCTATATATTCGAATACAACAACAACACAACATTTGTAAACGCTTTTTCCCATTGGACTCAAGCGCTGTAAGCATGGCTCAGACAATAATTGGTTGATGGTAAATTGTGGTATAGAGGAGAACTAATTACAGTGGTGTATTTGTAACTTGTCTAACCATTTTTTATGTAACAATTTAACCATAAATTCCATTATTAAATTTCCAAAGGACTTTAATCGCCCAAGGCTTCTCATTAAGTGGTTTACAGACAGGAAGGAGCTTGAGCCTTTACAGAAACATCCACATATACACAGCCATTTAGGTGTGGACTTCAGACTGGGGTACCGTGCGTGGTTTGGAAAGGTCTTTCAATTCCAGTGATCAACAGTACATGATACTAAAACCCCTTTGTTTATAAAGTAAGGCCAGTGTGCAGTAAATTTAGGTATATGTATGGTGGATAGGAATGGATTGATATCTTTCCATGTTGTACTTTAATTATTAAAGATATTAAAAGTAACCAACGAGTTTCTGCTTTCAAAAAAGGTGACATCTAATATCTTAAAATTTCATGTAGGTGTAAAAGAACTTATAATCACTCCTCCAATTCCTGGCCTCTGACCCTCAGTCTCACACTTTTAAAGGGTATGTCGACCACCCCAAACTAATTTAGTCATGTGGCGGAAAGGGCTATAACATGCGAGGTGTATAACTGGACAGGGTCCTTACAAATGTACTTACCGCCTTTGATTACCCCGACAGTCTTCGTAACCTATCTGCGTATCTTCCGAGCACAAGAGTAAAGCGGCCCCCCCCCCCCCCCCCCGAGGAGGGGCTTGACCAGCTCCCACATCACTGTGATGGTATGGAACCACAGCCAATCACACGTACGGAGCCGGTCGGAGCCCTATCTGCTAATCTTGCACGGAAAAGGCCAGGAGTTAAGCAGAAGGCGTTGGGGGATGGAAGGACTGTGTAAGTAGCTTTGTGGGGACCTGTCAGTGCTATAAACTAGCAAGTCGAGGTTTATAGCCATTTCAGCCAATACTAAATTTAGTTTGGGGGGTGGACATACCCTTTAAAGAGAGTTGTGACAATGTGCATTTTCAACCACAGACAGTCAACTCTACTTTTGTACACACATTGTGATGTGGGGTGCGACTGTAAGGATGTCAGCCAGTAAGGAGCAGCGATCATGCGCATCGCGTGCGGAATGGACCCACGGATAGCGATGTCTGTTGCAAAGCTAGCTGGGGTCACAAGCACGCTAGACACAGTGGCTGATCATTCTCCATATGTAAAGCAAGGGGAATGCTCGGGCGCAGATTCCTCAGCCATGGCTGACTCCCAAATTTAGGACAGGGCAGACAACGCGGGCGAGGGAAATTTCAGGCATTTCACGGACTGATCGCCAAGCCAATGGTGAATGCCACCATATGTTAGAAATGTGCAACACACCAGTAAGGGAGAAAGGGACGATAAAGTTGTATCCAATGGACGCCCTACCTAGCGTATTGTTGTGTACCCACCTTTGGATAATCTCCATTTCAAATATGTAATTCATTTATCTCCCCTATATAAATACTAGTTATTACATGAATGTCCATATGGAGTAATAATATCTCCCGTGATTAAAATACTGTTATTCATTGTGTATTCTCCCCGATACTATTGTAATTGTTATTCCCCTATATAACAGACAGTATCCACATTGAAAGCCCAATATATAGTAATAATATCTCCCAACAATTTAAAATACTAGTTATAAATGTGATCTCCCCTATTATAATGTAAATCATTTATCTCCCCTTAGTATATACATACCAGGTTATCACATTGAATGCCCCATATGCGAGTAATTACTATATCCAATAATTACAAATACTAGTTATTACATGTGTATCCTCCCCTATATAATGTATGGTATATCTCCACTATAAACATTACAGTTATCACATGAATGCCCATATAATCGTAGAATATCTCCCACGTTAAAATGAAGTATACATTGTGTATCTACACTAATATAATGTAATCATTATCCCCTATATAACATACAGTACACATTAAATGCCCATATGGAGTAATAATATCTCCCATGTATACAAATAGGTTATTACATTGTGATCCCCCTATATATGTATGTTTGATCTTCCCGATATAACATACCAGCTATCACATTGAATCATTGAATGCCCAATATAGTAAAATAATCTCCCCGATTAAAAATACGTTATACATTGTGTATCTCCCTATATATGAATCATTTATCTCCCCTATGATAACATACCAGTGATCACATGAATCGGCCATATATTGTAATAATATCTCCAACGATTTAAACATACTAGTTATTACATTGTGTATCTCCCCGATGATAATGTTAATTGTTATCTCCCCGATATAACATACAGCTATCAAATTGAATGCCCCATATATTGTAATAATATCTCCACGATAAATAGTATTTATTACATTGTGTATTACCCCTATATAATGTAATCATTATCTCCTCTATAACATACCATTAATAACATTGAATGCCCATAATTGAATAATATCTCACCACGATTAAAATAATAGTATTTGAGTTTTAACCCAAAGACATAGTCCATCCAGTCGACCCATCTAGCAATATCCTCATTCCGGCCTAACTGTTGATCCAGAGGAAGGCAAAAAAACCCACCAAATTTATGAAGGGGGGAAACAATTCCTTCTGACTCAAGTGGTAATCGGAATTCCCTGGAACAACTCTACTTTAGTATCAATACCAGTAACTTGACATTCCTGTTTGCAGAAACTCATCCAGCTTTTTTTTTGCAAACTGAACTGACCAATGAACCTGCCATAACAACGTCCACTGAAGACAGTCCATAGCTTTAGTTCACAGTGAAAAAACCCATCTTGAACTGAAGCCTAAACCTTTTTCTTAAGTCTTAAGGATGTCATTGTTGTCCTCTGACATGTTCTATTGGTGAAGAATGCCCCAGATTATTTATACAAAGTAATCATATGCCCATGCAAGCGCCTTTTCTCCAGAGACATACTTGTCTAACTTTCCAGTCTCACTTGATATTCAAGCTCACCCAATTATTAGTTGCCCTTCTCTGAACCCTTTTCATTCAAGATGTCCTTTTTTGTACACAGGATTCCAAAATTTAAACTGCATTATCCAAATGGGTCTTACCAATGCTTTGTAAAGAGGGAGAATTACATTTCCCCCTTTGAATCCATACCTCTCTTTATACAAGAAATACCATTGTGGCTCTGCTGTTCCGCCTGGCACTGCTTGTACCTTTAAGTTTGTTATCCACCAAAACTCCAAGATCCCTTTCCACAAGGATCACCTAAACACAGAGATTTACTAGTTTGCAGAGCAGCACCAAGGATTTTTAAGTCCAAATTGCATCACCATTACATTTTCAACATTGAATCTCATCTGCATTAGCAGCCAATGTGACAATCTGATCTAGATTCCCCAGCAACGATGCACATCCTCTGAAGTGTTAATGGTCAACAAAGTTTTGGTAGTCAGCAAACACAGACACCTTGACTGGACAAACCCACTTCCAAATCATTAAAATAGATTAAATAGAAAGCGGACAAGCATCACCTTACTCCCAAGCTGCATAGGCGCACCCGGAAAAAAGAATCACTGAGGTGAGGTGAGTGAAAATTTTCAAACAAAATCATTTTATTGAGCCAGAACATTAAAAAAATAATAAGGGCGTTTAGTTTTTTTAAGTTCTGGTCAATAAAAAGGATGTTGTGTTGATTCACTCACCTTCAAATCAGTTGATTCTTCTTCCGGAGGCGCCTATGAACTTGGCGAGTAAGGTGGATGCTGTTATATGATACGGACGAAGCGAAGGGTCCGGGGGCTGGCAGCACCTGGGCCACCCAGGTGAAGGGGAGTCATTTCGTTGTTTGGAGACAAGTGAAATTATCTGTATACCGCTGCCACAACAAGCGAGGAGTGTGTGAGCGAGCGGAGGGTCTTACTTACTATCCTCAGTACTCCTCCTAGTTTTACATTGTGTTGCTCCCCTATATAAACATACTAGTATCACATTGACGGTCATATGGGATCAATAATAGCTACTTATCATAATATACTAGTTATTCATATTGTGAGCTCCCTTATATAATGTAATAATTATCTTCCCCTATATAACATACTAGTTAATACATTGACCGTCCCTATGGTGTAATAATAGCTCCCATAATTAAGTATACTAGTTATTACATTGTGTAAGCTCCATTATAGACATTACTAGTTATTATCAACAATGAACGTCCATATGGGTAGTAATAACTAGCTACCATAATTTAATATACGTTATACATTGTGTAGCTCCCCTTATAACTACTAGTTAGCACACATTTAACATCAACATGGTGCAATAATAGCTCCCATAATTAATATACTAGTTATACATGTGGGTCCCCTTTATAATGGATAATTCATCTCCTCTATATAAAATCTAGTTATCAACATCGAAACGTCACATGCTTGGGTAAGTAATAGCTCCCAAATTAAATTAATAGTTATTACATTGTGTAGACTCCCCTATATAAATAACTAGTTAGCACATGGAACGTTCCACATGGGTGGCAAAGATTAAGCTCCCAAATAATAGTACTAGTTATTCATTGTGGGGCTCACTCCATTATAATGTTATAATTCATTCCCCTATATAAAATACTAGTTATAACATCGGAACATCCATATGGGGTCAATATATAGGCTCCCATAATTAATATTAGTTTTTACAGATTGGTAAGCTGCTATCATAAACATATTAGCGACACCACATTGAACGCCATATGGAGAAGTATAATAGTCCCATAATAAATCATACTAGTTATTACATTGTGTTGCTCCCCATATAACATACTCGTGATCACATGACAGTCCATATGGTGTATAATAGCTCCCAATAATTAAATATCTTAGTTATAACATTGGGTAGCTCCTCTAATAAAATACTAGTTTATCACATTGAACGTCCATATGTTGTAATAATAGCTCCATAATTTAAATATATAGTTATGTACAATTGGCCCACTAGTTATAAACATACAGTTACCACACTGAAGTCCAATGTGCTGTAATAATAGCCCCCATAATTAAATATACTAGTTTATTAATTGGAGTACTCCCCTAATAAAATACAGAGTTAGCATATGAACGTCCATATTATATATATAGCTCCCATTATATACTAGTTATTACATTGTGTAGCTCCCTATTATAAACATAATAGTTATCACATTTAAACGTTCCATATGCGTGTGATAATAGCTCCCATAATAATAGTTGATACATTGTGTAAGATCCCCTATAGTAAACATATAGTTATCACACTGACGTCATATGTTGTTAATAATGCTCACCAAATTTAATATACTACGTTATCATTGTCCCCTATATAAAACATACTAGTTATCACATTGATGTCCATTTGGTGCAAATATATAGACTCCAATAATTATAGAGTTGTAAATTTGTGTAGCTCCCTCTTTATATGTAATTTTATTGATTCTCCCTAATAATTACTAGTTAATCACTGGAAATTCCGGCCCATATATTGTTATATCCCATTCATTAATATACTAGTTTCATTGTCTCACCCATATAGAAATGTATTTGAAGTGTTCCAAGGTGGTGAGAGAGGATGGTGGGTACCTGGGGTGGTGGTGAAGCTGAAGCGGCTGGGTCTTATTGGAGGGGAATGGAATTGGCGCTTGCTCAGTGACTATACGTGATTTAACATAGGGGCAGCAATCCACGCGGCCACACCCACTCTTTATAATTATTACCGGCTTTGATCATGACTCCATCCAGAGCAGAAAACAGGGTTTCATTAACAAGAGGTCTCTGTGGCCGCAATCGGTTAGCGCCGTTCGGTTTTAACCGAAAGGTGGTGGTTCGAGCCCCCAGGGACGCTCATTTTTAGCCGGAAAATACTCGCGTAATACTGCATAAGCTGTGTTCGCTGTGCATAGTCTATGAGATTTAATAGTTATGTCTTGATAAAAACCTGTAGAAAAAGAAGTCTATTTCTTCCCTGTCAGCACCACTGTACTACACTGGATCAGGACAAGCGAACAAGGCGAATAACAGTGTCCCTTGTAAACCTCTGTATGATAACGATAACGAGAGATGGATGGATGGATTACTATGGATCCATCACACTGTCCCTATTGTTTATAGGTAAATAGCGAGATTGGGAGTAATAATAACATAGAACAAAAAACAAAACAGTAGGTGCAATGGACTGATTATGAAATTGTCGATTCCAAAAGCATTATTAATGCAATATGGAAGTTCGGTGTATTTATGGGGTGCCATTGTTATTCAACATGTACATACAACCTAGTGGAGGGAATGTTAATCATATGTTAATACGATGGAACGTAACTCACAGGCGATCTACCCAGCTATTGACATTGATCAAGGTTACATAATATGAACTCGAACGTTCCAATGTCTAGAGAGACAGGTAAAGCATCAGATGACATTACAGTATTCCTTGGAACGACAATTTGGACTACGTACCATTACAGGGGAACCATTGATTAATAACACATTGGAACGTTGAGCTTCCAGCCATCTGTACAATCTTACAGTGGGTGAGTGAATAAAGAAAATAGCAGGAAACCCATAATGACTTTGGAATTGTGTAATCGAACTAGAGATTAATGTAATAGTGTAATTAGCTAGTTGATTTAGAACAGCACTTTTATGTCTCCCCACGTTAGAGCACAAAAAAACTAGGGAACAGCATAGGAAAGGATAAGTTTGTGCCTTGAGAGTAAAGAGAAATGCTAGATGGGTTTTATTGAAACTTATCTGATAAATAAGAAATGTAATGAGGAGTTATCGATAAATTTCCTATTATAGATCCAGCATAGAAAAAAAACTATTCCCAGCAATATTAGACCAGACACTTCTACTAAAAGTAAAATTCGATTTGTGGGTAAATGTTGCCAATTGTTTCATGTTGGTGTTTTCCTACAGACAAGACTAATTAGACAGTAAGGATTTTTTAGAACAGTTTGAAGATTTGTTAACCAAGTTTTTACGATATAAAATGAATGCTAAAGTTGTAGTTTTCAATTGTAAAGGAATGCAAAGAAAAGAAAAATTGCCTTAGTTATAGTATTATAACCGATATACGAATTATAACAATATATATAATGATGTTAGCCATTTTAGCGAATTGTACCATCCCCCCTTGTAATGTATGTTGTCCCTCCCACTAGATTGGTAAGCTCTTCGGCGGCAGGATCTCATGTCCGAAGTGTCAAGGCTTGTTGCACTTATATCAATTTATACATCATAATATGCTTTCTTAATGTATGTATGAAATTGCCATTTAATTTAACTTTTTATAGTTCTTATCTTGACTTCGTATATTTTGTATTTTTAATGTACAATGCTGCGTACCCAAGTGGCGCTTTATAAATAAAATTTACATACATACATAGTAGCAAG
This sequence comes from Hymenochirus boettgeri, assembly GCA_019447015.1. Classification (NCBI taxonomy): domain Eukaryota; kingdom Metazoa; phylum Chordata; class Amphibia; order Anura; family Pipidae; genus Hymenochirus; species Hymenochirus boettgeri. The sequence goes on along the minus strand of CM033474.1, from coordinate 43,811,237 downwards.
GCAAAAAAAGCCATCCATTTTCTAAAGTCATAAACATTCTCCTTTCCTTTGATTCTACTAATCGTGGGGATATGAAATACCACTGAATAATTGTGAATACAATATAACCATATTATATAATTCCTCTGCAGGCCTTAAAAAGATTGTAAAAAAAAAAATCATTTTTTAATATTTGAAATGATTGTAGACGGAATTAGAAAGCACTTTGCAGGCTCCCGTGTAAGCTCCTATTTGACAATGAATTACAAATTCTGCTACACTGAACTTAATGTCTTCTTGTTTACTAATTTGGACAGTTGCGTTGTGTTATTGTGGCTACAGTAGGATGTGCGCATTTCACTTTGTCAGTCGGAGTCAGATATCGCAAGCTTTAACACATTAAAAGCATTCTATATCACCAATGAGAAAGATTGAAACCATCCACAACACTTTAAAAGTCAAGCCTGAAATGATAAAAAACAGTAAAAGAAAGGCTAAGAGTGAACAACCATTAGTTGTAAACTCTTCGGGGCAGCGGATCTACTTTCCTTAATATGAAAAGGTACACAAAACTTAAATTTATACAGATATCCTAAGAAACATGTGTGGAGTGGCACTCTCACTAGTTCCATAGGGTGCTTCAAAACTAAATATACAGGTATGGAAGGAGATACTCTGGGATTCAAACATTATTATCTTTGTGGTAACGAAAGACCGTTTCAGCCTATGGGACCATTCTCAAGAGAGTGCTCCTCCTTCCTGGTTATGATGATACATATATGTATTTAACCTTTGAAACTTTATTTTAGGAAATTAATTATCTGTATATGTGCTTTTACTATCCCCCTTTGTATAACTCTGTATGTATATAATAATGTACAGCGTTGCATATCCACGTGGCACTACTACAAATAAATTATAATATATGTATTGCGCGGGTCGCTGTAAATACATAAAAATGATCCACTATCTAGCTGACTAGGTAACTTTGCTCTACCTTGTCCAGGACACATAAAAAAACAATCATCCCTTAAGTGTCACACTGTAAACCAAGCAAACATAGTAAACAAAACTGCATAAACAGGTAGATTTTCAAGCATTTAATTCACGAAACAAATATGTATTACAGTATAATAATGGGTTTTACACATAACAAGCATTTATCAGATTGTCCTGATATAAACTTCTATTTGTCTGTTGGTGACTATAATGTAAAAGGATTATAAAACAAATCTTAAAAATATAATTAATACTTGTTACATTGACAATAATGCATACTTCTTACAAAAAAATGGTTTTAAGTAATCTCCTGGAAAATAACACATAAAATGTTGGTTAAATATTATCCAAAAGTGATTTTAACACATATATGTGATATAAAAAACAATAAGTAACAGTTGCACTCAATCCATATCGTTTTCCCAGTCGAGGGTGCTTTTAAGGAAGCAGATGCCTCAATCTGCTATAATCATAAAGAGATTTCGAGTTTTTGGTTTATATGTGCTGAGGATTGTTCATTGTTGATTTTGGTCATTGTTTTGAGTTTGGTCTGAGCAAAACCTTCCTTCATTAATTCATTTTGTTTATTACAACGTGTCAGGAACATACGCTGATGAAGGAGTCAGGTAGTCTCCGAAATGTTAAAAAACAAATTGAAATTAAGAAGGGAAGGTTTTGTCGGGATCAATTCTTATGATAATAAAAATATATGTTGTATATATATATATCCAACAAAATATAGGCACACAACCTCTAGTCGGATTCACTGCCGGGTGCAAATAAAATGGACTCCATTATAGAAAGGATAAAATGATGCGATGATCGCTGGGTTTTTTTATAAATCCTATATCATATTTATATATTATATACTATATAAATATATATATATAATAGTACAAAATAATATTAAGATATATATATATATCCAATAGAAAACGGAATTGGCACACAATCACTTTTTATGCAAATGCCAGGTGCTCCCGAGGGGAATCCAATAATACAAAAATACACAGTGAATCAAGGCTTCCTTGGTTTATAACAAGTGGGTTTATTCACATCCACAACAATGCAACGTTTCGGTCCCTGGTCTGGAACTTTATCAAGCCTCAGGCTGATAAAGGTCCAAGACCCGGGACCGAAACGTTGTTCCTTTGTTGTGATGTGAAAAAACCCACTTGTTTAAGACCAAGGAGTGCCCTGGATTCACTGTGCATTTTACTATATATAGAATATATATATAATACCTTGTAGGGAGAGTGCATTTAAAGTTAGGGTCTGTAGGTTGAAAGGTGTTGAATAATCTCATTTGTTGTGCATATTCGTTTAAGTACTTTTGAGCACTTATAACTAGGGGGTTTGTTATAATGCGCCAGGGCTTATATCCTTTAGCGAAGAGTGCAGTTCCTTGTTACATCGATATAAGATATTCATCCTGACGTTGGACCGAGCATGCGACCCAGTGGGAGAGAGTACATGTATTATTGCACTCAGGGTTTTTTTGGTACAAATGATATGTGGTGATAGTGGATTGCATAGCACAGTCTGTGGTAGTATAATAAAAAAGGAAACAAGAAGTGTTTACAGTAGATAGGGTCTGTCTGCCAATATAGTGGAGTTGAGTTATATGGTTTGTATTGTATAAACCACATTTCGCATTTACAGTAAGGTTATTAATGCTTGCCATTATTAAGGTCTGACAATGAAGGAGAAGGTCCTGTCACTGTGCGAAACCTAGCACTCACTCACTTCCCCATATTTCTTATACACGGATCTAAAGGAAGGTGCTGTAAACGGCTCCGCCCCTTGTTGTCAGGTAAACGAACTTGTCACTACGCTCCGCAGGTTGCTGTATCTGCGCAGAGGGTTGGAGTAGTATTAGTTGATGCTAAACCACAGTAATCAACTCCGGTTACCTCCATCCCCATCCGTAATGTTACCAGGACCAGCCTCAATAACATGCGTAAGTGTTTCAACTAGTAAAAAGTAGCGAGTCCCTACGAAGGGCGGGTGGCACAGCGGGCCCATTTGAATATTTTACTCAGACTGGGGGGGGGGCGGGGCGAGTTGCACAAAATGGGACGATTGGAGGAGGAAGCGCGAGGGGGCTTGGCTCTTGTTCTGTATCGACACCTTTGTTCTCCTTTACGGATTTGTTTCTCAGCATATGAGAAAGACACCGTTCAGAAAATAAAGTGGTTTATAACTCTGCCCCAATATGACATCTAAATCGCTGATATCTGAATCAACGACAGCATGACAATACATCGTTCATAGGGGGCTTTAGGGAAGTGTAACTAATCATGGGGCGGTGATCACTTATGAAATGTGATTATGATACCCACTGGTGTCACTGGTCATGTGGTAGTGGAAGCTTAGTTCAGGGGATCCATTACACCAGGGACACTGACCATAATATTTTACTCTATGTTGGCTTCCCATCAGTTTAAGGACACTGTGTGTATAGTCACAGCCAAATAGTCCTTTAACAAGACAATAGCCAATACTATTGGATTTTACACCTTGTTTAGTCCATTACATGGTATATCATGACGTTTATTATACATATGGATTTTAAGACCCCAGTCTTATATTGGTTTAATGCCATGCATTAGTCAATACATATATTGCGTTATATACATAGACCCTGTTATTAGCTAAGTACATATATTGGTTATTTATACATAGACCCAACTATTGTCTAATATATTGGTTTTTTGACCCCGCACTTACCATATATTGGTTATTATACATAGAACCCATGACTATAGTCTAAGACATAATTGGTTATATGACATAGACCACCTTGCTTAGTATAATACATAATTGGTTATATACAAGACCCCTGCTATTAGTCTAATACTAGTATTGGTTATTAACATAGACCCCTGCCAATTAGCAAACAATATGATGGTTATTATACATAGGACCCATGCTATAGGTTCTATACATATATTGGTTATTATACATAGACCCCTGCATATTAGCATACATGTATTATGCCTATATTAGTTAATAATATAGAATCATAGACCCTCATAGTCTAAATATTATGTGGTCTAATACCCCTGATATAGTTAACTGATGGTTATTGATACATAACCCCGCTATTAGTCTAATATAATATATTGGTGTAGTAACATAGACCTGCCGCTATTAGTCTAATACATTATTTGTTATTATACATAGACCCCTGCTATTAGTCTATACATCATATATGTGGTATTACATAGCACTGTTACAATTGGATGACCTGACAGACAAGATATTATATGATAGATATACATAGACCCGTGTATTAGGTTTAATAAATATATTGGTGATCTAACATTAGATCCCGCTTGCTTATATGTCCTAATACATATATTGGTTATTATACATAGACCCCTGCTATTAGCTCATAAGTATTAAATAACAGCGTATATTATCTGGTTATCTATACATAGACCCCTGCTATTGTCCAATACATATATGGTTATTATACATAGACCCCTGCGTATTAGGTCTATCACATATATGGTTATTATACATAGACCCCGCTATTAGTCTAAACATATAATGCGTTATCTATACATAGACCCCCTGTATTAGTCTAATACATATATTGGTTATTATAAATAGACCCCCCTGCAATTAGTCCAATAATATGATTGGTATTATTAATAGACCTGAACTTATTAGTCTAAAAATATATTGGTTATTTATACATTAGGACCCCTGCTATTAGTCTAAATATATATTGGTTATCTATACATAGACCCCCATGTATAGTCTAATACATATATTGGTTTTATTACAGTAGACACCTGCTATGTAGTCTAATATATATATGGTTATTATGACAAGACCCTGCTATTAGTCTTAATACATTATTTGTTATATACATAGACCCCTTGCTAGTTAGTCTAAGACTATATTGGTTAGTATACATAGTACCTGTGTTTACATCATATTGGTTATGACATAGACCCTGCGTATTGAGTCTATACATATTTGGGATATATGACATAGGACCCCTGCTTATTAGTCTACTAAATATTGGTTATTATTACATAGACCTGCTTATTAGTTAATAAATAATTGGTTATATATACACTATGGAGTTATACCCCGGCTAGTTACATATATTGGTATATATAATAGACCCACTTGCTATTAGTCATTACATATATGGTTATATACTTAGACCCCTGCTATTAGTCCAATACGACTATTGGTTATTTATACAGTAGACCCCTCTAGCATACATATAGGTTATTTACCTCTCAAATACATATATTGGATATTAATTAAATAGATACTGCTATAAGTCTAGTACATATATTGGTTATTAACATAGCACCTGCTATAGTCATATTACATATATGGTTATTATAAATGAGACCCCTGCTATTAGTCTAATAACAATATTGCGTATTTACAAGCGACCCCTGTATTAGCCAATACATATATTGGCTCTACAATAGACCCCTGTATCAGTCCAATACATATTTGGAATTATACATAGACCCTGCATTAGTCAATACATATACGTGGTTATTATGCAATAGACCCATGCTGTATTAGTCCATACATATATTGGTTTATCTATTACATAGACCCATGCTATTAGTCTCAATACAATATGTGGTATTATACATCGACCTGCATTAGTCAAAACATATATTGGATTATACATAGATAGCAAGTCTGCAATGGTATTAAATAGACATGCTATTAGTCCATCATATATTGGGTTAATTATACATAGACCCTGCTATTAGTCATAATATATTTATCATAATGTAAGTTTATCTTATATCCATAACCAGCTAATTAGTCCAATACATATATGGTATATTATACATGACCCCTGCTATCAGTCCAATACATATATTGAGATATTTACATGACCCACTGATTAGCTAATACATATATGGTTATTATAAAGGACCCCTGCTGTTATGTCCATAAATATAGTGGTTATTATACAAGATACTGCTATTAGTTAGTAAAACCAGTAGTTTAAATTTTTTTGTATATAAATAGACCCTGCTATTTAGTCTAGTAAGTATATTGGTCTTTACATAGACCCCTGACCCTGCTATTAGTCCAATACATATATTGGTTATTATACATAGACCCCCTGCTATTAGTCCAATACATATATTGGTTATTATACATAGACCCCTGCTATTAGTCTAATACATACATTGGTTATTATACATAGACCCCTGCTATTAGTCCAATACATAAACCAATCAGATGTTAGCTTTCAAATGTTAAATAAGATCTGATTGGTTGGGGCAAAATTTGCCCCATTGTAAACAATAAGAACTTTCATTGAATCTCCCTGCTTATTTGCACAGTTAGCCTTTTAAAATATCATACAATTTGTGCAATATATATTGAAGAATTAATATGCACTTCTAGCACTTTATGAAGTTGTGAAATATGCACTTGGGAAAGTTGGATATTTTAAAATTATTGGTATACACAAAATAAGCTGTGGAGTGTTTTGTCATATGATGATGAGGTGTGTGTACTGGATGTTTAGTCACATGATGAGAAGGGTGTATTGTGTGTCATGTGATGTTATAAAAATCAATTATCACTTACTTGCATTTATTGTTGACCTGAGAATACGCCTGCGTGGCATTGAAATATTGAATAATAATTGTTATACTTAAAAAAGGTAGATATAATAAAGTTCTTATCGTTTAAAACTGTGCTAATTTTGTCCCAACCAATCAAATCTTATTTAACATTGAAAGCTAACATCTGATTGGTTGGGGCAAAATTAACACCATTTTTATGGATAAAAACTTTTATTGAATCTCCCTAAGTGTGCCAGGAAACTATTGAATTGAATTGAATTTGACATTCCTATAGCTTAAGCTGCATATCATATCATTTAGTGCTAATGTTCACTCTCGAGCGCTCCACCAGGCTGTGATTCAGTGTCTCCTCTGCTTTTTTAAGAATAAAAAGTTAACATAAGTTAAAAGGCAACAACTATACTCAACAGCCCCTTTACTTCTTCTGGTCCATGACCTAACCAATAGGAAGACATGCTGTTGAAGAAGCTTGTCTTCCTTTTGGTGAAGGCCTAGATGAGGAGAGAGGGAACATTGCGCCAGCAATCGGAATTTTGGGAGGTAAGTACAGGAATAGAAGCTGAACCCAGGGGTGAGGATCGAGTTGTTTAGGTCGTTAAAACCCCTAAGCTATTTAGAGAACTTGCCATTGCCACATCTAAAAGACAGTTCCAAGGTTCTCACTGTAAAGAAACCTTTCCTAATCTTGAAGAATATCAATGAGTCCTCTGAAATGACCTATTGGTGAACAATGAACCAGAGAGTTTTGTATGGCTCATTAATAATTTTGTACAAAGTGATCATATCCCTGTGCAATCATCGCTTTTCCAATGTAAACAGCCCTAACTTGTCTAATCTGCCTACATAGCCAAGCCCCATCCATTCCCCATATTAACGTCTCTGAACTCTTTCCATTTCCAAGATGTCCTTTTTATATATGGGATTCCAAAACTGCACCGCATTTTCTAATGAGGCCCTATCAGTGCTGTAAAGAGAATTTTTTTTTTATTTCCCTTGAATCTATCCCCCTCTATACAAGCTCTAGCACTTTATATCTGGCACTGTTTGCTATGGCTAAGTCAGATTAAATAGATTAAATAGAAGTGGCACCAGTACAGAACCCTGAGGCACTCAACTTGAGCCCAAACAGATGTAGATCTTTTGACCACTACTCTTTGTATGCGATCTAACAACCAATTCTATATCTATGTACAAATGTTAATGTTTGGTCAATAGCCCTTAGTATACATAAGTTGCCTGTGAGGCACTGTATCAAAAGCTTTAGCAAAATCAAAGTTTTTGCAATGTCAGAATCTAAATTCTTACTCACTTCTTCATAAAACCATGCAGACTAGCTTGACAAAATCTATTTACAAGATCAATTCTTGAGACCAAGTCCAAATTATGATCCCCTAACAAAAGTTAAAGGACTAACTTTTTTAAATATTGCATTATTCAAGTTTTTTCCAGTGCAGAGGCACATTGCCAGACAAAAGAAATCTGAAGAGATAAGGAACAGTGGTCAGATAAAACTGGACCACCAAGCTTTTTTTTTATTATAGTATAGTATTTGAGGTTGATTAAAGACATACGTCCATCCAGTCCAGCCTTCTCAGCAATATCCACATTTCCTGCCTAACCGTTGATCCAGAGGAAGGCAAGAAAACCCACCAGAATTATGAAGGGGGATAAAGTTTCTTCCTGACTTCATGTGGTAATCGGAAATCTCCCTGAATCAACTCCAACTTTATGTATCAATACCATTAACCTGCAACATTCCTTTTTTTTTTAAACTATCCAATGAACCTTCCATCAAAATGTCCAATGAAATACCATTCTTACAGTGAAAAAGCATTTTCGAACTTGAAGACTAAACTTCTTTTCTTCAAGTCTTAGGGATATCCATGTTTCCTCTGACATGTTCTATTAGTGAACAATAGTTTATGATAGGCGTTAATGTATTTATACACAGTAATCATATCCCCACGCAATTGCCTTTTCTCTAAGGCTCTCTATCCAGTCTGTGTACATATTCAAGCTCACCATTTCCTTTATTATTTTAGTTCCCCTTCTAATGTTTATTTGTACACAGGATTACAAAACTGCATGCATATTCCAATATGGCCTTACAATGCTTTGTAATAAGGGAGAATAACATTTTTCCCCCTTGAATCCATACATCTTTATAAGAAAATATCTTGCTGGCTCTAGCTGTGCTGCCTGGAACTGCTTGCTTCCATTAAGTTTGTTATCCACCAAAACTCCAAGATCCTTTTCCAACAGGGATTCACTTAGCACAGAGCCTTTTATAGCATAAGCAGCACAAGGATTTTTAAGGTCCAAAATGCATCACCTTACATACTTACATCCAGGTCATGGTATATCTGTTGTATTCAATTAGATCACTGTACTTGAAGTTTAGTTCTTGAAGACGTTTTGCTAGTCATTCAACTGGCTTTCTCAATTCAGAGTGAGTGCCCTTGGGGGCGACAACTGTGCTGAGTATGGCAGATGTTCGGACAAGCCCATTGACCGATTCACCAAGTGGATCATTGATGCCCCGACCAAACGTACCTTTTTGGCTAACAAAGTGCCATACACAGTATGATGTCAGCTTGAAACAGGGCTCATACCATCGTATGTGGCAGTTCTTAGCAGGGGCCTATGTATAACCAATATATGTATTGGACTAATAGCAGGGGTCTATGTATAATAACCAATATATGTATTGGACTAATAGCAGGGGGTCTACATATACTAACCAATATATGTACTGGACTAATAGCAGGGTTCGATGTATAAAAAACAATATATGTATTGGACTAATAGCAGGGGTCTATGTATAATAACCAATATATGTACTAGACTAATAGCAGGGGTCTCTTTATAATAACCAATATATGTATTAGACTAATAGCAGGGGTCTACATATAATAACCAATATATGTATTTGACTAATAGCCGGGGTCTACGTATAATAACTAATATATGTATTGGACTAATAGGAGGGGTCTACGTATTATAACCATATATGTATTAGACTAATAGCAGGGGTCTCTGTATAATATCCAATATATGTATTAGACTAATAGCAGGGGTCTATGTATAATAACCAATATATGTATTGGACTAATAGCAGGGTCCTATGTATAATACCAATATATGTATTAGACTAATAGCATGGGTCTCTGTTAATAACCAATATATGTATTGGACTAATAGCAGGGTCTATGTATAATAACCAATTATGTATTAAGACTAAATAGCTGGGGTCTATGTATAATAACCAATCTATGTACTAGACTAATAGCACAGGGGTCTATGTATAATATCCATATATGTACTAGACTAATAGCAGGGGTCTATGTATAATATCCCAATATTGACTAGACTATAGTTAAGGGGTCTATGATAATACCAATATATGTACCTAGACTAATAGCAGGGGTCTATGTATAAATCCAATATATGTTATTAGACTATAGCAGGGGTCTCTGTATATATCCAATATATGTATTAGACTTATAAGCAGGGGTCTAATGTATAATATCCAATATTGTATTAGACTAATAGCAGGGGTCTATGTTAATAACCAATATATGTATAGACTAATAGCAGGGGTCTTGTATACTAACCATATATGTATTAGACAATAGCAAGGCTCTATGTATCATATCCAATATATGTACTAGACTAATAGTCAGGGGTCTATGTATAAATAAACAATATATGTATTGGACTAATCGCGGGGTCTATGTATAATAACCAATGTATGTATTAGACAATAGCAGGGGTCTATGTATAATAACCAATATATGAGTGGACTATAGCAGGGGTCTATGTATATACCAATATATGTATTGGACTAATAGCAGGGGTCTATGTATAATAACCAATGTATGTATAGACTATAGCGGGGGTCTATGTACAAATAACCCATATATGTTCTAGACGAATAGCAGGGGTCTCTGTAATTAACCATGCATGTTTTGACTAATATCAGGGGCCTACTATAATAAACCAATATATGTTGTGGACTAATAGCAGGGTCTACGTATACTAACCAATATATCTATTGACTAATAGGCAGGGGTCAACGTATAATAACCAATATATGTATTGGACTAGTGGTCTATCTAGGTATAATATCCAATATATGTATTAGACTCTATTAGCGGGGTCTACGTAAATATCCAATATATGTATTAGACTTATAGGCAGGGGTCCCTATGTATATATACAATATTGATATTGACTAATAGTAGGGGTCCTCTGTATCAGAAATACTATATGAAATGGACTAATAGCAGGGTCACGTATAAATCGCAATATATGTATTGGACTACTAGCAGGGGGTCCACGTAATTATGATTGTACTAATAGCAGGGATCTATTATAATAACCAATATATGGTATTAGACTAATAGCAGGGGTCTATGTATATAACTCAATATATTATTCGACTAATAGCCGGGGTCTATGGTTATAATAACCAATATTGTACTAGACTAATAGCAGGGTCTCTGTATAATAACCAATGTATGTTTGGACTACTAGCAGGGGGGGTCTATATAATAATCCAATATATGTACTAGACTAATAGCAGGGGGGTCTATGTAATAATATCCAATATATGTACTAGACTAAAGCATGCGGGTCTATTTATAATACCCAATATATTTATTAGACTAATAAGCAGGGGGTCTTTGTATAATATCCAATATATGTACTAGCCTATAGCACAGTGTCTATGTATATAACCCAATATATGTTTAGACTAATAGCAGGGGTATATGTATAATAACCAAGAATATGTATTAGACTAATAGCAGGGGTCGATGTATAATAGCCATATTGTATTAGACTAATAGCAGGGGGGTCTATGTTAATATCTCAATATATGTACTAACTCAAATGCAGCGGGTCACCAGTATAATACCCAATGTATGTATTGGACTAATCGCAGGGTGGTCTATGTATAATAACCAATATTGTATTGAACTAATAGCTGGGTCTATGTATATAACCAATATATTGTATTAGACTAATAGCAGGGGTCTATGTATAATAACCTATAATGTTATTAGACTAATATTAGCAGGGTCTATGTATACTAACGCATATATTAGACTAATATCAGGGGGTCGCATGAAAATAACCAAATATGTATTGGACTAATAGCGGGGTCTATGTATAATAACCATATCTGTATTAGACTAATAGCCAGGGTTCTATTTATAATACCCATTAATGTATTAGACTAATAGCAGGGGTCAGTCTAATAACCAATGATATGTATTGGACTAATAGCAGGGGTCCTGTGTATCAATAACCTAATGTATGTATTGGACTATAGCAGGGGTCTGTCGTAATATAGCCAATATATGTATTTGGACTCAATAGCAGGGTCATGTAATATCCAATTATGTATTGGCTCATAGGCCGGGTCTATGTATAATATCCAATGCTATGTATTGGACTATAGCCAGGTCTATGTATATAACCAAATATATGTATTGGACTAATCGCAGGGTATAGGTATAATATCCAATATATGTACTAGCAATATCAGGTGTCTATGTATAATATCCAATTATGTATTGGATATAGCAGGGGTCTTGTATAATACCAATTAATGTAATTGGACAATACAGGTTCTCTGTCATAATAACAATCTTGTATTAGAACTAATAGCAGGGGTCTATGTATAATAACAAATATATGTATTGGACTATGCGGGTCTATGTATAATAACCAATATATTACTAGAACTAATACATGGTCTTGTATAATATCCAATATAATTTACTAGACTAATGCAGGTATCTATGTATAATCACCAATATATGTATTGGACTCTAGCAGGTGTCCTGTGGTATATAACAATGTATGTAGTGGACTAATAGCAGGGTCCCCTATGTTATAATATCCATATATGTATTTTGACTAATACAATGGGTCTATTGTTAATATCCATATATGATATTGGACTATAGCAAAGTGGTCTAATGTATAATATCCAATGTATGTATTGGACAATAGGCGGGGCCCTATGTATATCACCAATATTGTATGGAACTAATAGCAGGTGTCTATGTATATCCAATATCATTTCCTAGACTAATAGTCTGTGTCCTATGTATAATATTCCAATGTTGTATTGGACTCAACTATCAGGGTCTATGTAATAATAAACGCAATAATTATTAGACTAATAGCAGGGGTCTATGTATAATAACCCAATATATTATTGGACTAATAGCATTGGTCTATGTATATAACCACATATGTACCCTTTAGACTAATAGCAGGGAGGTCTAATGGTATATATCCCATATTTACTACCTAAAGCATGTATCTATTAAATAACCAATCTTGTATTGGACTAACACAGGGGTCCTATGTATAAATAACCAAATATGTATTAGACTAATAGCAATGGGTCTATTATAAATATCCAAGATATGTATTGGAGACTGATAGCAGGGGTCTATGTATAATAACCAATTATGTATTGGACTAATAGCAGGGAGGGGTCCTATGTATAATAACCAATATATGTATTAGACTAATAGCAGGGGCTAGTATAATATCCAATTCTGTACTAGAACTACATAAGCCGGTATCTATGTATATCACCAATAGATGTATTGGACTAATACAGGGTTCTGTGTATAATAACACCAATGGTATGTATTGGACATATAGCATGGGTCTATGATAATAACCAAATATGTATTTGACTATAGCAGGGGTCCTGTGTAGTCATACCAATTATGTATTGGACTACTAGACATGGTCTGTGGTATAATATCGCAATAATGTATTTGACTACTAGCAAGGGGTCTATGTATAATATCCAATATATGTAATTGGATAACTAATGTCAGGGTCTATGTATAATACCAATGTTATGTATTGGACTAATACAGGGGGTCTATGTATAATAACCCATATATGTATTGACTAATTAGCAGGGGTCTATGTATAATATCCAATATATGTACTAGACCTAATAGCAGTGTCTATGTATAATACCAATTTATGTATTGGACTAATAGCAGGGGTTATGTACTAATACCAAATATGTATTGGACTAATAGCAGGGGCCTATGTATACTAACACTATATGTATTGGACATAATAGCAGGGGTCTATGTATCATAACGCAAGAATGATTGAGACTTATAGCTATGGGCATACCTATGTGATACACACCCATATATGTATTGGACTAATGCGAGGGTCTAATGTATATAACCAATATATTTACTAGACTCATAGCAGGGGTCATGTATAATCTCCATATATGTACTAGACTAATGCAGGTATCTATATATAATAACATATATGTATTGGACTAACAGAGTGTGCGTCTATGGGGTATAATAAACAATATCTGTAATTAGACTAATAGCAGGGGACCTATGTACATTCCAATTATGTATTGATTATAGCAGGGGTCTATGTATAAATAACCATATATGTAGTGAACTAAGCAGGGTCTATGTAAATACCAATATTGTATTAGGACTAATAGCAGGGGTCTATGTAGAATACCAATATACCGTACTAGACATAGCAGGTATCTATGTATACATCACCAATATATGTATTGTGACTAATAGCAGGGGTCTGTGTATAATAACCAAAGTAATGTAATTGGGACTAATAGCAGGGTCTGTGTATAATATCAATGTATGTATTGGACTATCAAGGGGGCGATTTAATAATACCATATATGTATTGGATCTTATAGCGGGGTCTTGTATAGTATCCCAGATATGTACTGAATACTAATAGCGTGTCTAGGTATAAGATTCCCAATGTATGTATTGGACTACAGCAGGGGTCTATCTGTATATAACCAATATTATTGTACTAATAGCAGGGGTCTAGTTAACTACCCATATAGTATTAGACTAATAGGCAATGGGTCTATGTATAATAACCAATATAGGTATTGGACTAATAGCCAGGGGTACCTATGTATAATAACCAATAATATGTACTAGCTAATAGCAGGGGGTCCTATGCTATACTTCCAATATATGTACAGACTAATAGCAGGTATCTATGTATAATCAAACCAATATAATGTATTGGAACTAATACAGGGGTTCTGTGTAATAATAACCAATGTAATGTTTGGACTAATAAGCAAGGGGTCCTGTGTATAATATCCAATAATGTATTTGGACCATAGCAGGGGTCTATGTATAACTACCCAATTATGTATTGACTAATACCGGGGTCTATGTAAAATATCCATGTATGTATTGGACTAATAAGCAGTGGTCTATGTATAATAACCAATATAATGTACTGGGACTAATAGGCAGGGGTCTATGTATAAGATTCCAATATATGTACATACTAATAGCAGGTGTCTAGGTATAATAACCCATGTATGATATTAGTGGACTAATAGCAAGGGTCTAATGTATAATAACCAATATATGTATTGGCTAATAGGCAGGTCCTATGTATACTACCAATATATGTATTGGACTAATAGCAGGGGTCTATGTATAATAACCAATATATATGTATTAGACTAATACAGGGGTCATGTATAATACCAATATATGTATTGGACCTAATAGCATCAGGGGGCTATGTATATAACCAATATAGTACTATGACTAATAGCAGGAGGGGTCTATGTATTCATATCCAATATATGTACTATACTATAGCAAGGTATCTATGTATAATAACCAATAATATGGTATGGACTAACAGCAGGGGTCTATGTTATAATACCAATATATGTATTAGACTAATAGCAAGGGGTCCTATGTATAATATCCATTATGTATTGGACTGATAGCAGGGTCAATGTATAATATCCAAATATGTATTGGACAATAGCAGGGGTCTATGCTGTTATAATAAACCATATATGTATTAGACTATGCAGGGTCTATGTATAATAACCAATATATTATTGGACATAATAGGCAGGGTCCTATGTATAATAACCAATATATGTTACTAGACTAATAGCGGTATCTATGTAAATATCCAATATATGTATTTGACTAATAGCAGGGTCCTATTTATAATAAACCATATATGTATGGACTAATAGCAGGGGTCTATGTAAGATCACCATATTGTATGGACTAACAGCAGGACATGTCTATGTATAATAACCACTATATGTTTAGCGAATAGCAGGGTCTTGTATATAATATCCAATATATGTATTGGGAACTGATAGCAGTGGTGATGTTATATAACCAATATATGTATTGGACTATAGCAGGGGTCTATTATATAACCCATATATATGTATTGACTATAGCAGGGGTCATATGTATTAATAACCAAGATAGGTATTGGAACTAATGCAGGGGTCTATTATACATAACCAATATATCTACTGAGATAACTAGCAGGTCCTGTTATAAAAATCAAAATATGTAGTGACAATACAGGGGTTCTATGTTAAGACTAACAAATATATTATGTATGGACTAATAGCGGGTTCGTATAATAACCATATATGATGGACTAATAGCAGGCGTCTACTGTAATAACCAATATATGTATTTGACTAATAGGCAGGGGTCCTATGTATAATATCCCATATATGTACACAGTATTCTTGTATAATAACCAATTATTTATTAGACTATAGTCAGGAGTCTATGTAATAATAACAATATATGTATAGACTAATAGCGGGGATCTATGATATAATACCATATGTATGACTATAGTCGGGTTCCTATGTATATATCCAATATATGTACACAGGTTCTATGTATAACATAACCATATATGTATTAGACTAATATCAGGGGTCTATGTTAATAACAAATATATGTATTAGACGAAGAGCATGGGTCTTGTATATAACCAATATAGAGATTAGAGACTAATAGACTAAGGGGTCTATTTATTAACCAATATATGTAATTAGACTAAATAGCACCGGGTCTATGTTATAATAACAACAATATTTATTAGACTATAGCAGGGCAGGGGTCTATGTCTAAATACCAATAGATGTATTAGACTAATATCGGTCTATTTTAATAACCAATATTTATTGACTAATTGCACGGGGTTGCTATTTCTCCATCGTTATCCAATATATGTCCTTCCTGATCTAAGCAGGGGCGTCTATGTATAATAACCAATATTGTATTAGACTAATAGCAGGGGTCTATGTATATAACCAATATCTGTATTCAGACTAATTAGCAGGGGTCTATGTATACTAACCAATATATGTAATTGGACTAATAGCAGGGGGTCATGTATAATAACAATATCTGTATCTAGACTAATAGCAGGGTCTATGTATAATAACCAATATCATGTATTGGACTATAGCAGGGGGTCTAATCAACAGCTGATTGCTGTTATAGGGAAGTGTGCACAATCACATCTGCTTTAGCTTCATGATGTTCTGCCATGCCATTTATCTATCCGTCATTTATCATCCGTCACACACAACCTTTTCCCCTAACCATATTGCCTGTGCATCACTTTCAGTGTGGCATAGTTTAGGTATCATCCATCACACACCTTTTCCCCTACCCATATTGCCTGTGCATCACTTTCAGTGTGGCATAGTGTAGGTAGCAAGCTTTGTCAACCATCACGCACATCCTTTTCCCCTACCCATATTGCCTGTGCAGCACTTAAATTAGTTTGGTAGATAGCCAAACATGGCAATACTTCAATATATAACCATAAACTAATGTATATATCCCCCTAACCATATTGCCTGTGCATCACTTTCAGTGTGGCATAGTTTAGGTAGTAAGCTTTATCATCCGTCACACACAACCTTTTCCCCTAACCATATCGCCTGTGCATCACTTTTAGTGTGGCATAGTTTAGGTAGTAAGCGATGTCATGCCCGGACACACGAACCAGCTTTTTTAAAGCTGCAGCTTACAATTAAACTTAACTTGTTTTTGCTGTGTACTTATCCTTTAATTATGGCTAAATAGAAATCAATGCATACATACATACACCAAACAGCCTTTCTGCATGTACATGTTATATGTATTTGTGTCTTAAAAGAAAAAAACCCAACAACTGGGTTGCCAGATAAATTGTTCTATTAGGGACACACCTAATATGTGTAATTAGTAGGGCTGTACTGTGTTTGTAACATTAATTCAGTCATGCAGCATATGTTTTTAATGGGTGTCCCTACCTGCCCTTTAATGAGCTACACAGACTTTTTTACAGTATCCTAGATATTGCTTCAATCGGCCATAATCCCCTAAAAATTGCTTTAAATCTGCCAGTCTCTCAGAGATTGCATTTCACCTACATACCCTTTAATATTACCCCTTTAATAGTTACACTAGAAACAACATTGTACAGAGCTGCAGAGGGAGGATAATGAAGTGAACCTGATCAAAGCACAGCTCTGTGCAATGCTTTTCTCTATAGTGTACCTACTGAAAGTAAATGAAACCTTCACTATCTGAAGACAAATGAGCAGACCAATCCAGCTTCACATTTTTGTTAATATCCCAATTAAGCAAACAGACACATTGATTTAGCTAGAATAAGAGCTAGCGTGAGATCTCACTAAAACCCAGGGACGTTACTATATGATGAAGTTAAGGCTCATACACACGCACAATGTGCTCACCAAGCCAAGACCCCCGACTAACTGCCTTTTCGGCTGAAACTCATCCGTGTATGCGTTCGTTCAGGGGTCGTTTGTTGATCCGCCCAGCGGACGTTCATCGCGGGTAGCGGTCAGTGTCGGGGATCGTGGCTGGGCTGCACATCTTGCATGTGTACGAACCTTTAGACAGGAAAAAGTGATACACTCTACTATATAGAAATGACAGGAAAAAAGTAACAAGGCAAATTAAAACTTTGAAGTTAGTAGAAAGACACAAGGCGTACACGTCCTTTAAGGTAATATATCTCTTAGGAATATTTAGAAGAATAGAGTTCACGGTCAGCAGGTATATTTAAATAGGATCCTAAGTATGAAGACTGAAGAAGTGATCTGCCTGGACCCCTACCTGCCACGAATCGGGATAGTGCTCACAACTTTTGCTCTATTACGATTTTTCTATTGCCACACCATATATTATGAGCAAATCTCCTGGAAACATAAACCTTTTATAAATTCTAAAAATTAATATGAACCAGCTGATTGCTGTTATAGGGAAGTGTGCACAATCACATCTGCTTTAACTTCATGATGTTCTGCCATGCCATTTATCTAACAAGTCCTTATATGCGTGACTCCAAGCTAAAATCTGTATATCAGTACTGCTGACATAATTAAAATAAAGAAGACTATGCCGAAATACCTTAGGGACAATACTGTCTTAAAGACTTCCCCCCTTAGTACAGTAACCAAATTTAAAATGTTCTAAGGGATTCCTTTATTTTTTTCATAGGGCACATTTTCCCTTGTTTTACAAATAAGAGCCTTGCAAAAGACAGATGTAAGGATGTCTGACTACAGGCTATATAAAAAATATACATTTATAAACATTTCTTTATGTCTCTAGATTTTGTTTTAGAACAAAATATACTTTAAAAAAATATTTGCTTCGGCCTTATTTTGGTGTGGACTCTTTTTTCCTTTTTAAAGGCTTTATTTTAAATCATGCAACAGTGCAATCTAAAAATTAGGATGCTGACACAATAAATGAAATTAGACTAGCACTCTGACCCATCTGTAATCAAACACAACTCAAATCACTACTATCCGGGTACAGGCGTCTTTGGGTTCCCACAATGTTACACTCCAAGGTAATATGAAAAGGTATTTTATGTGAACCACAATAAAACTACAATAAAAAAAAAGAAACAAGGCAAGAAAAAATAAATGAGAAACAGTTAATAAAGAAATCCTATCAAATAATTGTCGTGCAAAAAACTAGCTCAAAAACCGGTGCAAAATTAATTGCATCGCTTTGCGCTGCGCAAAGGAAAAAAAATTGCAACACGGTGCAGGCAATGTAAAACCTTTGCTAGCACGTTAGTACATGGGTTAGCATGATTTTAACGCTTATTTTCTTGTTCTCGCGGGATATTGCATCTCCCTGTGAATGCTGCTGGACCAGCACTTGAATTATTTGCACTTTGTATTACTTACACTACCCTTGTATGTCACATGTATGTTTTTCTTATATATATTAAAGCAACTGTAAAATGCCATAAAAGAGGTTGGCACTATATATATCCACAATAATAATAAAAGACAATATCTTGCTGGCTCTAGCCGTTGCCACCTGTCACTGCTTGCTACATTTAAATTAGACATCCACCAAAAGATCCTCTTCCAACAGATTCGATTAACACAGAGCCATTTATAATAGTAGTAAGCAGCACATTTATCTACATTGAATTTCCTCTGCCACTTAGCAGCCCAATGTAACAATTTATCTAGATCCACCTGCCACTATTGCATATTATCTGTAGCATTACATGGTCAATAAAGTTTGGGTCATCTGCAAACACAGAAACCTTGCTGAGAATACCTACTTCCAAATCCTTAATAACTAGATTAAATAAAGTGTCCCTAACACAGAATTCTGTGGCACACGACTTACAACTTTAGTTCATATTGACAAAGCACCTTTAACAACTACTTTCTGTTTCCGATCCATCAACAAGTGTGGAAAGCCGGCATAAAATTCCTTAAATTAATTTGTTTACCATGCTGTTCTTAGAATTTTGTTTGAAAAAGTACATAACCAGACAGATCTCTCTTCTACTTGTGAACCAAATGCACAAACTTAATTTGCTAAGTGTTTATTTAGTTTAGATCTAGTAAAAGTTTATTGCATATGTTATTCATTTAGAAGTAGAGTCCTTGAAATGTGTGTCTCAACCTGGATCAACATTCTATTAACATTTGATTTGCATATCATTACTCTGTGTGGTCTATTCTGCTAAAATGTAACATTAACTGTACTAAGCCACACAGTTTTTGTAGCCAAGGGCACACATATTAAACAGTCTCCTTTACCTAATTTAGTTGTCAGCTTGAAAGCCTTAAATAAGATTTAGGTCTGTCACTTCCTAATAAGTCTTGTGATAAGTGTGGTCAGACTTTATACTGAAGCTGTAAGAAAAGGAAAGATCCATTGTGTCTAAGGTGGTATCCTTTACAGTTTTATACCAACACATTTTAGTAAGCTGTAGAGGCACTTATATCCTCCAGATAATTACTAATAAGGGTCAATAATTTAAAACACAGATGAATGGATTCCTGATTTCCCATCACTTATATTTCTGTATCCATATATTGATAACAATATTTGGGATTAAACTATTTCTATTTGCTATACAGTATAACATTGTTCAGGGGCCAACTATACCCATCCTTTGACTAATAGAACATTCGGGAGGTATGGGATTAGTTACCTAAAGACATCTAATAAAATATGCATAACCTGCTTTTATTTGTACAGATCCAGGTAAGAGGTGAATTGTTTTTTGAAGGTTGTAAACAAGCTTGATCCTTTCAAAGATAGAAAGTAAGTTATCTGTTGAGCCAAGCACATGTACTTTCAATACATCTAGTCAGGGGTGTAAAGAAAGTGCCCCAAACTTTACTTACCTTCCCTCTTTCCTCCGCCGCACTGCCAGGCCCTTTGCTTGCGAGAAAATGCAAGCAGAGGGGCGGGACTGGCAGTCGCGTCTGTGATTGGCTGAGCGGCAGCCAATCACGGACGCGGCTGCCGGGAGTTCAGTGCGGCGGAGGAAAGAGGGAAGGTAAGTAATGTTTGGGGCACTTTCTAATAATAAAAATATAGCGGTTAGGGCTGGTGGGACAGGGGGAATGTTGTATGGAAAGGGTTGTATGCTAGGGGGAGGGAATCCTAATCGGGAGGGAGAGGGAGTGGGAGAAGGGCTGCAGTACGCATGCCAAACTTCTCCCGGAGAGGCAGAGTCCTATATGGACTCTGCTATCCTCCTAGTGGGCAGTTTTTGGGACTTTGAGGGGGGACTACAGGAGAACCATTTGGAGCTGGGATGTGAGGTAAGGATTTTATTACAATACATGATGGGGCCATTACTGGGGGGGATTATAGCTTTGGGGGTGGACATGCCCTTTAATTTAACTGTATTACTTAAATTAATGCAACTGTAAATCAGACACAGAAGAAGTTGGCACTATAAACCTATAATAATAACATAAGGAGAGATGGTCACATATGCATGCACCATAAAGGCCCTGGAGGTAGTTATTTAAACCTCTATTACTGAATTGTTATCCTGTTATATTTCTTCAACATTAAACATCAAGTACAATTTACACTTGTGCACCCTCTGTAATACATGGCAAAGGAATAAACACCATGCACATCAGTCTTAAATGTCTGTGTATTATTTATTGTTGCATACACAGAGTACACGTGTACACAAGTGTAACGTTTCGGTACGTGAGCTGTACCTTCTTCAGACAATCAACATGGGACATTATATATGCCAAATGCCCTTGTGCAAATCCTAAAACTTAGGGGGCCCTGTGGTATTAGGATTGCTTTTTAGAAACATACATGTGCAGTTACCATAGACATTCCCTCAGGATTAGTTTGGATTGCTGTCATTTATGTGTGTGGATGATGTCATTCACCACAAAGAACAAAGTAAAGTATGGACATGATAGATTGTGCTGCAGGTATATTAAGGGACTTTTTTCTTCTTTATTGCAAGGGAAAATGCAACTCTAACTATTCATCCCCATTAACAGGGGGCATGATTCCAATGCAATGTCTACAATGTTTCCAAAGCTCCTTATTTATTTGCTAGAACAGTTGACCTGGTAATACAGCAAAATGTGCATTCCAAAATGCAATAGTAATCTTTACATCCTATTAGGCATTGAGGAAGAAATAGACTAAAACAAGCAAGTCTGGGGATTCGAACCTGTATCCTCATGAGTTGCGTGTTTCTAAAAGTAGAGCATAGTCTTTATTTAGAAACTTTATCTTTTGATGGAAGCAAAACAATAAAATGAACATCAGTAAAATCAGCAGACTGTTTTTTTTATTGTTTCTGTTAAGTTGTCTGCAATTCAGATAATAAACTACAGGGAAACAAGCAGCTTTCAAAGTTTTATCAGGGACTTTCATATTGGTGTGAAGACATTTGTATAGAAAATATGTGCAGAGACCATGAACAGTGTGGTCAGGGAGCATGGCCAATAGATGCACATGCCCACAAGGCTCTTTGAAGACTACATGGGCTGTGGGTTGTACTGGCAACAACATGGAAACCTTCTTGGTTAAAGAATCTACTTCTTAAACAAACTTATTAGAGAAGTATCTTACATATACAGTATACGTGTTCTGGGAAGAAAGGTTTTCACAGTAGGATCAAAAATACATATTTTAATACCTTTAGTTCTCCTTTAACTATATATCTCAGCAATTCAACAGTTTTTGTTAGTAAAATGCTGGTGTTTCATTGCCAGCATTAATTCTAAAACATTTAAAAATAAAACTTTATTTACCACAAATCCATACTAACTACACAAGGCAAGCAAGTCATACTTACTTGCACACACAATGTATAGATTCGTATGAATTCATTATGCAGTCCTTATACCAGTGTGGCAGATGCTGCAATACACATGGGGAGGAAAAAGCGATTTATCATGCCTGATGAATTTTCCTTTCAGCTCATTAATAGATGCCAAAATAACTAATAGAACACCCCCACAAAAGTGTTTTAAAGGGGCTGTGCATGAAATGTTCTATTACGGCTTCTTAAAGGGCATGTCCACCCTTGTAATAAACTTTTTATATTATATACTGCTCCTTCCCCCAGCCCCAACCACATAACTATTATTTACAGAAAGTGCCCCAATCTTTGCTTACTATGCCTTTATCCTTCGCTGCACTGCCCCACGGAAATGCAAGCAGGCGGCGGGACCGGCAGCCGCGTCCGTGATTGGCTGAGAGACAGACAATCACGGACGCGGTTGCCGGGAGTTCAGACCGGCGAAGGAGAGAGGCATGGTAGTAAAGATCGGGGCACTTTCTGTGAATAATAGTTATGCGGCTGGGGGAAGGTGCAGTACATAATATAAAAAGGGTTTTATGATAGGGGGAGGGAGACAAAATCGTGAGGGAGAGGGAGGGGGAGAATGGCTGCAGTGCGCAAAACTTCTCCCAGAGGGGAGAAAGGAGGCAGAGTCCTATATGGACTCTGCTATCCTCCTGCTGGCCAGTTGTTGGGACTTTGGGGGGGGGGGGGGGGGGACTACAAGAAAACCATATGGAGCTGGGATGTGAGGTAAGGATTTTTACACACTACATAGTGGGGCCAGTAGTGGGTTAAATTATAGTTTGGGGGGTGGACATGCCCTTTAAATTGTTGAATAGAACTTGGGAAAGTTTTGGACAAAGGGTATTTCTGAATTCAATCCCACTATTTTAAAATGTAAAGGATGTTTCTTTTTTCCCTTGGTGAACATCATTAATTGTTTCCACAAATACCTGTTATTTGTGGAGGAGTATGTGTTTATGTTAAAAAAGAATTGAAGCCAACTTTAAAAGAAGAGATAACTGGTGATATGGATGATAAAGTGGAGGCAATATGGGTGGAATTAGGCAACAGGAAAGGGGGTAATGTCATTGTTGGTGTCTGCTATAAGCCGCCAAATGCTAGCAGAGATGAGGTTGCTAGCATTTGGCTGAATTCTGATGTAAAGAGGCAAATGGAAAGGAAGAAAAAGGCATTTAAAACCTTTAAAGCCAAAGGAACGGAAAGGGCCTTTAGGGATTATAAAAACTGTAACAAGGAGTATAAGAAAGCAATCAAACTAGCTAAAATTAATAATGAAGTTAGGATAGCTGAACAAAGCATCACTAAGCCTAAAAAATTTTTTAAGTATATTAATAGTAAGAAGATGAGGACTGAAAATGTGGCACCATTAATTAATGGGGATAAGTTAGTTACGGAGGATGGCGATAAAGCAAATGTCTTGAATATTTTTTTTTCCTCTATATACACTATAGAAGATCCAAGTACAGATATCATAGAGTATAGTAGCAATAATGGTATAAAAGATTCAAGTGCACTTTGGTTAACCGAGGATATGGTACAGAAAGAACTAAAGAAGGTTAATATTAATAAATCTCCTTAACTGGATAAAATACATCCTCGGGTACTTAAGGAGCTAAGTTCAGTTTTATCTAGGCCATTGTTTCTTATTTTTGCTGATTCCCTCATGTCCGGTGGTGTGCCTCTGGATTGGAAAAAGGCTGATGTTATTCCAATATTCAAAAAGGGTAGTCGTTTACAGCCGGGTAATTACAGGGCTGTAAGTTTAACTTCAGTGGTGGGGAAGATCCTGGAAAGTTTAATAAGGGAACATGTTCTAGAGTATGTTTCAAGGACTGACATTATAAGTAGTAACCAGCATGGATTTAGGAGGAACAGATCTTGTCAAATTAACTTGCTTGGCATTTATGAGGAAGTAAGTAGAAATTTAGACTCTGGCATAGCAGTAGATGTAGTTTACTTGGATTTTGCAAAGGCTTTTGATACAGTCCCCCAAAGGCGACTAATGTATAAGCTAAAATCTGTTGGTCTGGGGAGTCACATTTGCACATGGATAGAAAATTGGTTAATGAATAGGATGCAGAGAGTAGTTGTTAATGGGGCTTCATCATTATGGACTAAAGTGCTAAGTGGGGTGCCACAGGGCCACTTCTATTTAATCTATTTATTAATGATTTGGAAGTGGGTATTGTCAGCAAGGTTTCTGTGTTTGCCGACGACACAAAACTTTGTCGACCATTAAAAACTTCAGAGGATGTGCAATCGTTGCAGGGGGATCTAGATAGATTGTCACATTGGGCTGCTAAGTGGCATATAAAATTCAATGTTGATAAATGTAAGGTGATGCAATTTGGACTTAAAAATCCTTGTGCTACTTATACTATAAATGGGCTCTGTGTTAAGGAATCCCTGTTGGAAAGGGATCTTGGGAGTTTTGGTGATAACAAACTTAAAGGTAGAAAACAGTGCCAGGCCGCAACAGCCAGAGCCAGCATGGTATTGTCTTGTATAAGAGAGGTATGGATTCAAGAGGAAAATGTATTCTCCCTCTTTACAAAGCATTGGTAAGGCCTCATTTGGAATATGCAGTGCAATTTTGGAATCCTGTGTACAAAAAGGACATCTTTGAAATGGAAAGGGTTCAGAGAAGGGCAACTAAATTTAATAAGGGGATTTGGGGAGCTTGAATATGAAGAGAGACTGGAAAAGTTACAATTATGTACGCTGGAGAAAAGGTGCTTGCGTGGGGATATGATTACTGTGTATAAATACATTAATGGGCCATACAATAAACTATCTGGGGCATTGTTCACCAATAGAACATGTCAAAGGACACAAGGCCATCCCTTAAGACTTGAAGAAAAAAGGTTTAGGCTTCAAGCTCGGAAAGGGTTTTTCACTGTGAGAACGGTAAAGCTATGGAACTGTCTTCCAGTGGACGTTGTTATGGCAGGTTCATTGGTCATTTTCAAAAAAAATCTGGATGAGTTTCTGCAAACAAGGAATGTTACAAGTTACTGTATTGATACATAAAGTAGAGTTGATCCAGGGAAATTACCGATTGCCACTTGGAGTCAGGAAGGAATTTTTTCCCCCTTCATAAATTTGGTGGGGGTTTTTTGCCTTCCTCTGGATCAACAGTTAGGCAGGAAATGAGGATATTGCTAGATGGGTTGAACTGGATGGACGTATGTCTTTATTCAACCTCAAATACTATACTATACTATACTATATCTTGGCTAGGAACTCTATTCTCTAGTATCAAAGTTCCATTGGATGGAGGGGTGGGTGATTATTGTTCTAGAGAATTTAACACTTAAAGTATGATTAGGGCCCCAAGAAGACAGTGCACATTGGTGTAGAGCAGAATCTGTAACATGAAAATTCTAAATCAAAAATAATTGTAAATAGTATGTAAAATATATAATGTAAAATAGTAAATAAAAAAAAAACAATATTTCCCTAAAAAATTTTACTGATTTTACAAGGTTTTGGTTGGTCACAGAAACAACTAAGTTACTTATGTCACAGGTGAGGCGCCAACTGCTCAGAAAAGTGCTAGGTGGTTGGCAAAAGAATATAGATCAAAGCTGACCTGGCCAATCACAGTGCAAATGACTGCTTTAAACAACTGAACCAGAGTATTTGAAGTTTTCCGATATAGGGCCTAATTATTAATTTAATAATATACTATGATACTACGTCAGCTGGGGGCCGAAACACTCCCACAAGCGTCTCACCTGAAGTGTACTTTTCCCATTGCAGAACTAATAGAATCCTGTTTTTCCCAAACCTGAAATACAATCAACGAGTCCTTGTCAAATAGACATTTCTATTAATCTTGCTAAATATGGTGAAGCATATTTTACTAGGTTCCACAGCAAACTTTTTATTTATTTTTGGGACTTTCCTATGTCACTCCTTATAGTAGTTATTCTACACAACGTCACAATAACAGTGCTCTTTTCAAACCCACAGCAAAGACGTTGCCCATTATTTTAAATCTCAAACAAATTAAAATGAAAAGACAGGCTGGAACTTGTTAATCTAGATTTAACATCTTGGGTAATCGCTCACAACAGTGAGACATTTTTATCTAAGCTGCACAGCAATGATAAAATAAAGGTATCAAATCTACCTTCTGACTAGCATTACTTAGCCTAGATTGCAATTGCAATCAGAAAGCTTTAGTGAGAACATCCAGGTTACTGCAGCAGTGGGAAAATCAACTGCAAAACTGCAGAAGCATTCATTTTGGGTGTGACACACGGGCTGATATTTCGTCATGTTGATCGACCTGGGTCAAATATTGTTGGGATTTTTGCCATGTACCAGTTGTTCCATATGTAAGAAAAAGTCTTAATTATGGCCGAGGCCACACTGCAACTCACTACTACAGCATTGTGCGTTTGTGTGCTTTTTTTTTTAAAGTTGTATTTTTACCTATAATCCCTTTGGAAACGCAAACACAAATGCACGTTGCGCTTGAGTCGTGCCACTTTTATGTGCATTTGCGCATCCCGGGGGATTATAGGTAATTGATTTGTGTCCGCTTTTCTTCCATAGACTTTTATAAAGTGTAATTTTGATAGAAACGGACTAAAAATGGTGATCACATGCGTTAGAAAGTCAAAACGGATAACATTGCACACAATGGGGCCTACTTCCTGTGATTTACATTATAAATAAAAGTCATTGTGGATCGCAAAGTGCAAACGGAGCACAAAGTACTGCAAAACCGCACTAGTGTGGCCTAGCCCTAAAACACAAAATTGATTCCTTAGTAAGGATGTACCAAATAGAGGCATTCTGACTAGAAGTAATTATTACAAAATGTTGTTGTCAACCACAGCATTACCTATTTCAATCAGCAGGTATTAATCCCATAGAGAGTAACAGAATACCAGAGTCCTGCCCGTGCTACACAACAATTATATTTCTTAAAAATCCCTGATATATATATATATATATATATATTTGCTGCTGATGTATCCCAGATATGTAACTAATATTCAACAAATATCAGCGCTACTCAGGTTCTTCATTAAGTGGTTTTATTAAAGTGCTTTTATAGCAAACATTGTGCTAGGTGTAAAAATAAGCGACGTTTCGGCCGAAATATATATATCTACTTTTTCAGTATTACGCCACCATTCACATACCGTGAAACAGATATGTCTTTTGTGTGAAGTTCTCCGTTTACTACCCAGATAAAGGATCTGGGTATTCAGAAAAGGACAATAAGGTGGGGGCAGAGGACCAAGAACAGCCTGCACTGAGAAATAAACAAAAGAAATGTGAGAATAACATGCAAAATTTAATCTATGGTGGAAGATGAATAGAGTCTGGTTAGAAAAAGAGCAAATTTGTTTAAGGAATAAATATAGTGAAAGTAGTTCATATCCAACTTACACATCAACCAGCACTCATAGTTTAATTGGCTATTTAATTGGCAAAACAAAGTTTTCTTTGGACAAAACAGAAATACCATAAATGCACAACTAAGAGATTCTGTGATTTATTGTGACAAAGCAAGTTTAGATAATCCTTAATAAGGTAACAAATACTAATAAAGGGGGAAGACCCCGAAACGTAGTGCACGCTAGCATGTCACAATAAAATAAGTAAAGCTTGAAAGAGTGTGCTTTTCTACCTATATACACCCCAACAAACAATTAAACATTGGAGTCTCGGATCCCATACTGTACAGTACTTGCTCCATTTGTAAGTAGGAGTTGTAAGTCGGATGTTTGTAACCCGAGGACTGCCTGTACTGTAATACACAAAATATTCCTGTACATCATATACATAGTATAGAGCTTCCTTTTGCCATTTAATAGAAGATGCACATAGATATGAGTCCCTGATCATTCCAGTAGACCTAATTCTCACTAACTGACTGATTGATTGATTACAGGTCTTTAATGGTGGCCATAGACACTGAGGTATTATCGGCCAATACCGTAGTATCATCTGATTATCGCTCCGTGTGTCTGAAGACAAATCCCCCCGATTTCATGATTGGGATGTAAGCCACACACTAAAAAAGCACAAATGTGTAAGTTGCAACTTTTCCTGCTGTCTTTTAAATTTTTAATGTTTATCAAACATGTCTGTGCCATGCATTTCTCTGAAGGAAAAACATTTTTCTTTAGATTTGTCAGTTACAAATATTTATGAAAGTATTTTTTGCAGTCTTTGAAATACTTTCTTTCTAACAGACTTTATTTTTTCTTACGTTGATTTTTTAAGCTATTTTGTTTTGAATAGGATTACATGTGTAAAACAATGGTCAGTTCTTGAAAATGCATCTTGTGTAAAATGTAAACATGCGTTTATATGCTTGCATTCCTTCTGCCTTAATCAGTATTACAGCTCAGTAACAACTGCAAAGTAATGAAAGGAAATCATTAAAGGAGTTTGGCTTTTTTTTTTTCTTTTTTAATTATTTTCTAAGGGTAACTTGTTCTGCTAAAAAAATATACAAATTATTGAATGCACATTATTTTAAACCGGTTTTTATTAAAATAGTTTTTGAGATACTCTGTCTAGTAAATTAAATTATATAGCCATTTAAAATATAATTTGATGTATTTTTAGTCCTGCTTATACTGCCATTACAGTATAAGCAGGACCTGCTAGAAGTTAGAAAATAAAAATTGTAATGGACTATAATCAGGTAGAATATGTATTATTCAGAAAGTCTGATATATAGCTTGGTAGTTTGCCAAATTTAATAACCTGTTGAAGACCTCATGATTGGCCAAAAATAACCCGCATGCCTTATATTTTTGAAATTTTCTTTAGACATATCTGTAATTACGTTCCAAACATTTCAGCCCAATCAAGCAAAATATCTTTTTGCTTTATGGCCGTAAGACAGTATTCCCAAATGTTTCAGGCTGTTGCAATCTTAGTAGAGAAAATTTTGACTTGACATGCATATGCTTTTAATCTCTCTTGTAATTAGCCAAGACTTTTCCATCCATATTATATTTATAGCCATATTATAATATTGCTATATTTAAATTCTATATACCGATAATTATTCTATTGCAATATATATTTAGAATAAAATACAAAGAAGAAGAAGGCTTTCACAAATATGTTGTCTACCAAATGTATTGCTATAAATTAATAATGATATAAACAACTATGACTTCATTACTGTATGATTTATATTATATTACGCAAATAAGGACTAAGGAATTTACCATGTTGTCCATGGAGGCTTTTAGGAAGCTATATCTTTAAAAAGACTTTTACAGCATTCTACAAGCATAATGCAAAACCAGAGCGCCAACTACAGACTGGTTTCAGCTTTATTGAGCCATCATATTTTATTACATCTCTCCCGTAAAAAAATATTCTCTAAACCAAAAACATCCGCTTATCTGAAGAATTGTCTGTATTGTTGTTATACAATCCTTTTTGTTTATTGCATATATATTATAATTTATTCATGTTCTTTGTTAAAATAAAAGGGTAATAAATTATCTTAATGTAAATTTTCACTATCATTCTTTGAATTCGAAACCTGCATGCCTGGAGTTTTTGTAGGCTTTATTTGCACTAGGAAAGGGACACAATTAAAGCATTATTTTTTTGGCACATTTTTCCTTTGTATTTGTTCATTTCCCCAGACTATTTTAGTCTTTTTCCGGTGGACAGCTTTGTCAATCCTCACTTTGTAGGACCAATCATAGTGCATTATTTTCCAGTAATGAAACAAGTAGTCAAAACACCTTGCTGACTGCTACAGGAGAAGCAAGAGGGAAGTCCCTTTCACTTTTGCTTTTTTATTCACAAACCTTTTATTACAATTATCCTTTTTTGTTATTAAGTAGCCCTAGCTTTCATAGTAGTAATTATTAGCAAACATTCTTTTCTGAAATAGATTTTACTGTTTGTTTGAGAGAGAGATTCTAATGGAGTTTTTAGAACTGCTTATTACCAAGACACAGGTCCTCTACGTCAATCATTGCCACCCTTAACAGCTGTAATTAGCAAATACCATGTAAATACCATGTTCTAACACCAAGAATGTAATCAGAAGGAATTTTATGTCTCTAAAAGATTCTTTAAGCTGCTTTTGTAATGTTGTTTTAAAAAACTTTGTGACATGTGCACACATGTATAAAACCTACCTTATATACTCATGTATAACCGTCCCGAGTAATAAACCGAGGTACCTAGTTTAGGTAAAAAAGGAGTAAACCACACTGACTCGAGTATAAACCGAGGGGTAGTATTGGCCACTAAAAGATGTTTGGAAACTACAACTCCCACATGCTTTAGTGCGGAGTTGTAGTTTTCAAACATCTTAAGTTGCAATACTTACAAATAGAGTAAAACCTTCTTTATTTGTGCTACTGTATGCACAAATATAGGAGGATTTACCCTATTTGCAAGTATTTGCCACTTAAGTGTTTGAAAAACTACAACTCCCAGCAATAATGCATGCTGGGAGTTGTAGTTTTCAAACATCTTAAGTGGCAAATACTTGCAAATAGGGGTAAATCCTCCTTTAGAAGGTTTACTGTATTTGTATGTATTTGCCACTTAAGATTTTGTGTCCCTGTACAAGTCAATGTTTCTCCTACCTTGTCCGGCGGCCGCGCGATCCGCATCCATCCTCTCGCTCCACAGCCTCTCACTTTGCGGCGCCAGGTAGTGACATCATCCGGATGCGCAGATGCAGATCGCGCGGCCCCGGACAAGGTAGGAGAAAACTTGACTCAAGTATAACCGAGGTAAGATTTTCAGGCTTTTTTTAAAGCCTGAAACCTCGTGTTTATACTCGAGTATATAGTATTTACAATTGTAAAGCCAAAATGATCCAAATTTGATGGAAACTCAAGAGAACACTTGTTTAGCTCCTGTTTAACAGAAGACACAACGCTGTGACCTTTATCACTTCCTATTCTTCTCTAATTGTGGCTTTTGAAATAAATACCTTTAAAATCGCTGATATAGTGTGTAACCATGTACAGTAAAGGTAGCCATACTTGACCGGTTTTTATGTTTGGTCGACCTGTCGTTCACATCAAGTTCATTCAAAATCTATTTTGCATTCAGTTTTTATGGAATTGATTGTAAAACCTAATTATGCCAGATCATAATATCCTATCGACGTACAAGTATCTGACTGTTTTATGAGTCTTTTTGTTCAATTTCTGTTTGTAATAACAAGTATGCGCATTTGCTGGAAATATTAAGAACCGAACCCATGTGGTGGTCTGATGTGATTCATGTTGGTCAACCATTTTATTAAACATGCCAATCGAAAGTAAATTGATTGATCATAATCCATTTGTGTATGGCTAGTTTAAAAGAATATTGTAATATATAATAAAATATAACTCATAGGGAGGTAGAGTCACAAATCCTCTGTTCTTGCTTAGAAGTCCTGCATTAATCGTACAATTATGGCCCCCACACCTTCTACCCCTCACTCGATGATAGTACCCAGGGTTACTGAAAACAATCCCCTCTGAACACCAGCTCTGAACCCGCCCCCTCCACTTAACAGTATTAAACCAATGGGAAGAGCACACTCTGCAAGGATAGGATCCTGCAGTTTAGGATCTCGCCCGGGTGCTATAACTGGGGGATGTAGGTATTGAAGGTGCAATTGCCCTTAGAGCTCCAAAGTGTACCACTAGTACTGTGCTTGACAGCACACACTCATGATAAGGATGGGAAGGATAATGTAAGAGCTGTCGGCAATATTGAAGCTTCAAAGTAAAAAACAAAACACCCAAAACACTATGCAGTTTCTTTAATTTCACATACGATAAGCTCCAGAAAAACTTTACAAGCATACGATTTTACTGCCATATAGAGCAGCCTGTGGCTGAGCTGAACTTTTAAATAGAGGCTTTTTTTTAAATCACGTGTTCTATGTGTGAATTATCTATATAAATGTTACTATAAACGTTGGGAAATTCAAAGAACGTATTCAAGAAAACCTCTCCCGTGTTCATTCATGCAGTTGACTATATACCTGGTCGGTAAATTAGATTTCCTGCAAGTAAAAAAAAAAAAAAAAAAAAGCTCTTACTAGTTTTCACCCCTTTTATGTGTGGAGCATGCACACTAGCTAGTTTCAGTTTTCACAGAGCCTCTGTTTACATTGGAAGGTTAATGCATATTTTGAACTGGATTGGGAATTGTTTTAGTGGGTTTAAAAATTGTGAAGCTTCTCGAAAAAGGGAATATTTACCCGTAAATATTCAGTGTATATTAGAGTGCTATTACCCATGTTTTACTTTCCTCTTATGTCCTATAAGAAAAGGCTTGGGTTTTTTTGTGTATCCCAATTTTCAGTGTTTCCTTTAATTCAGAGACTATCAGGGTTATTCAATAAAAGTTCTTATCGTTTAAAATGGTGCTAATTTTGCCCCGACCAATCAGATGTTGGGTTTCAAATGTTAAAGGGTATGTCCACCCTTGAAATTATTTTTGTATATCATTCCCCCAGTCCCCCAGCCCCAACCGCTCTATTTATTTTATTAGAAAATGCCCCAAACTTTACTACCTTCCCTCTTTCCTCGCCGCGGTCCAGGCCCTCTGCTTGCGAGAAAATGCAAGCAGAGGGCGGGACGGGGCATTCGCGTCTGTGATTGGCTGAGCGGCAGCCAATCACGGAAGCGGCTGCCGGGAGTTCATTGCGGCGGAGAAAGAGGGAGGTAAGTAAAGTTTGGGCACTTTCTAATAAATAAAATAGAGCGTTGGGGCTGGGGGACAGGGGCAATATAATCTGTAAAGGGATTTACACTAGGGGGAGGGAATCCTAAGGGAGGGAGGGGGAGAAGGGCTGCAGTACGCATGCCAAACTTCTCCGGAGCCAGATAGGAGGCAGAGTACTATATGGACTCTGCTATCCTCCTTGGGAAATTTTTTGGACTTTGGGGGGGCTACAGGAGAACCAGATGGAGCTGGTATGTGAGGTAAGACTAAACTACACTACACAATGGGCCAGTGGTGGGGGGGATTATAGCTTTGGGGTGGACATGCCCTTTAAAATGGTGCTAATATTGCCCCAACTAATCAGATCTTATTTAAACGATAAACTTTTATTAATCTCCCTATAAATTTCTTGTGTCACATCTTATCTGCAAGGCGATCAGTTAATGCAGGTCTGAGACTGCTCTCCGTTCAATCCACAAACTGAAATAGAAAGATGGATTGATGTTGCTGAATGATAGTCTTTTATAGGATGGTACATTTTAGATATCTACAAGCTTTCAAACCTCTGAGGGATTCAAACAAGTAGAAGTGCACTCCAGACTTTGCAGGGTTCTTCAGGTCGATATGCATTTTGATTCTCCTGGGTTTCTTTTTGTACAGGAATGCATTTAGAACCTGAAAAGCTGTGTTGTACAGTAGCCTTTTATTTCTACATTTTACAGACTAATAAGAAATGTAAACCACCGTGTTACATCTCCCGGTTGTTTGTCATTTAAAGCAGCTACACCGCTGCTACAAACTATTTTCTCGCTTCGTATATATCTAAGTAGATGCTTACCTTGGGGCAAAGATGTGGCAGTATTAGGCATACATTTTCTGTCAATTAACATTTATCCACAAGTTTGCATGTTTCATAGTATGGTTTGAGCACCCTGGCAATTGTATTTGCATAAGCACTTGATGACTGTAGTTTTGCATCTGGTGTTTTTTCACAATTTGTGGATATATGTATGGTATGTATGTTTAGATAGATTAATATTTTGTGGATTAAGTATGTATGTTTAGATAGATAGAAACTAATGCACATTGCAGTTTTAATTTGCATATAGCTGACTGCATGGAAATGTATTGGATTGGATTTGAGGTGTTTTGAATTTGAATCCGTCTGTTTGGAAATATCTAAGAGAATAGCAAGCTAAACTCAGGCTCAGACACAAGTTTTCTATTGGCACAAAGGTTGGTACTATGGAAACCTCTTCAGGACATGTTATGATATAACAGAATACCAGAGTCCTGCCTGTGCTACACACACATGACAAATCCCACCGATTCATGATCGGGATGTAAGCACTATCTCTTACCTCCCGTTCTTCAGTAAATCTTACAGGAGAGGAGACACTTACCCGCGGACCCGCTCCAGCGCCAAAATCCCCGACACCTCTGACGCATGCGCACACAGTACAAAGGAGCAAGGACACGTCGGAGACTGTCAGTGAAGTCGACGCTGGTGTCTCCTCCTCTCCTGTAAGATTTACTGAAGAACGGGAGGTAAGACAGTGCATTTATCTCCTGTTCTTCAGTAAATCAGTTAGAAACAAACTTACATTTTTGCTGGACATACCCTTTAATATTGACATATAGTATCACTGTTTTTTCTCAAACAGTTTCAGATTTAATTAATATTTTTTCATATAACTAGTAAACAATTTATCTTCTCTGTGGGGTCTATGTATAATAACCAATATATGTATTGGACTAATAGCAGGGGTCTATGTATAATAACCAATGTATGTATAGGACTAATAGCAGGGGGTCTATGTATAATAACCAATATATGTACTAGACTAATAGCAGGGGTCTCTGTATAATAACCAATGCATGTATTGGACTAATATCAGGGGTCTACGTATAATAACCAATATATGTATTGGACTAATAGCAGGGGTCTACGTATAATAACCAATATATCTATTGGACTAATAGCAGGGGTCAACGTATAATAACCAATATATGTATTGGACTAGGGGTCTATCTATGTATAATATCCAATATATGTATTAGACTTATAGCAGGGGTCTACGTAAAATATCCAATATATGTATTAGACTTATAGCAGGGGTCTATGTATAATATACAATATATGTATTAGACTAATAGTAGGGGTCTCTGTATAATAACTAATATATGAATTGGACTAATAGCAGGGGTCTACGTATAATAACCAATATATGTATTGGACTAATAGCAGGGGGTCTACGTAATATATGTATTGGACTAATAGCAGGGATCTATGTATAATAACCAATATATGTATTAGACTAATAGCAGGGGTCTATGTATAATAACCAATATATGTATTAGACTAATAGCCGGGGTCTATGTATAATAACCAATATATGTACTAGACTAATAGCAGGGGTCTCTGTATAATAACCAATGTATGTATTGGACTAATAGCAGGGGGGTCTATGTATAATATCCAATATATGTACTAGACTAATAGCAGGGGGTCTATGTATAATATCCAATATATGTACTAGACTAATAGCAGGGGTCTATTTATAATAACCAATATATGTATTAGACTAATAGCAGGGGGTCTATGTATAATATCCAATATATGTACTAGACTAATAGCAGGGTCTATGTATAATAACCAATATATGTATTAGACTAATAGCAGGGGTATATGTATAATAACCAATATATGTATTAGACTAATAGCAGGGGTCTATGTATAATAGCCAATATATGTATTAGACTAATAGCAGGGGGTCTATGTATAATATCCAATATATGTACTAGACTAATAGCAGGGGTCACAGTATAATAACCAATGTATGTATTGGACTAATAGCAGGGGGGTCTATGTATAATAACCAATATATGTATTGGACTAATAGCAGGGGTCTATGTATAATAACCAATATATGTATTAGACTAATAGCAGGGGTCTATGTATAATAACCAGTATATGTATTAGACTAATAGCAGGGGTCTATGTATAATAACCAATATATTAGACTAATATCAGGGGTCTATGAAAAATAACCAATATATGTATTGGACTAATAGCAGGGGTCTATGTATAATAACCAATATATGTATTAGACTAATAGCAGGGGTCTATGTATAATAACCAATATATGTATTAGACTAATAACAGGGTCTATGTATAATAACCAATATATGTATTGGACTAATAGCAGGGGTCTATGTATAATATCCAATATATGTATTGGACTAATAGCAGGGGTCTATGTATAATATCCAATGTATGTATTGGACTTAATCGCAGTGGGTCTATGTAATAATAAACACTATATGTATTTGGGACTAATAGCAGGGGTCTGTATAATATCCAATATATGTACTAGACTAATACAGGTGTCTATGTTTATCAATATCGCAATTATGTAGTGGACTAATAGCAGGTCTGTTAATAACCAATATATGTATTGGACTAATAGCAGGGGTCTATGTATAATCACCCATCTATGTAGTTAGACTAATAGCAGGGGTCTAAGGTATAATAACAATATAGTTTGGACTAATAGCAGGGGGCCTATGTATATAACCCAATATATGTACTTACTAATAGCAGGGTTCTATGTATAATTATCCAATATATGTCCGAGACTAATACAGGTATCTATGTATAATCACAATATATGTATTGGACAATAGCAGGGGGGTCTTTGTTAATAACAAATGTATGTATTGGACTAATACATGGTCTATGTATAATATCCATATATGTAGTTACTAATAAAGGTTGTCTATATGTATAATATCCAATAGATGTATTGGACTAATAGCAGGGTCTATGTTATAATATCCATGTCATGTATTGGACTAATACACGGGGTCTAATGTATAATACCATATAATGTATTGGACTAATCGCAGGGGTCTAATGTATTAAAAAACTTAAATATCCAATAAATGTACAGACTAATAGCAAGTTCTATGTATACTATCCATTGTCATGTATTGGACTCATAGCTCAGGGGGTCTATTTAATTACCATATATTTTTAGACGAATAGCAATGGGTCTATGTTAATAACCAATATATGTATTGGACTAATAAAGGGGTCTATGTTAATAACCAGATAGTAACTATACTAATAGCATGGGTCTATGTATAATATCCAATATATTTCACTAAGACATAATAGCAGGTATCTATGTATAATAACCAATATATTATTGGACTATAACATCAGGGGTCCTATGTATAAATAACCAATATATGTATTAGACTATACTAGCAGGGTCTATGGTATATATCCAATATATGTATTTGACTATAAGCACAGGGGTCTATGTATAATAACCACTATATGTATTGGGACTAATAGCAGGGGTCTCTGTAATAATACCAATATATTTATTAACTAATAGCAGGGGTCTGTATACTATCCATATTTATGTACTACTAATAGCAGGTATCTATGTATAATCACCATATATGTATTGGACTAATAGCAGGGGTCGTGGTATAATAACCAGTATGTCTTTGACTACTAGCGGGGGTCTATGTATAAAACCAATATAGTTGTATTGGACTAATAGCAGGGTCTGTGTATAATAACCAATTATGTATTGGACTAATAGCATGGGTCTGTGTATAATATCCATATATGTATTTTACTAATGCATGGGTCTATGTATAATTCCAATATATGTATTGGACTTAGCAGGGTCTATGTAATAAATCCAATGTATGATTGGACTAATGCAGGGTCTATGTATAATAACCAAATTATTGTGGACTAATAGCAGTGTCTATTCAATTCCAATATATGTACTAGACTAATAGCGTGTCTCATGTATACTATCCAATGTATGTATTTGGACTAATCCAGGGGTCTATGTATAATCCCAATATAGGTATTGGACTAATAGCATGGGGTCTAGTATAATACCAATATATGTTTGGACTAATAGCAGGGGTCTATGTATAATACAATATATGTATTAACTATAGCAGGGTCTATGTATCATAACCAATATAGGTATTGGACTAATAGCAGGGTCTATGTATATAACCAATATATTCCTAGACTAATGCAGGGGCTATGTATAATATCCATATTAACTAGACTAATAGCCGGTATCTCTATTAATAACCAATATATGTATTGGACTAACAGGAGGGGTTCTATGTATAATAACCATATGTTTAGACAATTGCAGGTCTTGGATATATCCAATCTAATGTCATTGGACTGATAGCAGGGGTCTATGTAAATACCAATATATGTTTGAACTAATAGCAGGTCTATGTATAATAACCAATAATGTATTAGACTAATAGCAAGGGTCTATGTATATATCCAATAAGCTGTACTAGACAATAGCAGTAGCTATGTATAATCACCAATATATGTATTGGACTAATAGCAGGGGTCTGTGTATAAATACCCAATTATGTTAATTGCCTAATAGCAGGGTCTGTGTATACTATCCAATGTAATGTATTGGGACTACTAACATGGTCTATTATAATTCACCCTATATGTATTGGACATCGCAGGGGTCTATGGATAATATCCATATATGTCTATACTAATCCAGGTGTCTATGTAATAATATCCATTATGTATTGGACTAATAAGCATGGGTCTATGTAAAGAACCAATAATATGTATTGGACTAATAGCAAGGGTCTATGTATAATAACCCATATATGTATTGATTCTAATAGCATGGGCTTTTATAATAACCAATATATGTAATTTGGACTAATAGAGGGTTCTTGTATAATAACCAATATATGTACTAGACTAATATCAGGGTCTTGTATAATATCCAATATCTGACTTCTAGACTAATAGCGGGATCTATGTATAATCACCAATTAGGTATTTGCCTAATACAGGGGTCTGTGTATCAAACCAATGTATGTATGGACTACTAGCAGGGTCTGTGTAGACTATCCAATATATGTATTTTGACTAATAGCAGGGGTCTATGTATAATTCCAATATATGTATTGGACTAATCGACAGGGGTCTATGTATAATATCCCACTGTATGTATTGGACTATAAGGCAGGGGTCTATTTATACTAACCAGATATATTACTGAGCTAATAGAAGGGGTCTATGGTACAATTCCATAGATGTAATAGATAAGCAGTGTCTATGATAATATCCAATGTATGTATGGACTAATAGCATGGGTCTATGTATAATAACCAATATAATGTAATTGGACTAATAGCAAGGGGTCTATGTCAAGAAAACCAATATAGGTATTGGCTATAGGCAGGGGTCTATTTATAATAACCAATATATTCTGAGACTAATAGCGTGGGTCTATGTCTAATAACCAATATATTATTGGACTAATAGCATGGGGTTCTAGTATATAAAACCAATAAGTGTACTAGACTAATAGCCAGGGTCTAATGTATATATCCAATATATGTACTAGACTAAGCACAGGTATCTATTTATAATAACCAATATGTGTATTGACTACATCAGGGTCTACTGTATAATAACCATATATGTATTAGCAATCAGGGGTACGATGTATAATATCTCAATATATGTTATTGGACTGATAGCAGGGGTCATGTATAATATCCACTATATGTAATTTTGGACTAATTAGCGGGGTCTATGGAATACTAACGCACTTATGTATTAGACTAATACAGGGGTCTAATGTATAAATAACCACTAATTATTGGACTAATAGCAGGGTCTATGTATAATAACCCAATATAGGACTAACTAATAGCAGGTATCTAATGTATAATATCCAATATATGTATTTGACTATAGCAGGGGTCGGTATAATAACATATTGTATTAGACTAATAGCAGGGGTCTATGAATAATAAACCAATATAGTTATTGGACTAAGTAACAGCAGGGTCTATGCATAATAACCATATATGTATTATACTAGCAGGGGTTCTATGTATAATTCCAATATTGTATTGGACTGATACAGGGGTCTATTGTAGAGACCAATATATGTATTGGACTAATAGCAGGGGTCCTATGTAAATAACCAATATTGTTTATTAGATAATAGCAGGGGTCTATTTATAATAACCATATATGTATATGGACTATAGCAGGTGGCTATGTATAATAACCAATATATGTACTAGACCTAATAGCAGTATCTATCTAATTTATACTATCCAATATATTATTTGGGACTAATAGCAGGGGTCTCTGTATAATAACCAATATCTGTATTGGACTAATAGCAGGGGTCTAAGTATACTCACCATATATGTAGTGGACAATAGCAAGGGGTCTATTTATATAACCAATATATGTATATCTATAGCCGGGGGCTATGTAATACTCCCAATATATGTACACAGGTATCTAGTATAATAACCAATATATTTATTAACAATAAGCATGGTCTATGTAATAATTAACCAATATATGTATTAGACTAATAGCAGGGGTCTATGTATATACCAAATATGTATGACTAATAGCAGGGGTCTATGTAGAGCCAATAGAATGTACACAGGTACTATGTATACTAACAATATAGTCTTAGACTACTAGCAGGGGTCTATGTATATAACAAATAATGTATTAGACTAATAGCAGGGGTCTTGTATAATAACCAATATATAATATTAGACTAATAGCAGGGTCTATGTAATAATAACCAATATAGTATTAGACTATACAGGGGGTCTATGTATAAGATAACCAATATATAATTAGACTATAGCAGGGGTCCTAATGTATAAATAACCAATATATTATAGACTAATAGTTCAGTGTCTAATTAAATAATCACCAATATATGTATTGGACTAATTGCAGGGGGTCTATTTATAATAACCAATATATGTATTAGACTAATACAGGGGTCTATGTATAATAAACCATATATGTATTAAGACTAATAGCAGGGTCTATGTATAATAACCAATATATGGAGTAGAACTAATCGCAGGGGTCTATGTATAATAACCAATATTGTATTGGACAATAGCAGTGGGTCTATGTATAGATAACCAATATATGTATTAGACTAATAGCAGGGTCTATGTATAATAACCATTATATGTATTGGACTATAAGCAAGCATGGTGATCTAACTGTTATAATAACCAATATATTTATTAAACTAATAGCCGGGGTCTATGTATAATAACATATATGTAGTAGACTATAACATTGTCCTCTGTCTATGGGGTCTATCCCAATATATGTACACAGTAGCTATGATAATACCAATATATGATGTATAGACTAATAGCAGGGGTCTAATGTATAATAACAAATAATGTAATTTAGACTAATAGCTCAGGTCTATGTCTAATAACCAAATATATATTAGACCTAATAGCGGGTCTATGTATATAACCAATCTAGGTTTAGACTAATATCAGGGGGGTCTATGTATACTCACCAATAGATATATTAGACTATAGCAGGGTCTATTAGAATTACAATATATTATTAGACTAATATCAGGGCAGTGAATACCATCTTGTATTGGACTAATTGCAGGGGTCTATGTATAATAACAATATATGTATTAGACTAATAGCAGGGGGTCTATGTATAATAACCCATATATTGTATTAGACTAATATCAGGGGTTCTATGTATAATAACCAATATGTATTGACTAATAGCAGGGGTCTATGTATAATAACCATTATGTATTGGACTAAGCAGGTGGTCTATGTATAATAACCAATTTGTCTTAGACTATATCAGGGTCTATGTAAATAACCAATATATGGTATTGGAACAATAGCAGGGGGTCTATTATAATAAAACCAATTATTATTAACTAATAGTCATGGGTCTATGTATAATAACCAATTATGTATTAGCTAATAACAGGGTCTATGTATTAACCAATATATGTATTGACTAATGCAGCA
Organism: Hymenochirus boettgeri; assembly: GCA_019447015.1. NCBI lineage: Eukaryota > Metazoa > Chordata > Amphibia > Anura > Pipidae > Hymenochirus > Hymenochirus boettgeri. Next base: position 43,768,572 of record CM033474.1, on the reverse strand, counting down.
GGGTCCCTATGATAATAACCATATATGTATGGACTAATGTGTCTTTGTTTAAAGGACTATTTGGACTGTGACTAACCGCATGTCCTTAAACTGATGGGAGCCAACATAATATAAATATTACTGTCAGTGTCCTTGTAATGGATCCCGACACTAAGCTTCCACCTACACATGACCAGTGACACCAAGGGGTATATAGACTCACATAGTTCATAAGTGATCACCGCCCATGATGAGTGACACTTTCCCCTTAAAGCCCCCTATGACATGTATTGTCATGCTGTCAGTTGATCATATATAGCGATTTAGATGTCGATATTGGCCAGAGTTTATAAACACTTTATTTCTGAACGGTGTCTTTCTCTATGCTGAGAAACAGATCCGTAAAGGGAGACAAATGTGCGATACGAAACAAGAGCCCAACCCCCTCGCGCGTTCCCTGCCAATCGTCCATTTTGTGGCACTGCGCGCGCCGCCCCCCCCACCATCCTGAGTTAAAAATATTCAAAATGGCCGCCGTTGGCCACCACGCCCTTCGTAGGGACTCGCTACTCTTTTTACTAGTGAAACACTTAGCAGGTTAGTTGAGCCTGGGTCCTGGTACATTACGGGATGGGGTCGGAGGTAAAAACCGAGTTTATTACTTGTGTTAGCATCACATATACTTACATCCAACCCTGCGCAGATACACGCAACCTGCGGAGCGTAGATTGACAATCGTTACCTGGACAACAGGGGCGAGCCCTTTCAGCACCTTCCTTTTGATCCTTGTAATAAGAACATGGGAAGGTTATAGTGCCTTAGTGTTCCACATGACGAGGACCTTCTCCTTCATTGCAGACCTTATAATGGCAAGCATTAATAACCTTACTGTAATGACGATGTTTATACAATACAAACCATAATAAACTCACGCCACTTAATTGCGACGACCCATTCTAAACTGTCAACACATTTTGTTTCCTTTTTTATTATACACCAACTGGCAACTGTTCCTATCAAATTTGCCAAAACACCTGTGATGCACAATCATCTTGCTCCCAAAAACGAGGCTGCTCGGTGCAACTTCATGACCTCTCCCCGTAGTGGCAATCATTATATCTATTGTTAACAAGTGAACTGCACTCTCGCTAAAGGGATATATAGCCCTGGCGCTTCTAAACAAACCCCCATAGTTAGAAGTGCTCAAAGTTACTTAATAACGAATATGCAAACAAATAATTAGTCAACACCTTTCGCAACCTAACACCCTACTTTAAATGTCTCTACCCTACAAATTCTATATATATATATCTATATTAGTATAAAAGCACAGTGATCAGGCACTCCTTGGTCCTTATAAACAAGTGGGTTTATTCACATCACAACAAAGGCAACGTGTTCGGTCCCATAGGTCTTGGACCTTTATCACCCTAGGCTTGATAAAGTTCCAGTACCAGGGACCGAAACGTTGCCATTGTTGTGGACTGTGAATAACCCATTGTTTTATAAGCCAAGTGATGCCTTGATTCGACTGTTATTTTTGTATATTATTGGATCTCGAGACACCCTGGCATTTGCACAAGAAATGAGTGTGTGCCATCTTTTCTATTGAAATCTATTATTATATATATATAATATATATATATATATATTATATATACTATAATAGAATATATATATATGGATTTATAAAAAATGACCCCAGTCATCGAATCATTTAATCCTTCTCTATTAATGGAGTCCATTTTTGCACACCGGGCATTGGAATCCAGCTAGAGGTTGTGTGCCTATAATTTGTTGATACTATCTATACACATTATTTTATATAGATCATAAGAATTGATCCCGAGCAACCTTCCTTCATTAATTCAATTTTTGTTTTTTAACATTTCGGACTACGCTGATGCTCCTTCATCAGCGTAGTTCCGAAACGTGTAATAAACAAATTGAAATTAATGAGGAAGGTTTTTGCTCAGAAAACTACAACAAACGAAAAAACTCAAACAGGATAATCCCATACAAACAAATATAACAACAAAAAACAATAAACAGTATCTATATTATAGCAGATTGAGGCATCTGCTTCCTTAAAAGCACCCTCGACTGGAAAAGACTATGGAGGGAGTGCAACTGTTACTTTATGTTTTTTAATCACATATATGTGTTAAAATCTACTGAGTAACTAATTTAAACCAACATTTTATGTGTTATTTTTTCCAGGAGAACTTTAAAAAACCATTTTTTGAGTAGAAGTATCAATTATGTCATGTAACAATTATTATTATAATTTTTAAGATTTGTTTTATACATCCTTTGTACTTATATTATCACCAACAGACAAATAGAAATTTTTATCATGAAATCTAGTAAAATGCCTTGTTATGTGTAAACACATATATCTGGTAATAATATTTTTTTCAGTGAAATGAAATTGCTTGGAAAATCTACCTGTATTAATGCAGTTTTGTTACTATGTTTGCTTGGTTTACAGTGTGACACTTAAGGGATGATTGTTTTTTTATGTGTCTTGGAAAGGTAGAGAAAGTTTCTAGTTCAGCTAGATAGTGGATCATTTTTTATGTATTTTCACAGGAACCCGCGCAATACATATATGTATAATGTTATTTGTATAGGTGCCACTGGATATGCACGCTGTACATTATTATATCAATACAGAGTTATCCAAAGGGGATAAAGTAAAAGCAATATATCAGATAAATAAATTTAACAAATAAAGTTTCTAAAGGTTAAGAATAACCTATAGTATCATCTATAACCAGTAAATGAAGGAGCACTCTCTTGAGAATGGCCTCATAAGGCTGAAACGGTGTCGATTTCCACAAATAGATAATAATGTGTTGAAATCCCGAGAGTGCTCCTCCTACCTGTTATATTAGTTGTTTGAAGGCACCCTGGATGAACTAGGAGAGTGCCACTCCACACATTTTTCTAGGATTAATCTGTAATAAATTAGTGTGTGTACCTTGACATATTAGGAAATAGATCCCTGCCCCGAGATTTTACAATCTAATTGGTTGTTCACTCTTACTTTCTTACTGTTTTTATCATTTTCAGGCTGTGACTTTTAAAAAGTGTTTGTGAGGTTTAAATCTATTTTTCTCATTTATGGATAATAGAAATTGCATTTTAATGTATGTTAAGCTTGCGATATCTGACTCCCGACTGACGTAAAGTGAAAGCGCACATCCTATGCTGTATGGCACAAATAACACAACGCTACATGTCCACATTAGTAAAAAGAAGACATTAAGTTGTGGTAGCAGATTTGTAATTATTTGTCAATAAGGAGCTTACAGGGAAGACTGCAAAGTGTGTTCTATTCGTCTACACACTCATTTCAAATATTAAAATATTTTTTTTACAATAGCTTTTAAGGCCTGCTAGAAGGAATATATAACATATGTGTTTATTGTATTACAATTATTCAGTGGTATTTCATACCCCACGATTAAGTGAAAATCAAAGGAAACCGAGAATTTATGACTTTAGAAAATGGATGGCTTTTTTGCCTTGATACTATGTATATGTATAATTTTATTTATAAAGGCCACTTGTGTACGCAGCATTTATCTTACAAAATCAACAATATGACGAACAGTCAAATTATACAGAATAATTACAAAGTTAAATTAATGCAATTTCCATACTACATTAAGAAAGCATATATGATGTATAAATAATGATATAAGTGCAACAAGCCTTGTACACATTAGAGATGAGAATCCTCCTCCCCGAAACTACAATCTAAGTGGGAGGGACAACATCATACAATTGGGGGTTAGGTACAAATGCATAAAATGCTAACCATCATATATATTATATTGTTATAATTGTAATATAGGTTATAATACTATAACTAAAGGTCAATTTTTCTTTTCTTTTGCATTTCCTTTACCTGTAATTGAAAACTACATATAGCATGTCATTTATATGTAAAACTTGTTAACAAACTTCAAACGTTCTAAAAATCCTTACATGTCTAATTAGTCTTGTCTGTATGAAAACACCAACATGAAACAATTGGCACATTACCCAAAATCGATTTACTATTTAGTAGAGGTCTGGTCTATCTTCTGGGAAAATAGTTTTTTTTTCTATTGCTGGATCTATATGGAAATTTAATGAACGTCCTCATTACATTTTCTTATTTATCAAAGTTTCAATAAAACACCCATCTAGCATTTCTCTTTACTCCCAGGCACAAACTTGATCCTTTCCTATGCTGTTCCCTAGTTTTTTGTGCTCTAAGTGGGAGACATAAAAGTGCTGTTCGTAAATCAAACTATGCTAATTACACTAATTACATTAATCTCTAGTTCATTAACAATTCAAAGTACCCTTGATGGGTTTCCTGCTATTTTCTTTATTCACTCACCCACTTGTAAGATTGTACAGATCGCTGAGCTAAACGTTCCAATGTGATTATTAAATCAATGTTCCCCTGTAATGGTACGTTCCAAATAATGTCGTTCCAAATATACGGTAATGTCAGCTGATGCTTTACCTGTCTCTCTAGACATTGGAACGTTCGGAGTTCATTATATGTAACCTTGTATCAATTCAATAGCTGGGTAGATCGCTGTGAGTTAAACGTTCCATCGTATAACATATGATTAAACATTCCTCCACAGGTTGTATTACATGTTGAATACAATGGCACCCCATAAATCACCGAACTCCAGATTGGCATTATAAATTCTTTTTGGAATCGACATTTCATAAATCAGTCCATTGCACCTACTGTTTTGTTTTTTGTTCTATTGTATTATTAACTCCCAATCTCGCTATTTACCTATAACAATAGGGACAGGTGATGGATCCATAGTAATCCAATCCATCCATCTCTCGTTATCGTTATCTACATAGGTTACAAGGGAACTGTTATTGCTTGTTTCGCTTGTCCTGATCCAGTGTAGACAGTGGTGCCTGACAGGGAAGAAATATACTTTTCTTTTTCTACAGTTTTTATCAAGAACATAACTATATAATCTATAGACTATAGGCACAGCGAACACAGCTATGCAGTAATTACGCGGAGTATTTTCCGGGCTAAAAATGAGCGTCCCTGGGTGGGCTCGAACCACCACCTTTCGGTTAAAACAGCCGAACGCGCTAACCGATTGGGCCACAGAGACCTCGTGTTAAGAAACCCTGTTTTCTGCTCTGGAGAGATCATGATCAAAGCCGGGTAATAATTAATAAAGAGTGGGAGTGTGCGCGTGGATGCTGCCCCTATGTTAAATCACGTGATAGTCACTGAGCAGCGCTCAATATTCCCCTCCAATAAGACCCACCCGCTTCCAGCTTCAGCCACCACCCCAGGTACCCTCCTCTCTCCCACCTTGGAACTTCAAATACAATTCCTATATAGGGTGAGACAATGAAACTAGTATATTAATAATGGGATATAACAATATATGGGCCGGAATTCCTGTGATAACTAGTAAGTTATATAGGAGATAAAATTAATTACATTATAAGAGGAGCTACACAATGTATACCTAGTATATTATGGAGCTATTATTTCACCAAATGGACATTCAATTTGATAACTAGTATGTTTATATAGGGGAGCAATGTATAACTAGTATATTAAATTATTGAGCTATTATTAACAACATTGACGTGTCACTAGTGATAACTATAGTTTATAGTGGGAGCTACACATGTATAACATAGTTATTATGGGAGCTATTATACCGCATATGGCACAGTTTAAATGTGATAACTAGTATGTTTATAATGGGGAGCTACACAATGTAATAACTAGTATATTAATGGGAGCTATATATATAATATGGACGTTCTATGCTAACTTTATGTTATATATCGGGGAGTACTCACATGTAATAACTAGTATATTAATTGATGGGAGGCTAATTATTACAAGCCATTGGACTTCAGTGTGGATAACTGTATGTTTATACTAGTGAGCAATGTATACTAACTAGTATATTTAATTATGGGAGCTATTATTCAACATATGGACGTTCAATGTGATAAACTAGTATTGTTATCAATAGAGGAGCTACCCAATGTTAATAACTCAAGAGTATTAATTATGGGAGCTATTATTACACCATATGGACGATCATGTGATCACAGTATGTTATAGGGGAGCAACACAATGTAATACTAGTAGATCTTATTATGGGACTATTATACTTCCATATGGTCGTTCAATTGATGTAGCTAATTGTGAGTATAGGGAGCTACAACAATGTAAAAGACGTATATATTAATTATGGGAGCTATTATTCACCCCATGATGGATGTTCCGATTGTATAACTGTATTTTTATATAGGGGAATGAATTATAACATTATAATGGAGGGTAGCCACACAATGTATAACTAGTATATAATTATGGGAGCTATTCTTGCCAACCCATGTGGAGTTCAATGTGCTAACTATGTATTTATAAGGGGACTACACAAATGTAATAACTATATATTAATTTGGGAGCTATTCTTACCCATGGACGTTCGATGTGATAACTAGGATTTTATATAGAGAGATGAATTATCATTATAAAGGGGACCCACAATGTAATACACTAGTATATTAATTATGGGAGCTATTATTGCACCATGTGGATGTTCAGATGTGCTAACTAGTATGTTATAAGGGAGCTACACAATGTATAACTGTATATTAAATTATGGTAGCTATTATTACTCCCATCATGGGACGTTTCTTGTTATATAACTAGTAATGTCTATATATGGAGCTACACAATGTAATAACTATATATTAATTATGGGAGCTATTATTACACCATAGGGACGGTCAATGTTATAACTAGTATGTTATATAGGGGAAGAATTATTACATTATATAAGGGAGCTCACAATATAATAACTAGTATATTAATATAAGTAGCTATTATTGATCCCATATGACCGTCAATGTGATACAGTATTTTATATAGGGGAGCACACAATGTAAAACTAGGAAGGAGTACACTGAGGAATAAGTAAGACCCTCCGCTCGCTCACACACTCCTCGCTTGTTGTGGCAGCGGTATACAGATAATTTCACTTGTCTCCAAACAACAGAAATACTCACCCTTCACCTGGGTGGCCCAGGTGCTGCCAGCCCCCGGACCCTTCGCTTCGTCCGTTATCATATACCAGCATCCACCTTACTCGCCAAGTTTCATAGGCGCCTCCGGAAGAAGAAATCAACTGAGTTTGGAGGTGAGTGAATCAACACATCTTTTATTTGAGCCAGAACTAAAAAAACTAAACGCCCTTATTATGTTTTTTAATGTTCGTGGCTCAATAAAAGTATTTGTTTGAAAATTTTCACTCACCTCACCCAGTGATTCTTTTTTCCGAGTGCGCCTATGCCAGCTTGGGAGTAAGGTTGATGCTTGTCCGCTTCTATTTATCTATTTTAACTGATTTGGAAGTGGGTTTGTCATGCAAGGTTCTGGTTTTGCTGACACACAAACTTGTTGACCATTAACACTTCAGAGGTGATGTGCAAATCGTTGCTGGGATCTAGATACGATTGTCACATTGGCTGCTATGGCAGATGAGATTCAATGTTGAAAATAGGTAAGGTGATGCAATTTGGACTTCAAAAATCCTTGGTGCTGCTTACGAGAACAAAATACTAAGGTAAATGCTCTGTGTTTAGGTGATCCTTGTTGACAGGGATCTTGGAGTTTTGGTGGATAACAAACGTTAAAGTGTAAGCAAGCATGTGCCAGGGGAACAGCAGAGCCAGTCATGGTATTTGTCTTGTATAAAGAGAGGTATGGATTCCAAAGGGAGGAAATGTAATTCCCTCTTTACAAAGCATTGTAAAGAGCCTCATTTGGATAATGCAGTTTAAATTTTGGAATCCTGTGTACAAAAAAGGACATCTTGAAAATGAAAAGGGTTCCAGAGAAGGGGCAACTAATAAATTGGGGAGCTTGAATATCAAGTGAGACTGGAAAAGTTAGACAATATGTACTTGGAGAAAAGGCGCTTGCATGGCATATGATACTTTGTATAATAATCTGGGGCATCTCTCACCAATAGAACATGTCGAGGACAACAATGACATCCTGTAATAGACTGTAAGAAAAAGGTTTAGGCTTCACGTTCAAGAAGGGTTTTTTTCCGTGGAACTAAAGCTATGGAAACTGTCTTCTCAGTGGACGTTGTTATGGCCGGTTCATTGGGTCGTTCAGTTGCAAAAAAAGCTGGATGAGTTTCTGCAAACAGGAATGTTCAAGTTACTGGTATTGATACATAAGTAGAGTTGATGATCCAGGGAATTCCGATTGCCACGTGTGAGTCAGAAGGAATTGTTTCCCCCCTTCAAAATTTTGGTGGTTTTTTTTTGCCTTCCTCTGGATCAGACAGTTACCAGGACAAGGATATTGCTAGGATGGTCGACTGATGGACATATTCTGTGGGTTAAACTCAAATACTATAATTATTTAATCGTGGGTAGATCTTATTACAATTATGGGCATTCATGTTTATTAATGGTATGTTATATGGGAGATAAATGATTACATATATAGGGTGAATACACAATGTAATACTATTTAAATCGTGGAGATATTATTACAATAATGGGCATTCAAATTTATAGCTAGTATGTTATATCGGGGAGATACAATTACATATATATCGGGAGAATACACAATGTAATAACGTAGTATGTTTTAAATCGTGGGAGATATTATTAACAATATATGGCCATTCATGTGATACTGGTATGTTATCTGGGGAGATAAATGATTACAGTAGATATGGGAGATACACAATGTAATAACGTATTTTCTAATCGTGGAGATATATTTTACTATATTGGGCATTCATGATTCAATGTGATAGCTGGTATGTTTAGTATCGGGGCTAGATAACATTACATTATATGGGGGATCACAATGTAATAACTAGTATTTGTAAATGGGGATATTATTACTCCATATGGGCATTTAATGTGTAACTGTATGTTATATAGGGGATACTAATGATTACATTATTATGTAGATACACATGTTAACTTATTTTAACGTGGGAGATACTTACTACGATTATTGGGCATTCAATGTGATAACGGTAATGTTCATATAGGTGAGATTAACCATTACACATTATATAGGGGATGATACACATGTAATAACTGATATTTTATTATGGAGATAGTAATTACTCCATATGGGGCATTCAATGTGATAACCCTGGTATTATATATATAGGGGAGATAAATGATTTACATTATATAGGGGAGAATACACATTATAACTAGTATTTTAATTGTTGGGAGATATTATTATATATATGGGCTTTCAATGTGGATACTGGTTGTTATAGGGGAGATAACAATTACAAATATATGGGGAGAATTACACAATGTAATAACTGAGTATTTTAATCACGGGAGATATTATTACTCCATAATGGACATTCATGTAATAACTAGTATGTTATATAGGGGAGATAAATGAATTACACGATATTGGGAGATTATCCAAAGGTGTGGGTACAACATACCTAGGACAGGGCGATACCATTGGATACAACTTTAATCGTCCCTTTTCCATTAACTGTGGTTTGCACATTTCTGAACATTGGTGGCATTCCCATTGCTTTGGCATCAGTCCGAAATGCCTGAAATTTCCCTCGCCCGCAGTTGGTCCCCTGTCCTAAAGTATGGCAGTCACGCATGGCTGAGGGAATCTGCAGGTCCGACATTCCCTATGCTTTACATATGGAGAATGATCAGCCACTGTTTCTAGCGTGCTTGTGACCCCAGCATAAGCTTTGCACAGACATGCTGATCCGTGGGTGCCATTCCGCACGCGGCTTGCGGCATGACTCGCTGCCCTTACGTGCTGACATCCTTACAGTCGCACCCCACATCACATGTGTGTACAAAGATAGAGTTGACTGTCTGTGTTGAAAAGCACATTTGCACAAATCTTTTAAAGGGTATGTCCACCCCCCAAACTAAATTTAGTATTAGGCTGAAACTGGCTATAAACCTCGACTTGCTAGGTGTTTATAGCCTGACAGGTCCCCACAAATGCTCACTTAACCAGTCCTTCCATCCCCCAACGCCTTCTGCTTAACTCCTGCCTTTTCCGTGCACAGAATCAAGCAGAGGGCTCGACCGGCATCCGTATCGTGTGATTGGCTGTGGTCCATCACATCACATGAGATGGGATGCTGGTCAAGCCCCTCCTGCGGGGGGGGGGGGGGCTGCTTCTCTGTGCTCGGAATACCGCAAGATTCGAAGACTTCGGGTGGAATCAAAGGCGGTAAGTACATTTGTAAGGACCCTGTCAGTTGCTAACACCTCGCATGTTATACCCTTTCCAGCCACAACTAAATTTAGTTTGGGGTGTGCATACCCTTTAAAGTTGTAACATGAGGGTCAGAGGCCAGGAATTGAGGAGGTGATTATAATTCCTATTTACCTACTGAAATTTTAAAGATATTAGATGTCACCTTTTTTGAAAGCAGAAACTCGTTGGTTACTTTTAATACTTTATAATTAAAGTACAAACATGGAAAGATAACAATCACATTCCTATTCCCCATACATACAATCACTATAATGCTGCACACTGGCACTCTTACTTTATAAACAAGGGGTTTTAGTATCAGTTACTTGTGTCACAGCTGAATGAAAGACCTTCCAACCACGCACGGTAACCCCAGCTGAAGGTCCACACACTAAATGGACTGTGTATATGTTGGATGTTTCTGTAAAAGCCAAGCTGCCTTCCTGTCTGTAAACCACTTAATGAGAAGCCTTGGGGCATTAAAAGTCCTTTGAAATTTAATAATGGAATTTATGGTTAAATTGTTACATAAAAAATGGTTAGACAGTTACAAATACACCCACTGTAAAGTTCTTCCTCTATAACCACAATTTACCATCAACCATTATTTGTCTGAGCCATGCTTACAAGCGCTTGAGTCCTAATGGGAAAGTCGTTTAACAAATGTGTGTTTTGTTGTTGGTATTCGAATATATAGGCAAATTTTTTTTGTTAAAATATCATTTGTTTTATAATTTTGTTAATTCATTAAAATACGAAACTATTATCATACCAGACTTTTTGGCAACCATATCAATGTCTGAACACTCTATTTGTTTTATTATATACTGTATTGGCAAAAACACGAAAGCTTTGGCAAAAATACTTTGTCCACTTGATCAAGTTATAGAGCAATTACAAGTGAACTGGGGACAATTGGTATGGTGGTTAATCAATAATCACTTCATGTGAGGTGGCTGAACCACCAATATAAATCCACAATTGAGGGAAAACCAGAATAATCTTAGAATTCAGGAAGAAAAACACATTTTAAATACAATTCTTGGACGTTCATACGCGATTTTCAGGCTAATTGAAGAACCTAACCTCCCCCTGAGTCAGTATTATAACATGAGAGAAGGACCATGTCCTTATCTAGTTCCTCAAAGTCTGTACACATAGACATTCACAGGCCGTATTTAATTCCCTGACTATCGATCAGGCAGGGCCGAATTACCAGGGAGTAGACCTATGGCAAACTCATAGCTTCCTTACAGAAATACTACTTACGCATTAAGCAGAGGCCCCATCATAGTTTTTAGGTAGACCTGCTGGTGAGATGAATTGGGCCAAAGTCACCTGTGTGCCACCAGGCCCTTAAACCAAGCACATCTATTTCCTCTTTATATGTACAGTATAAATAAAAAATAAAAAGGGGTTCAGAGGGGGTAGCTACACTACCCGAAAATATTTTCTGCAAGCTGGGGGTCTGGAGGTTGGCAGAGTCCTCCAGGAGGACGAGGAGGTGATAACATTTTACACACCAGGACGGCTCATTACTCTTCCTTTCCGTCGGACTTCAGATAGTGCCCTGCAGGACACACTATGGATAGGATGACGGACGTTTTTTTTATAACAACTACCACAGTGGGCCTATGCATGGTTATAATTTTAGTATTGAGGGTGGATAGTTCCTCAAAAGTTTTGCAAAATTGAAGAATGGGTGAGTGTTTGTGAAGAAACGGAAGTCAAAATTAGTTCCAAATTGCCTGACCTGTCCATCATTTGTGAATCTAAATTTACAGTGCAACTTTTCAACTTACCACAACAGTAGGTTGGCGTACTTAAATAAGCTATTTGTCGAAAAAATTCTTCACCAAATAGCTTGAATGTTCGATAACTGTCGAACATAGATCGTCAATATTTTTTAATTTTCCGACTGTATTTTCGAGTACTATCAACTGTTCAAGGATATTTGAGAGACTTCGAAAATAGGCTTGCAACGTTCGGTAGCTTGTCCTGAAATCTGAGCATCTGAGCATTTGGATTCCATCTCTACTAGCAGCCACTTTTTTTTTTGAGGTCTGTTTCTTTATGCAGCATTGCATATTTGCTTTGTCTTTGTACCAGTACTTACCACCCCTGGTTACCTCGATACAAGCTCGAATATTTGCCTCATAATGCAGAAAATTGCAAGAAGAGCACACTCGTAAAAATTTCATATTCTTTAGTTACATGGGGGTTGCTCAAAGTCATGCACAGTACATAAGTGGTAATGAAGTGAACCATGCATGTTGGTAGGAGATCACAGTTTTTAATGAAGATTTCATAAAGAAAATTACATTTTAGAATGCTGTTCTTCTGATTATGTGCTTGTGTTTTCAAGGGAATCGTGGGTAAAAAATGCAGACAAAATGCCATGTACAGTATGTTTTTGTTCAGATTCAACATCTTTTTTTTTCTGCGTTGACCTAGACTGTCAATCTTGACAGAAACAAACCATATATATCTTCATAAAGTGTACAGATCCACAATGCACGTTATGTGTGATTGGCAAACCGAAATGTTAAATCACAACAGCTTGGAATCCAGCTATAGTTTTAACATTTTTCTCATTTTATAACCTCATAAATGCAGATAACAAACCCTAGGAATCATTTGATTTGATTGTGCATTAGACTTAATGTGCGTTAATTATTTTATTATTTGCACATTTTTTTTTTCCTTTTGCTTTATAGGTTTTTGATTTTGCAAATATCTGGTTTTCAATTTATCTTGCCATGAACTCGGAGTTTGCAACAAGAAGCGGGCAGTAGTAGGAACATTGCTTACGGCTTATGTTCATCCAGGGTTTTCATTAAAGTTCTCATCTTTAAACTAGTGTTAATTTTACCATTCCAACCAAATCAAGTGTTACGCTTCAATGTTAAATAGATCTGAAGGTTGGGGCAAATTGCACCCATTTTAAACCGATAGACCTTTTATTTGATCTCTCCCTGATGTGTGCACATGCTGTTATAAAAAAAACATCAAATAATAAAATCTCGCTTCTATAGGACTCTAATTTTACCATCCAATTTTTTTTTTGTCAAGCGAACAGGTGTATCAGAAATTCCTCCAAAAGCTGTAGATCATATTCCGGTTCTCATACGTGCACTCCTCACAATAAAAGATGTTTTTCCTATTTTAATTTTGTTGATGATTAAATATCGTCTCGCTTTCTCCCCTGCAGGGCTTGGAGAAGGGTGATTGAACTATCACGCGTCTCTGTATCTTATTTCATTTTTTTTTTTTCTACTTCCTCACTTGAGATGCATTGTGTTGAGTTTTTTGAAGGTTGCCAGTAAAAAAAATGTCAGCGCGAATTTCTGTCAGATTATAAAGGTGTGTTTCAATGGAAACTATTGTGCGTAAACGCGGAGCAAACTCATTTTAACCTTTTCACAGTATTCCATAACACCACTGCAGTGTTGAAAGGTTACCTAAAGGTTGTTCTCTGGTCCGACGCTACACACCTTCATGGGAAATCATTAGGAACGGCAGGTTTAGTAACATATATTTACGGATACATCAAGACTTGATTAACAAAAGTGCTTGATGCGAATGAAAGGAATCAAAGATACAGGAAAATGTACACAGAACACTTGAAGAAGACAGAGTTGATATTTATATTTATTATTAATATGATCAAATGTAAGATTATTAGTCAGCAAAGTTCCAGAATGTACTGTGCACTGTTGTTTGGCCTACTTAGCCCAACAAGTTGGAAATCCTCTCAGCCCCCATTTCCAGGCTACAAAACCAAGCAAGGTGTGAGTATGAAGGAGCCGACTACTTGATGAATTCATTTTAGCTAGTGCGCAAAGCTACATACACGTTTCGCGAGACTCACCTGATAAAGCCTATTTAACATAACCCCCAGTTTTGTTGAAGTTATGGAATGTCAACATTCCTTGATGGCATGGGACATTTTAGCGAGTCAACAATTTTATCACAAGGAGGTGGAAGCCAATTAGTGGAAGCAATATAAGTGTTCTTAAATATCCACTCTGTCAAATTCAGTTCACTGTCTTGTGTACGCAGTAAAAACTGTAAAATGTTTGGGTGTGGTACATAGCAACAACATTACAAACATAGAACTGCATGTACAGCAACATTACAAAAAGAGAAATGTGAATTTCATAGCTAAATAGTTTCTAGAACAGGCAAAATGATAGGCGAACTCTTCCGTGTTTCTGGTTACAAGGGCATTGCCAGGGGTAGTGTGGTTTGCAAATATTTCCTGTTTCCAGATGTTTTCTGGGCAAGTGTAAACGGTTTACATTGGCTTATAATGTTCGAAAGACTTTTTGGGGTCCCCACATAGATCCTACATTTATCAGCGTGGCCAATCGTACCACATTTGTTAGGGGTTACCTGATGGTTACCTTACTATGGTAAGTTTGTATGAAGGAAGTTCTTGCTATTTTTTAAGTTCACGTTCTTTGGGTTGCCGTTGTACAAAGAACTTACATTGGGTTGCCTTTGCTCATAGTGGTCTTCATGTCTTGTTGGAGATTTGAACCCCCTACATCCTCATTCTGTTCCCCTTACAAACAATAGGTTAAATTATGTCTGACTGTAATCGAAATTAAAACTAATTACAAGTCCTGTTTGTCCTAATCCATTGTTGTTGCATGTAGTGTTTGACCATTAGACTATACCCCCTAACTAGAACAAACTAACAGCCAAGATGGGGAAGCTGACACCCCCACTCACAAAGGATCTATCAGATATGTCAACCTTCCCTGAGGGCACATTAAAAGCAAGACAAAATCCTCCTTTGGCTAGACCTACCTGGCTCTTATCTTTTAATCACCAGGAGGGCCTTTTTTAGGCATAGGCCACATAGTCAAGAACTAGGGCACCCAGTGTTTGTCCCTACATCTCCTGTCACTTTACTTGCTGTGTATAAGCTAGTAACACGATACAATATTCGGCTCGAACCGGACCGACTTTCAGTGTTTTGGGTTTATTTCATAGTTCCTGGTGGCAGCCGTGTCCACCACGACCATTTGTTCATCCAAATCGGATGAACGATGCTTAGCGTCGGAAATACCCACAACCAAAACCGATTGTGCTGTCCTCTATGTGACCAACACGATCGGATCGCGCCTAACTGTCCGACGCTTTTTATCTAGATAGCCTGCCCTCTCCTACACACCTACTTTTCCACATTGAAAGCGATGCACAAGCACTATATGGGAATGGAAAAAGGCTGTGCATCATCGGTGGCTGTCTCTCTCCTACCTACACTACTATGCCAACTGAAGCGATGCAACGGCACTATGGGCCTGTGCATCACATAATGGCTAGCCTCTCTCTCTTGACCTACACTACTTTTTCCACACGACAAGCGATGCCAGGCAACTATAGAGAAGGGAAAAGGCGTGTGCTTTTCATCATCGGTGGCTCTCCTCCTACCTACACTATACTATGGCCACACTGAATCGATGCACATGCCTAATGTGGCGCTTTGCACATAGATTCTGCCTCCTCCTACCTACACAAACTACTTTTCCCCACATGAAAAGCGATGCACAAGGCACTGGGGAAATGGAAAGGCTGTGCATGCATGGGTGGCCTGTCTCTCTTCTACCTACACTACTAGCACACATGAAAGCGAATGCCAGTCACTATGGGTCTGTGCATCATAGAGGGGGGCTGCCTCCTCTCCTATCTGACCTCCTTTTCCACATGGAAGCAATGCACGGCACTATATGAAATGGCAAAAGGCTGTGAATCTCGGTGGCTGTCTCTCTCCTACCTACACACATGCACCACTGGAAAGCGATGCACAGCACTTGGGCTGTGGCATCATAGATCGCTGCCTCTCTCCTATCTACACTACTTTTTCCACCTGGACAGCGATGCACAGGCCTATGGGGTAATGGGAAAGGGCTGTGCATCATTGGTGGCGTGTCCTCGTCCTACCTACACTTACTCCATCCACACCTGAAAGCGATGCACAGGCACTTTGGGGCTGTGCTCATAGACACTGCCTCTCTCCTACCTACCATATCTACTTTTCCACACTTAAGCGATGCCAGGCAGGGCTGGGCCTTAGGATAAATAGCACCCTGTGCAAGATTTGTTCTGACGTCCAAGCACTCCTCCAAAAAAAACCCAAAAAAACCCACCCCCCCTGGGCACCACAACACTATACTTCCGTTGAAATGCGGATTGCTTTCAATCAGTACCCCACCTGTTGCTTACGTCTTTCAGTATCTTCATTCGTGCTTGTTGTATATATGGTGCGTACATCTGTAAATAAAGCTATAGTGTGGGGCTTGTGACGTGTGAGGTGCTGATACATATATTTGATCTGGGGACCGTACTAGATGGCTGGGCACTGAGGCACACTTGACTACGTCCGTGACCTAAGCTCCCAGCTGTCTCCCCCTGGTCAATGCAAACCCAGCAGTCCGCACAGGTCGCCCTATCAAATGCCAGGCACATATGGTAAATGGCTTGCATCCTGGGTGACTGTTCTCTTCGACCTACACTACTATGCCACACTGAAAGTGATGCAGGCACTATGGGCTTGCATCATACGCTGGCTCCTCTCTCCTACTACACTACTTTTCCACACGTAAAAGCGATGCACAGCGACTAGGAAAGGGCTGATAGGCCATCATGGGTGGCTGTCTCTCTCTACCTGCACTACTACCTGCCACAGTAAAGCGATGCACAGCACTATGATAGGAAAAAGTGGATGACAGACACACAAACCCACCTGACATGACTCACCATTTACCCACAGCTATATACAATCATAAAACATAATAAATACATATCTTGTAATTTATTCAGTACCAGTGAGGAGAAGTGGTGGTGTAAGTAATAACTAGTTCAGTAACTGACTTGGCTATATCTCCCCTCTCAATGTACGTAAACTCTACTGATGCAGCACAAAAGTGCTCCGTGAAGAGAGGGAAAGTCTATAAGTCATGGGGCAAAGGGGGCGGGGTTATAAACATGTCAGTTTCAGCAGATGAGACCAACAAGCAGTGCCAGCAGGGACCGTGGGCTGGGGCACAATGGGAGTTTACTGTACAGAGTTGACATATGTCATTTCTGGAGCACTCCTTTAAAGTTATGCCCATTTGTGAGACTACTAATTCCCATTTAACATTTTTGCAACATTTTTAGGTATAATGTGGCTACAGGAACATATAGTCCAAAATCTCGGGGTGCATTCTAATCACTAAGTCTCACCCTTCTGTATACTTCTAAGTCAAGTTAGGAACAGTTGGTTAGTATACTAAAGGTTTGACTAACCACTGCTAATGAACTGCAGCGGCTGACTAACACGGCTATTGAACTGGAGGCTGACTAACACTGCTATAACTGGAGGGCTTAACTAACACAGCTAGAACTGACGCTTATAACACTGGCTAATGAACTGGTAGGGCGACCTTACATCAGCTAATGAACGGCTGACGGTTACTAACACTGGCTAATAACTGGAAGTGGGCTGACAACACAGCTAATGACATGAACGGCTTTACTACACTGCTAATGAACTGGAGGGTTTTACTAACACAGTTGACTGAGGGCTTAACAAGTAGAACTGGAGGGCTGACTAACACAGCTAAATGAACTGGAGGGCTTTAACACAGCTACTGAACTGAGGGCTGCTACACACTGTAAGACTGGAGGGCTGACTAACACTGCTAATGATCGGGTCGCACTGCTATGGCTGGAGCTACACATTGCTAATGAATGTAGGCTGATGACAACTTGCGAATGAAATGGAGGGCTGACTAAAGATGGCCCATACCACTATGTACGATCGTATTTACGATCTTAAAACCGACCGTATTTTGATAGACAGATTAAAACCACACGATATTTTGAAGACACAATGGACATGTTAGGTGTATAGATGTACTATACAAATTGTTCCAATATTCAATTTGTTTTGTGATTAATGTCAAATGTTGTCTATTTTGAGGTTACATTACATTACCACTTAATCCGGACTTTTGAAAACACTACATATCCTTTTTAACCAATCGACTTAAAAAAACGACTTTCCCGATCGTATGTACGATCTCAATAATTACTATTAAATATTGCTATAAGATCGGTTAAAACGTACAATTTTTGGGCCAATCCGAAAGTCTGATTTATTCGATGTATATAAACTCGGCCTAGTGGTAGATGGTCACCTTAACACTGCTAATGAACTGGGCTACTGGTCAATGATCGAAGGAGAGGATTTTCCTGTTCCTTGCCCATTCTAGAGCTAAGGTGTGTCAAGCATGTACCTTACCTATTACGCTTTCTGAGGCATCCCAAATTGTTCAGGCCCAGCCCAGGGGCAATTTTGCCCCTCATCCTACGGGCCATCCTTCCCCTGTCCCTGACTCCTCCCTCCGTCAACTCCTCAACACTCCCCTGCCTCCTCATATCACCTGTTGTAGTCCGTTTCATCTATCAAGTGTAAAACTCGACCATTTTGGCTACAATAACCAGAATGAAGAATTGATACACTGCTTTAAAGAGTTCCTAGCCAAAAGCTATAAAATACAGATCAATCATGATTATTTCTCTTGCCTTTCTAAGTATTCCTATCCAATTATACACCTGTGAAATAACGGAGATCTTCATTCTCTGCGATGCCAACAACTCTTTCCAATCCAACTCTCGTCTAATTTAATGCCTCGTTTTGTTTTTATCTCTGCAAGTAGTATGTTTTGCTTCCCTGCAGACTTGTATATGTCGAAAACCATCCCTAAATTTTCAGTTCCCATTATTATTTTTTAAATAATTAGGATAGGTGGAGTTTCTTGTGAGAGTAATAACTGTATTCAGGGTGCTGGTAGAAAATAGTACAGAATCATGTCCATTAATAAGTCTTGAAGCCGCTTAGTGCCTCTTAAGAATCTGTAAGGTGCGTGCTTTAAAACCTGACAACTAAATCTTACTTTTCATTGGTTATTAATTATATATATTATAGTGTTGTCAGAATGAGAAATGCAAAAGTTTGCCTAATCGTATTGAAGTAAAAAGAAATTGAAAAGTGTAGACGTTAGGCCTTCCGACTGTGGTTACCTTGACGTGGTTGGAAGGCTTTTCATTCATGGATCACAGTAAGTATACTAAAACCCTTTGTTTTAAATTATGCTGGTGCAGATAATATGAATATGTTATGGGGCCTAGCAATGTGCATCGATGATCTTTTCTATGTTTGTATAAATATTTGACCAGATCAGTGCACGTCAGTAGTATATATATATATATATATATATATATATATATATATATATGTAATTGCATACCCACCTGGTGCTGTAGGCTGAAAATGACATGTATCCAGAAGAAAGCTGATCCTTTAAGGATTTAAAAAGTATTTATTAAACAATAGTAGGTCAGCTAAAAACCTACTGTGTTTCACCCAGACAGTAGATGGCCGTCATAAGGGATTATATATCACTGCTTCACTGCTTAAGGGTATCTCCACCTTAACAACAACTTTCATGACAACTACTACCCTCCCCAACTCGCTGTCCGATTTCTATAACTACAATCTGATCTCTACTTCACAAGCCCTCGTCCCTGGCGGTGTTGTCATCCAGCTCCCTCCTGCTTGCCAGAACTTGCAGCAGGGCTGGACCAGCAGTCGCTCTGTGATTGGCTGAGAGGCGCCAATCAGAGACGTGGCTGCCGTCCAATTGAGAGCTCCGCGGGAATCGAAGGGCTGTAAAGTAGAGTTCAGAATCTTCTTTTTTAGAAATCGACAATGCGTTTGGGGGTGGGCACTACAAAAGGTTTTTTTACACCAGGTCACGACCTCCAAGGAGGGATACCGAAGGTAGGCAGGGAGGGTGTAAAGGGCTCCCTACACATTCCACTGTTCACTCAGGTAAACGGTGGACGGCAGAAACCTGTTAAAAAACAGGAACAGCTACTACTGTTCACTTTCCTAGACTTTGACAAGCACCGTCAGGGAGACCCATAAGGAGCAGAGGTGTAATAGTAAGAGTTTTTTTAATAAAAATGTTGGCCAGTCTGGGATAAATTTTATGTTTGAGAGGGGGACATGCCTTTAAACTAATACCAGTATTATAATTTTCCATCATCTGAATATTAATGCCTTTAAGGAAGCATTATTTACATATTTTTTTATTGTCCTTTTATCATTCAAGTTCTTGTGAGGAACATACATATTTCTATATGTTCATTTTAATATCGACAAGGATTCCATCCTTTGGGTCCAGTCAAGAGGATTTTAGAGGCTGATTTAGCCGTTAAGGTAAATTTTTTCCAATGCATGTCTAATTGTGATAATTGGATTGTCCTCCCTGGTAAAATGTTTTTTCTGAAATAACATTTGTACATTTGCTTTGCCAGTAGACACATGTTAAACTCCAAATTGGAATAGATTGGTTGATTCTACCTAATTTAGGGCTTGATGGCAATGTTAAGGTGCCACTAATTTTAAAATTAAATAAATGTACTTTAAACTATAGTGTTTCCATTTACACAGCACCCTAACCACCCTATTTGTATCTTCCCTGTTTAAATGTATCACTTGCCATTTTAAGGCTTTTATAAATATAAATAAGGCATTTCAATCCCTATAGATAGGATTCACACACGCTTAAAGGGTTCATTGTCAAATACATGTACTTTCCAGAAAAAAGAGCAGTATTTTTTTCATCCCAATGACCTTAAATCTGCCAACTCCAGCATTTTGTCCTGTGTAGATAAATAATGCACCTTTGGGAAATTCTGACTCCTGTTTTGCAGGACCTTAATAGAGACCGTTTAGGTCTTGCCCTGTGACCCGGGGCCTGGGTCGATTCAGTTTGTTCATAGAGATCCTGAGGCATGTGTGACCCCATCAACAGCCAACAGTGGAAATACTGTTAGGAAATTCAAGGAGTGGTGCAGCCTGGGAAGAAGAAGGACTGTTACGCAACCGGAAATGGTCAGCTCACTAATCCAACAGCAAGCTGGAACAGAACAAGGGTATGAAATCACTGATATTTCAAATGGGATAGATAATTGTAGAATAAATAAGAAGGCATTACACAAAACAACAATTTAACAAATATGATCATTTCCCACTGAACTGGTCCCTTGTAATGTAAATTTTATGTTTTATGTTCTCCTTTTAATTTTAGTTTTTCTCTTAACAGCCCTGTATTTAATTCAGAGCTTGAATATCCTTTAATTAGAATCAAGACAAATGATTGGTCTCCAAGCTTAAGAAAATATTCATCCCTTTCCCCCCCTGACTTACTGTTAAGTTACTTGTGTGAGTTATAAGAGAACTATAGTTTGTATAAACTTTTTTTTCAAAGAAAACAGTTAAAGCTATGTACACTGTATAAACACTTGATTTAATGGCTAGCTCTGGGCCTTAAATCAAAATGTGGTGGTCTTTAGTTTTGCCTTTCGCTCCCATACCCTATCTTCAGTGCTTGAAGGTTTGCGGTCCTCCACGCCGGTCTAGTCCTTGTAAGAGGTCACGAGAATTTTTTTCAAAGCCCCCCAGAAATTGCATCAGTTTGACTTTGGCGATTGTGGCGCTCTCGATCACGTTGGTGCGCGCACCACAATGACATCACCACCACGCGCCAGAATACAAAACCGGCGCGAACTTGCACCCTCTCTCACGTTTTTTGGAGAGAGGAGGCTGTCAGGCTGTGTGATAGAATCAGGGCAGTCTCCGCCCCTTTATTAAAATGAAAAGTACTTGGGCACAGGATCGGAAACTAGTAATCCCTACCTCCCAATATGTTTCTGTGAGGACACCAGCCCAAAGAAACGGATTCTGACAGTCTTCCTTGCTGGCTTTCAGCACTACTTTAATACAGAACTAGTTCCAGGACTAACCTGGCAAATGAAAACTGTACGGTGCTGTAGCTCCTTGCAAAATGATATGGGTTAGGTGAATAATCAATCCACCTCACTGCCCCAGTACTTCCATTTTTTAAAAGTTTGATTTTGAGGGTTAGTTCCTTTAAGGGGGCCTGCCTACAAAAGGTAATTAGTTTCTTATCGAAACCAACGCCTTACTTTTATTAGACAATATACACTATTAATTGTACATAGATGTACCAACATGTTCAGTGCAATTTTATAGTTTAATAATATCTAATGTTGTCAATTAGTTACATTACGTTTACATTTATCAGAGCTCAAAAATACTACATACTCAATTAACCCATCACTTAAAAAAATAACTTCCCAATTGTGAATTACGATTGTATATTACAATTCTGATTAATCATAGGATTGGGAAGCCAGCATTTTTGGGCATCAATGGAAATGTCTACTCACTGTCCAGATTGTTGTGAATGTTTAATTGTTCTCCTTTAATGGGAAGTTTCTGGCCTTTAATCAGGAAATTCTTTTTTTATTTTTTCTTTATTCATATTAGACAATGTACCCTTTGAAATAATAATTAAAATCACAGTGTTTTTCTGTGGCACAAAATACACAACTAAATAAAGGTTGTCTCTTAATCCATTGTAGGTTGTTATTTTAAGGAGAACCTAAGTGTTTATAAGTTTTGTTTTGTTTTTTTTTTTTTAAAACCAGTTAAAATTAAAAGTACTTTGGGACATAGGCGCTGGTAATTCCTCACCTCTGTTTTACCAGTCTTCCTCCTGGCTTCAGCACTTACTCTTTAAGACAGGAATAGTCCAGGACTAACAGGTAATGAACTGACATGCTGTAGCTCCTCAATAAAAATATTGGATGAGTAATAATTAATCCAACCTTCCCTGCCCAGGTCTTCTCATTTTATAACGTTGATTTTTATTTTATCCTTTAATAGTGTTAATCTCAATCCTTACTGAAAGAAGATACCAGGCTTTATAAACCTTTGGTTTCCAGCATTTCTTATAAAATGTTAATCTTCCACGACATGATGCCAATGATGACTAATGGTGCCAAGATTTCAGGAGCATAAAGAAGCTTTAAAAACAATATCATGAACATTCTACATTCTACATCTCTCAGTAGTTGTTGCTTTTTTTGTTTCTCTATAAACAGTTCTATTTACTAATAAGATATAATTTAGTCTCATCTGCCCCAGGTAGTTCCATAGTAAATTGTCCTCAGTTAGGAATGCACAGAAATACTCACTAGTAATGTGGTGCTGGCATCTCCACCCATAAGGTGCCTAGACACTCCAATTCCCAACATCATCGGGGAATTTACCCCAGAATGCCACGTCCTCAGAAAATTGTCGCCATAATGGTTGGTCATATAAATGGGAAGCAATACTTTGAAATAAGATACTATCTAAGATTTTGCATTATTTTGCTCGTCTATTGCATAGGATAGGGATACTCAAATGTATTCATTAATTAGAAGGTTTGCATGAACAGATATTGATTACACTATTGATGAGTTAATTATACAGGGTTCCACTGGATTTGCACATTGATCTGCATTTAAACTGCCTTATAGAACAGCGCACAATGTGAACCACAGCCCTTTAATTTAAGCCAACTATTGTTTAATGTATGGGCGCTCATCCGGGTATAGTAAAATGGATGCTTGTGAGGCAGATCATTAACAGCTCGACTGATCGCCCATACCATTAAATGACCATCAGTTGAAAATGCCATTTTGTACCCTATGTATGTTGGCAGGTCAGCCCCGCAATCGCACTTTCTTTCAGGTCGATGCAGCCGAGCCGTCCGCTTCGGCAACTGGTACAAACAAGCCCGGCGTGTATAACCGGATTATCGGCGGCTCGAACATCGCTACTTGGCGCTCGTTCTCATTCCGGCACTTTCAACGCCAGCTATTAGCTGGCGTTAAGTGGCTGCAATAAAATGCCGATTTCGGCATATAACATCACTTGCGCGGCTGCGCTGTTACTTTTCGCGTTAGCCACGCAGCTGCCGCAAGACAGGCAGTTAAATCACGCTAACCGATATAACAACTTTAACTCGCAAATCAGGGCGATGCGCCCGTTGGTGCATCGCCTAATTTTCCTTAAAAAATTTGTAAAATTTTTTAGGTTGAACTTCTCTTTTAATGGGGCAAACTATAAAAAAGAAGATCTCAACTCTAAATGGATTAAACAGTAATACTGTATTGGGCAACCATTTTAGTCAGCAGGGAACGTACCTTTCTCCAACACCATGGCCGCCTTTGTCCCATTAGCATTTACTAAACACCATGTACTTGAGTACCCACATTCAGTGCACCTCTGTTCCTTAGGTTTTTTTTAGTATGTGTCACTATGTGCGGTTGCATATGTTAAGATCAACTTTACTCATGCTACTCTAAGATTGTCAGGTAATGTAGAGAGATTATATTGTAGGCCATTGGCTTTTTTGCCTGAGTTTGACAAACCCTCCCAGGAATACACTGAAAAGTTGATGCTGCTATCCCCACTAGAACATCCTTCTTCTGATGATAAACTTGTTGATTTGGTTCCTAACCCATATTTGAGCAAGCGCAACAATTCAAGGTTAATAACCTGATGCCTCAAACCCGCGAATAGGAAACCAGAGAAGGATGGCATGATTCTAAATTAAAATTAGTTCCTTCGATCTTACCAGATCATCATTATAAATTTATGATTGAATTCTCCAAATGAGTGCATTGGCACCTGCTTTCTTTCTTAATTAATAAAACACATTTTACAAAATGTTTTTGAAGATCTTTTTAATCATCGTGTCATTGTCTGTAATGGGCAAGAAACCAGTTAAGGCTAGTCGTCACCCTGAAAAATTTTTTTTATATTGGTCCCCCCTGGGCTCCAGCCCCAACCCCTATAATTTTTTTGTTAGAAAGCCCCCCAAATCTACTTACCTCTACCTCCTCGATTCCTCGCCGCGCTCCGCGGCCCTCTGCTTGCAAGGAAATGCAAGCAGAGGGGCGGGCCGGCAGCCGCGTCTGTGATTGGCTAGCGCAGCCAATCACAGACCGGCTGCCGGCAGCTCCACTCGCCGGAGGAAAGAGGATAGGTAAGTAAGAGTTTGGGGAGCTTTATAAAAAAAAAATATGCAGTGTTGGGGCTGAGAGGGGAGACATGGTGGAGGCAATATTAAGGGGTTTTGGGAAAGCTATGGGTGAGGGAACTGTAGAACTGGAGGAGAGGAGTGGAGTCTAGGGAGGGAGAGGGAGGGAGAGGGGGAGGGGGGAGAAGGGCTGCCGTACGCATTGCAAAATCCTTCCAGCCAGCTACGCAGGCAGTGGGTCTATGTATAATATCCAATATATGTACACAGGTATCTATGTATAATAACCAATATATTTATTAGACTAATAGCAGGGGTCTATGTATAATAACCAATATATGTATTGGACTAATAGCAGGGGTCTATGTATAATATCCAATATATGTACTAGACTAATAGCAGGGGTCTATGTATAATAACCAATATATGTATTGGACTAATAGCAGGGGTCTATGTATAATAACCAATATATGTACTAGACTAATAGCAGGGGTCTATGTATAATATCCAATATATGTACTAGACTAATAGCAGGTATCTATGTATAATCACCAATATATGTATTGGACTAATAGCAGGGGTCTGTGTATAATAACCAATGTATGTATTGGACTAATAGCAGGGGTCTATGTATAATAACCAATTCTTTATTGGACTAATAGCAGGGGGTCTATGTATAATAACCAATATATGTATTAGACTAATAGCAGGGGTCTATGTATAATAACCAATATATGTATTGGACTAATAGCAGGGGGTCTATGTATAATAACCAATATATGTATTAGACTAATAGCAGGGGTCTATGTATAATAACCAATATATGTATTGGACTAATAGCAGGGGGTCTATGTATAATAACCAATATATGTATTGGACTAATAGCAGGGGGCAGCAGGGTCTATGTATAATTCCAATATATGTATTGGACTGATAGCATGGGTCTATGTATAATCCCAATATATGTAATGGACTAATAGCAGGGGTCCTTGTATATAACCAATATTTTATACTAGATAGCAGGGGTCTATGTATAATAACCAATATATGTATTTTGACTAATAGCAGGGTCTATGTATACTAACCAATATATGTACTAGACTAATACAGATCTATGTATAATCTCCACATATCTGTATTTGACTAAGTAGCAGGGGTCTATTATAATAACCAATATATGTATTGGACTAATAGCAGGGGTCTTGTATACTAACCATATTATTTGGACTAATAGCAGGGGTCTATTATAATAACATCATTAATCTATATTGAACTCATCAGCACAGGGTATCTATGTATAATACCAATAATTCCACAGGTATCTATGTATATACCCAATATCTTATTAGACTATCAGGGGTCTATGTATATACCATATAGGTCTTAACTAATAGCAGGGGTCTATGTATAATAACCAATATATGTATTAACTAATATCAATATAGGGGCTATGTATATAAAATAATCTATTAACTAAAGCAGGAGTCTTGTATAAACCGAATATTATAAGATATCGGGTTATTATACTTGTTACTAATAGCAGGGTCTATGTAATAATAACCAATATATATATTAAGAGAGAGAGGAAAAACGGAAGGAGAAAGACGCGTGGGAATGTGGCAGGGGTGCTAAAAAACATATAAATATAATACCGGTGAGGTTGAAGTTTACGCGAATAGCAGGTTGTCTATGTCTCATAACCTATATATCACGGGGGGGTAGAAAACTCATCAGCAAAAAAAGGGGGGACTATCGATTTATCATAACCAATATAGTCATTAACACAAATAGCAGGTCCTAAAATGATAGGGTAACCATATCGGCTTGCCTAATTGCAGGGAGGCTAAAGGTGAGTATATAACCAATATATGTATTAGCCTAATATCAGGGGTTCTCTGTAATAATAACCAAATATGTAATTGGGGCATACTCTCCGGGGTCTGAGAATGTATAAGTTAAGACACCAAGGCTGGAGGACATATATAGTCGACCATAGGGAGTAGAGCAGCAGTCAAGTGACTAAAGATATTAGACTCCTAAGAAATGGAATACAAAAAAACAGAGCACTCTAAAATAGATAGTGGACCACACACGGAGTCTATAGAGGAATATAAGAGTACCCACATCGATAGTTATTAGACAAATCGCAAAAGGAGGTCTATGTATAATAACCATATTTATGGTAATACCTGGGGTTCTATGTATAATACCAATATATGTATTGACCTAATAGCGGGGTCGAGTATAATACCCGCATGTGCTGGATTATACTAATACCGGGTCGATGTATATATCCAATATATGTACACAGTACTAGGTAATATAACCAATATCTGTTATTAGACTCATTAGCCGGTCTATGTAGATCCAAATATAGTTTAGAATCTCCAGGGTCGATTGTATATAACACATAAGATATAGTAGACGAAGCAAAATACATTTTGTCTATAGGGTAGCCAAAAATAAACTTGTGGATTGGATGGCATGGGGATAGTACAAGGTTGGTCTGAAACTTTATCATCACCACTATATTATTGACTAATAGCAGGGTCCTATGTATAATAACCATATGTATAGGACTAATACATGTTCTTGTATAAATACCAATATATGTATTGGACTATGCAGGGTCTATTGTTTTAACCAATATATGCATTAGACTAATAGCAGGGGGTCTATTATACAACCAATAATTTATTAGACTAATAGCAGGGGTCTATGTATAGAACCTATTATGTATTAGATAATAGCAGGGTCCTAATGTATCGGATAACCAATACTTATTGGACTATAAAGCATGGGGGTCTTGTATAATAACCAATAGATGTAGTTACCTAAAAGCCAGGGGTCTATGTATAATAACCAATATATGTATTGGACTAATAGCAGGGGTCTATGTATAATAACCAATATATGTATTGGACTAATGTGTCTTTGTTTAAAGGACTATGGTGTGGACTGTGGACTAAGCAACAGCAGGTCCAGTAAACTGATTGGAGACCAACAATAATATAAATATTTAATGGTCAGTGTCCTGGTAATGGATCCCCTACACTAAGCTTCCCACCTACCACATGGACCAGTGACACCAGGGGGTATATACATCACATAGTTCATAAGTGATCCCGCCCATGATGAGTGACACTTCCCGTAAAGCCCCCTATGACGATGTTTGTCATGCTGTCAGGTGATCAGATATCGCGATTTAGTCGATATTGGCCAGAGTTTATAAACACTTTATTTCTGAACGGTGTCTTTCTCTATGCTGAGAAACAGAAATCCGTAAAGGAGACAAAGGGCGATACAGAACAAAGAGCCAAGCCCCTCGCGCTTTCCCTCCAATCGTCCATTTTGTGGCACTGCGCCCCGCCCCTCCCCACCAGTCTGAGTAAAATATTCAAAATGGCCGCTTGCCACGCCCTTCGTAGGGACTCGCTACTTTTACTAGTGAAACACTTAGCAGGTTAGTTGAGGCTGGGTCTGTAACATTACGGGATGGGGGCGAGGTAGACCGAGTTATTACTGTGTTTAGCAGTCACATATACTTACATCCAACCCTCTGCGCAGATACAGCAACCTGCGGGCGTAGATTGACAAGTCGGTTACCTGGACAACAAGGGGCGGAGCCTTTCAGCACCTTCCTTTATCTGTGTAATATAGAACTATGGGAAGGTTAGTGCAGTTAGGTTCGCACAGTGACTAGGACCTTCTCCTTCATTGTCAGACCTTATAATGGCAAAGCATTAATAACCTTACTGTAATGAAATGATGTTGTAATACAATACAAACCATAATAACTCAACTCCACTATAATTGCAGACAGACCCTAATTCTAACTGTAAAACACATTTTGTTTCCTTTTTTATTATACCACAGACTGTGCTAATGCAATATCACTTATCACAATAATTTGTAACCAAAAAAACACCTGTGTGCAATAAATCATGTACTCTCTCCCACTGGGTCAGGCATGCTCGGTGCACTTCATAGATGATATTTATATCGATGTAAAAGGAACTGCACTCTTCGCTAAAGGATATTAAGCCCTGGCGCATTATAAACAAACCCCCATAGTTAGAAGTGCTCAAAATTACTTAACGAATATGTCAAACAAATATGAGATTATTCAACACCTTTCCACCTACAGACCCTAACTTTAAATGCCTCTACCTACAAAGGTATATATATATATATATATATATATAAAATACACAGTGAATCAAGGCACTCCTTGGTCTTATAAACAAGTGGGTTTATTCACATCACAACAATGGCAACGTTTCGGTCCCTGGTCTTGGACCTTTATCAAGCCTAGGCTTGATAAAGGTCCAAGACCAGGGACCGAAACGTTGCCATTGTTGTGTGTGAATAAACCCACTTGTTTTATAACCAAGGATGCCTTGATTCACTGTGTATTTGTATTATTGGATCTCGGGAGCACCCTGGCATTTGCTAAAGAGTGTGTGCCATTCTTTTCTATTGAATTATTATATATAATATTATATTAATATATATATATATATATCTATATATTATATAAATATATATATATGGATTTATAAAAAAGACCACAGTGCATCGAATCATTTATCCTTCTCTATATGGATTCCTTTTTGTCACCCGGGCATGAATCCAGCTAGAGGTGTGTGCCTATATTTTGTGTGGATTATATATACACATTATTTTTATATAATCATAAGAATTGATCCCGAGCAACCTTCCTTCATTAATTTCAATTTTGTTTATTTAACATTTCGGAACTACGCTGAGCTCCTTCATCAGCGTAGTTCCGAAACGTTTAATAAACAAAATTGAAATTAATGAAGGAAGGTTTGCTCAGGATCAATTCTTTATGACTACATTTATAGCAGATTGAGGCATCTGCTTCCTTAAAAGCACCCATCGACTGGAAAAGATATGGATGGAGTGCAACTGTTACTTTATTGTTTTTTATATACATATATGTGTTAAAATCACTGATAAATAATTTAAACCAACATTTTATGTGTTATTTTTCCCAGGAGATTACTTTAAAACCATTTTTTTGTATAGAAGTCATGCAATTATTGTCATGTAACAAGTAATTAATTATATTGTTAAGATTTGTTTTATAATCCTTTGTACATTATATTAGTCACACAGACAAATAGAATTTTTATCATGAAAATCTAGTAAATTGCTTGTTATGTGTAAACACATTATATACTGGTAAATAATATTTGTTTCAGTGAATTAAATTGCTTTGGAAAATCTACCTGTTTATGCAGTTTGTTACTATGTTTGCTTGGGTTTACAGTGTGACACTTAAGGGATGATTGTTTTTTATGTGTCAGTGGAAGAGGTAGAGAAAGTTACTAGTCAGCTAGATAGTGGATCATTTATGTATTTACAAGGACCCGCGCATACATATATGTATAATTTTATTTGTATAGTGCCACTTGGATATGCAGCGCTGTACATTATTATATAATACAGAGTATACAAAGGGGGATAAGTAAAAGCAATTATACAGATAAATTAAATTTACTAAATAGTTTCAAAGGTTAAGAATACATATATGTATCTCTATAACCAGGTAAGGAAGGAGCACTCTCTTGAGAATGGCCCATAAAGGGCTGAAACGGGTCGATGTTCCACAATAGATAATAATTGTTTGAAAATCCCAGGAGTGCTCCTCCTACCTGGTTATATTTATGTTTTGGAAGCACCCGGATGGAACTAGTGAGAGTGCCACTCCCACACATTGTTTCTATGTATATCTGTATAAAATTAGTGTTGTGTACCTTGACATATTAGGAAAGAGATCCCTGCCCCGAAGAGTTTACAATCTAAGTGGGTTGTTCACTCTTAGCTTTCTTAACTGTTTTTATCATTTCAGGCTGTGACTTTTAAAGTGTTGTGGATGGTTTAATCTTTTCTCATTATTGGATAATGAGAAATTGCATTTTAATGTGTAAAGCTTGCGATATCTGACTCCCGACTGACGAAAGTGAAATCGCACATCCTAGCTGTAGGCACAAATAACACAACGAAATGTCCAGATTAGTAAACAGAAGACATTAAGTTAGTGGTAGCTAGATTTGTAATTCATTGTCAAATAAGGATCTTACAGGGAAGACTGCAAAGTGTTTCTAATTCAGTCTACATCATTTCAAATATTAAAATGATTTTTTTTACAATCTTTTTAAGGCCCTGCAGAAGGGAAATATATAAATATGGGTTTATTGTATTACAATTATTCAGTGGTATTTCATATCCCCCACTGATGTAAGTGAGAAATCAAAGGAAAGAGAATGTTATGACTTTAGAAAATGGATGGCTTTTTTGCCTTGATACTATGTATGTATGTATAATTTTATTTATAAAGCGCCACTTGGGTACGCAGCATTGTACATTAAAAATACAAAATATACAGACAAGTGCAATTATACAGAATAATAAAAATTAAATTAAATGCAATTTCATACATACATTAAGAAAGCATATATATGATGTATAAATTGATATAAGTGCAACAAGCCTTGACACATTAGGAATGAGATCCCTGCCCCGAAGAGCTTACAATCTAAGTGGGAGGGACAACATACAGATACAAGTGGGGGGATGGGTACAAAGTGCATAAAATGGCTAACAATCATATATATATATTGTTATATTGTATATAGGTTATATATACTATAACTAAAGGGCAAGTTTCTTTTCTTTGCATTTCCTTTTAAAATTGAAAACTACAATATTAGCATGTCATTTATATGTAAAACTTGGTTAACAAATCTTCAAACTTTCTAAAAATCCTTACAGTGCTAATTAGTCTTGTCTGTATGAAAACACCAACATGAAACAATTGGCAACATTACCACAATCGATTTACTATTTAGTAGAGGTCTGGTCTAATATTGCTGGGAAAATAGTTTTTTTTCTATTGCTGGATCTATATGGAAATTTAATATAACGTCCTCATTACATTTCTTATTTATCAAAGTTTCAATTAAAAACCCATCTAGCATTTCTCTTTACTCCAGGCACAAACTTGATCCTTTCCTATGCTGTTCCCTAGTTTTGTGCTCTAAAGTGGGAGACATAAAAGTGCTGTTCGTAAATCAAACTATGCTAATTACACTAATTACATTAATCTCTAGTTCGATTAACAAATCAAAGTACCTGATGGGTTTCCTGCTATTTTCTTTATTCACTCACCCACTTGTAAGATTGTACAGATCGCTGGAGCTAAACGTTCCAATGTGATTATTAAATCAATGTTCCCCTGTAATGGTACGTTCCAAATAATGTCGTTCCAAAGAATACGGTAATGTCAGCTGATGCTTTACCTGTCTCTCTAGACATTGGAACGTTCGGAGTTCATTAATTAGTAACCTTGTATCAATTCAATAGCTGGGTAGATCGCTGTGAGTTAAACGTTCCATCGTATTAACATATGATTAAACATTCCATCCACTAGGTGTATTACATGTTGAATACAATGGCACCCCATAAATCCACCGAACTCCATTGATTGGCATTATAAATTGCTTTTGGAATCGACAATTTCAGTAAATCAGTCCATTGCACCTACTGTTTGTTTTTGTTACTATGTATTATTAACTCCCAATCTCTGCTATTTACCTATAACAATAGGGACAGTGTGATGGATCCATAGTAATCCAATCCATCCATCTCTCGTTATCGTTATCTACATAGGTTACAAGGGAACTGTTATTGCTTTTCGCTTGTCCTGATCCAGTGTAGACAGTGGTGCCTGACAGGGAAGAAATATACATTTTTCTACAGGTTTTATCAGAGAACATAACTATATAATCTATAGACTATAGTCACAGCGAACACAGCTATGCAGTAATTAACGCGGAGTATTTTCCGGGCTAAAAATGAGCGTCCCTGGGTGGGCTCGAACCACCAACCTTTCGGTTAACAGCCGAACGCGCTAACCGATTGCGCCACAGAGACCTCGTGTTAAGAAACCCTGTTTTCTGCTCTGGAGAGAGTCATGATCAAAGCCGGGTATAATTAATAAAGAGTGGGAGTGTGCGCGTGGATGCTGCCCCTATGTTAAATCACGTGATAGTCACTGAGCAGCGCTCAAATATTCCCCTCCAATAAGACCCACCCGCTTCCAGCTTCAGCCACCACCCCAGGTACCTCCTCTCTCCCACCTGGAAACTTCAAATACAATTTCCTATATAGGGTGAGACAATGAAATAACTAGTATATTAATAATGGGATATATTACAATATATGGGCCGGAATTCCATGTGATAACTAGTAAGTTATATAGGGGAGATAAATTATTACATTATAAAGAGGAGCTACACAATGTAATAACTAGTATATTATGGGAGCTATTATTTCACCATATGGACATTCAATGTGATAACTAGTATGTTATATAGGGGAGCAATGTAATAACTAGTATATTAATTATGGGAGCTATTATTACAACATATGGACGTTCAATGTGATAACTAGTATGTTATATAGGGGAGCTACACAATGTAATAACTAGTATATTATGGGAGCTATTATCACACCATATGGACGTTTAATGTGATAACTAGTATGTTATATAGGGGAGCTACACAATGTAATAACTAGTATATTATGGGAGCTATTATTATATAATATGGACGTTCAATATGCTAACTAGTATGTTATATAGGGGAGGTACTCAATGTAATAACTAGTATATTAATTATGGGAGCTATTATTACAACATGGACATTCAGTGTGATAACTAGTATGTTATATAGGGGAGCAATGTAATAACTAGTATATTAATTATGGGAGCTATTATTACAACATATGGACGTTCAATGTGATAACTAGTATGTTATATAGAGGAGCTACACAATGTTATAACTAATATATTAATTATGGGAGCTATTATTACACCATATGGACATTCAATGTGATAACTAGTATGTTATATAGGGGAGCAACACAATGTAATAACTAGTATATTTATTATGGGAGCTATTATTACTCCATATGGACGTTCAATGTGATAGCTAATATGTTATATAGGGGAGCTACACAATGTAATAACTAGTATATTAATTAATGGGAGCTATTATTACCCCATATGGATGTTCGATGTGATAACTAGTATTTTATATAGGGGAGATGAATTATAACATTATATAGGGGAGCCACACAATGTAATAACTAGTATATTAATTATGGGAGCTATTATTGCACCATGTGGACGTTCAATGTGCTAACTAGTATGTTATATAGGGGAGCTACACAATGTAATAACTAGTATATTAATTATGGGAGCTATATTGCCCAGTGGATGTTCAATGTGCTAACTAGTATGTTATAAAGGGGAGCTACACAATGTAATAACTAGTATATTAATTATGGTAGCTATTATTACTCCATATGGACGTTCATTGTGATAACTAGTATGTTATATAATGGAGCTACACAATGTAATAACTAGTATATTAATTATGGGAGCTATTATTACACCATATGGACGGTCAATGTGATAACTAGTATGTTATATAGGGGAGATGAATTATTACATTATATAAGGGAGCTACACAATATAATAACTAGTATATTAATTATAGTAGCTATTATTACTCCATATGGACGTTCAATGTGATAACTAGTATGTTATATAGGGGAGCAACACAATGTAATAACTAGGAAGGAAGTAACTGAGGAAGTAAGTAGACCCTCCGCTCGGCTCACAACTGCCTCGCTTGTTTGTGGCACGGTATACAATAATTTCACTTGTCTCCAAACAAACAAAATTACTCACCCGTCCACCTGGGTGGCCCAGGTGCTGCCAGCCCCGGACCCTTCGCTTCGTCCGTATCAGTATACAAGCATCCACCTTACTCGCCAAGTTGGCATAGGCGCACTCCGGAAGAAGAATCAC
This sequence comes from Hymenochirus boettgeri, assembly GCA_019447015.1. Lineage (NCBI taxonomy): Eukaryota > Metazoa > Chordata > Amphibia > Anura > Pipidae > Hymenochirus > Hymenochirus boettgeri. Next base: position 43,733,411 of record CM033474.1, on the reverse strand, counting down.
TGAGTTGAGGTGAGTGAATCAAACACATCTTTTATTGAGCCAGAACATTAAAAAACATAAACGCCCTTGATTATGTTTTTTAATGTTCTGGCTCAATAAAAGATTTGTTTGATTCACTCACCTCACCTCAGTGATTCTTTTTCCGGAGTGCGCCTATGCCAGCTTAGGGAGTAAGGTGGATGCTTGTCCGCTTCTATTTAATCTATTTATTAATGATTTGGAAGTGGGTTTTGTCAGCAAGGTTTCTGTGTTTGCTGACGACACAAAACTTTGTTGACCATTAAAAACTTCAGAGGATGTGCAATCGTTGCATGGGGATCTAGATAGATTGTCACATTGGGCTGCTAAGTGGCAGATGAGATTCAATGTTGATAAATGTAAGGTGATGCAATTTGGACTTAAAAATCCTTGTGCTGCTTATACTATAAATGGTAAATGGCTCTGTGTTTAGTGAATCCTTGTTGGAAAGGGATCTTGGAGTTTTGGTGGATAACAAACTTAAAGGTAGCAAGCAGTGCCAGGCGGCAACAGCCAGAGCCAGCATGGTATTGTCTTGTATAAAGAGAGGTATGGATTCAAGGGAGGAAAATGTAATTCTCCCTCTTTACAAAGCATTGGTAAGACCTCATTTGGAATATGCAGTTAAATTTTGGAATCCTGTGTACAAAAAGGACATCTTTGAAATGAAAAGGGTTCAGAGAAGGGCAACTAAATTAATTGGGGGAGCTTGAATATAAAGTGAGACTGGAAAAGTTACAATTATGTACGCTGGAGAAAAGGCGCTTGCATGGGCATATGATTACTGTGTATAAATAAATCTGGGGCATTCTTCACCAATAGAACATGTCAGAGGACACAAGGACATCCCTTAAGACTTGAAGAAAAAAGGTTTAGGCTTCAAGTTCAAGAAGGGTTTTTCACTGTGAGAACGTTAAAGCTATGGAACTGTCTTCCAGTGGACGTTGTTATGGCAGGTTCATTGGTCAGTTTCAGTTTCAAAAAAAAGCTGGATGAGTTTCTGCAAACAAGGAATGTTGCAAGTTACTGGTATTGATACATAAAGTAGAGTTGATCCAGGGAAAATTCCGATTGCCACTTGGAGTCAGGAAGGAATTGTTTCCCCCCTTCATAAATTTGGTGGGTTTTTTTTGCCTTCCTCTGGATCAACAGTTAGGCAGGAAATTAGGATATTGCTAGATGGGTTCGACTGGATGGACATATGTCTTTGTTAAAACTCAAATACTATTATTTTAATCGTGGGAGATATTATTACAATATATGGGCATTCAATGTTATTAATGGTATGTTATATAGGGGAGATAAATGATTACATTATATAGGGGAGATACACAATGTAATAACTAGTATTTAAATCGTGGGAGATATTATTACAATATATGGGCATTCAATGTGATAGCTAGTATGTTATATAGGGGAGATAAACAATTACATTATATAGGGGAGATACACAATGTAATAACTAGTATTTTAATCGTGGGAGATATTATTACAATATATGGCCATTCAATGTGATAACTGGTATGTTATATAGGGGAGATAAATGATTACATTATATAGGGGAGATACACAATGTAATAACTAGTATTTTAATCGTGGGAGATATTTTTACTATATATGGGCATTCAATGATTCAATGTGATAGCTGGTATGTTATATAGGGGAGATAAACAATTACATTATATAGGGGAGATACACAATGTAATAACTAGTATTTTAAACATGGGAGATATTATTACTCCATATGGGCATTTAATGTGATAACTGGTATGTTATATAGGGGAGATAAATGATTACATTATATAGTGTAGATACACAATGTGATAACTAGTATTTTAATCGTGGGAGATATTACTATATATGGGCATTCAATGTGATAACTGGTATGTTATATAGGGGAGATAAACAATTACATTATATAGGGGAGATACACAATGTAATAACTAGTATTTTAATTATGGGAGATAGTATTACTCCATATGGGCATTCAATGTGATAACTGGTATGTTATATAGGGGAGATAAATGATTACATTATATAGGGGAGATACACAATTTGATAACTAGTATTTTAATTGTGGGAGATATTATTACTATATATGGGCATTCAATGTGATAACTGGTATGTTATATAGGGGAGATAAACAATTACAATATATAGGGGAGATACACAATGTAATAACTAGTATTTTAATCACGGGAGATATTATTACTCCATATGGACATTCAATGTAATAACTAGTATGTTATATAGGGGAGATAAATGATTACATTATATATATGGGAGATTATCCAAAGGTGGGTACAAACAATAACGAGGAAGGGCGATACCATTGGATACAACTTTATCGTCCCTTTCTCATTACTGTGTGTTGCACATTTCTGAACAATTGTGGCATTCACCATTGGCCTTGCGATCATTCGGAAATGCCTGAAAATTTCCCTCGCCCGCAGTTGTCTCCCTGTACTAAAGTATGGGGAGTCAGCCATGGCTGAGGGAAATCTGCAGTCCCGAGCATTCTCCCTATGCTTTACATATGGAGAATGATCAGCACTGTGTCTAGCGTGCTTGTTACCCAGCATAAGCTTTGCACAGACATGCGATCGTGGGTGCCATTCCGCGACGCGCGATGCGCATGATCGCTCCTTACGGCTGACAATCCTTACAGTCGGCACCCACGATCACATGTGTGTACAAAGCTTAAGAGTTACTGTCTGTGTATGAAAATGCACAATTGCACAAATCTTTTAAAGGGTATGTCCACCCCCCAAACTAAATTTTAGTATGTGGCCATGGCTGACTCCCCATACTTTAGTACAGGGAGACAACTGCGGGCGAGGGAAATTTTCAGGCATTTCCGAATGATCGCAAGGCCAATGGTGAATGCCACAATTGTTCAGAAATGTGCAACACACAGTAATGAGAAAGGGACGATAAAGTTGTATCCAATGGTATCGCCCTTCCTCGTTATTGTTTGTACCCACCTTTGGATAATCTCCCATATATAATGTAATCATTTATCTCCCCTATATAACATACTAGTTATTACATTGAATGTCCATATGGAGTAATAATATCTCCCGTGATTAAAATACTAGTTATTACATTGTGTATCTCCCCTATATTTGTAATTGTTTATCTCCCCTATATAACTACCAGTTATCACATGAATGCCCATATATAGTAATAATATCTCCCACAATTAAATACTAGTTATCAATTGTGTCTCCCCTATATAATGTAATCATTTATCTCCCCTATATAACATACCAGTTATCACATTGAATGCCCATATGGAGTAATACTATCTCCCATAATTAAATACTAGTTATTACATTTGTATCTCCCTATATATGTAATTGTTTATCTCCCCTATATAACATACCAGTTATCACATTGAATGCCCATATATAGTAATATCTCCCACGATTAAAATACTAGTTATCACATTGTGTATCTACACTATATATGTAATCATTTCTCCCCTATATAACATACCAGTTATCACATTAAATGCCCTATGGAGTAATAATACCTCCATGTTTAAAATACTAGTTATTACATTGTGTATCTCCCCTATATAATGTAATTGTTTATCTCCCCTATATAACATACCGCATCACATTGAATCATTGAATGCCCATTATAGTAATTCTCCCACGATAAAATACTAGTTATTACTTGTGTACTCCCCTATATAATGTAATCATTTATCTCCCCTATAACATACCAGTTATCACATTGAATGGCCATAATATTGTAATAATATCTCCCACGATTAAAATACTAGTTATTACATTGTGTATCTCCCCTAATAATGTAATTGTTTATCTCCCCTATATAACATACTAGCTATCCATTGAATGCCCATATATTGTAATAATATCTCCCACGATTTAAATACTAGTTATTACATTGTGTATCTCCCTATATAATGTAATCATTTATCTCCCCTATATAACATACCATTAATAACATTGAATGCCCATATATTGTAATAATATCTCCCACGATTAAAATAATAGTATTTGAGTTTTAACAAAGACATATGTCCATCCAGTCGAACCCATCTAGCAATATCCTAATTTCCTGCCTAACTGTTGATCCAGAGGAAGGCAAAAAAAAACCCACCAAATTTATGAAGGGGGGAAACAATTCCTTCCTGACTCCAAGTGGCAATCGGAATTTTCCCTGGATCAACTCTACTTTATGTATCAATACCGTAACTTGCAACTTCCTTGTTTGCAAACTCATCCAGCTTTTTTTGAAACTGAAACTGACCAATGAACCTGCCATAACAACGTCCACTGGAAGACAGTTCCATAGCTTTAACGTTCTCACAGTGAAAAACCCTTCTTGAACTTGAAGCCTAAACCTTTTTTCTTCAGTCTTAAGGGATGTCCTTGTGTCCTCTGACATGTTCTATTGGTGAGATGCCCCAGATTTATTTATCCACAGTAATCATATGCCCATGCAAGCGCCTTTTCTCCAGCGTACATTGTAACTTTTCCAGTCTCACTTTATATTCAAGCCCCCAATTAATTTAGTTGCCCTTCTCTGAACCCTTTTCATTTCAAGATGTCCTTTTTGTACACAGGATTCCAAAATTTAACTGCATATTCCAATGAGGTCTTACCATGCTTTGTAAAGAGGGAGAATTACATTTTCCTCCTTGAATCCATACCTCTCTTTATACAAGAACATACCATGCTGCTCTGGCTGTTGCCGCCTGGCACTGCTTGCTACCTTTAAGTTTGTTATCCACCAAAATCCCAAGATCCCTTTCCAACAAGGATTCACTAAACACGGCCATTTACCATTTATAGTAAGCAGCACAAGGATTTTAAGTCCAAATTGCATCACCTTACATTTATCAACATTGAATCTCATCTGCCACTTAGAGCAGCCCAATGTGACAATCTATCTAGATCCCCATGCAACGATTGCACATCCTCTGAAGTTTTTAATGGTCAACAAAGTTTTGTGTCGTCAGCAAACACAGAAACCTTGCTGCAAAACCCACTTCCAAATCATTAAAATAGATTAAATAGAAGCGGACAAGCATCCACCTTACTCCCTAAGCTGGCATAGGCGCACTCCGGAAAAAGAATCACTGAGGTGAGGTGAGTGAATCAAACAAATCTTTTATTGAGCCAGAACATTAAAAAACATAATCAAGGGCGTTTATTTTTTTTAATGTTCTGGCTCAATAAAGATGTGTTTGATTCACTCACCTCAACTCAGTTGATTCTTCTTCCGGAGTGCCCTATGCCAACTTGGCGAGTAAGGTGGATGCTTTTATTGATACGGACGAAGCGAAGGGTCCGGGGCTGGCAGCACCTGGGCCACCCAGGTGGACGGGTGAGTATTTTGTTTGTTTGGAGACAAGTGAAATTATTGTATACCGTGCCACAAACAAGCGAGGCAGTTGTGAGCCGAGCGGAGGGTCTACTTACTTCCTCAGTTACTTCCTCCTAGTTATTACATTGTGTTGCTCCCCTATATAACATACTAGTTATCACATTGAACGTCCATATGGAGTATAATAGCTACTATATTAATATACAGTTATTATATTGTGTAGCTCCCTTATTAATGTAATAATTCATCTCCCCTATATAACATACTAGTTATCACATTGACCGTCCATATGGTGTAATATAGCTCCCATAATTAATATACTAGTTATTACATTGTGTAGCTCCATTATATAACATACTAGTTATCACAATGAACGTCCATATGGAGTAATAATAGCTACCATAATTAATATACTAGTTATTACATTGTGTAGCTCCCCTTTATAACATACTAGTTAGCACATTGAACATCCACATGGTGCAATAATAGCTCCCATAATTAATATACTAGTTATTACATTGTGTGGCTCCCCTTTATAATGTAATAATTCATCTCTCCTATATAAAATACTAGTTATCACATCGAACGTCCATATGGGGTAATAATAGCTCCCATAATTAATATACTAGTTATTACATTGTGTAGCTCCCCTATATAACATACTAGTTAGCACATTGAACGTCCACATGGTGCAATAATAGCTCCCATAATTAATATACTAGTTATTACATTGTGTGGCTCCCCTATATAATGTTATAATTCATCTCCCCTATATAAAATACTAGTTATCACATCGAACATCCATTGGGGTAATAATAGCTCCCATAATTAATATACTAGTTATTACATGTGTAGCTCCCCTAAACATATTAGCTATCACATTGAACGTCCATATGGAGTAATATAGCTCCCATAATAAATATACTAGTTATTACATTGTGTTGCTCCCCTATATAACATACTAGTTATCACATTGAATGTCCATATGGTGTAATAATAGCTCCCACAATTAAATTAGTTTATAACATTGTGTAGCTCCTCTATATAACATACTAGTTATCACATTGAACGTCCATATGTTGTAATAATAGCTCCCATAATTAATATACAGTTATTACATTGCTCCCCTATATAACATACTAGTTTATCACACTGAATGTCCATGTTGTAATAATAGCTCCCATAATTAATATACTAGTTATTACATTGAGTACCTCCCTAATAACATACTAGTTAGCATATTGAACGTCCATATTATATAATAATGCTCCCATAATATACTAGTTATTACATTGTGTAGCTCCCCTATATAACATACTAGTTATCACATTAAAGTCCATATGGTGTGATAATAGCTCCCATAATATACTAGTTATTACATTGTGTAGCTCCCTATATACATACTAGTTATCACATTGAACGTCCATATGTTGTATAATAGCTCCCATATTAATATACTAGTTATTACATTGCTCCCCTATATAACATACTAGTTATCACATTGAATGTCCATATGGTGAAATAATAGCTCCCATATATACTAGTTTATACATTGTGTACTCCTCTTATAATGTAATAATTATCTCCCCTATATAACTTACTAGTTATCACTGAATTCCGGCCATATAGTTGCTGAGGGAAATCTGCAGTCCCGAGCATTCTCCCTATGCTTTACATATGGAGAATGATCAGCACTGTGTCTAGCGTGCTTGTTACCCAGCATAAGCTTTGCACAGACATGCGATCGTGGGTGCCATTCCGCGACGCGCGATGCGCATGATCGCTCCTTACGGCTGACAATCCTTACAGTCGGCACCCACGATCACATGTGTGTACAAAGCTTAAGAGTTACTGTCTGTGTATGAAAATGCACAATTGCACAAATCTTTTAAAGGGTATGTCCACCCCCCAAACTAAATTTTAGTATGTGGCTGGAAATGGCTATAAACCATGCGAGGTGTATAGCACTGACAGGTCCCTACAAATGTACTTACCAGCCTTTGTTCCCCCGACGTCTTCTGCTTAACATCTGCGTCTTTCCGAGCACAGAAGTCAAGCAGGAGGGGCTTGACCAGCATCCACTCCTGTGATTGGCTATGGCATCACAGCCAATCACACGAACGGATGCCGGTCGAGCCCCTCCTGCTTGACTTCTGTGCACGGAAAAGGCACGGGAGTTAAGCAGAAGGCGTTGGGGGATGGAAGGCTGGTAAGTAGATTTGTGGGGACCTGTCAGTGCTATACACCTAGCAAGGTCGAGGTTTATAGCCATTTCCAGCCACATACTAAAATTTAGTTTGGGGGGTGGACATACCCTTTAAAAGGTGACCTGGTTTGAGCAGGTCAGGCTGTGACTTTTAAAGTGTGTGGATGGTTTAATCTTCTCATTAGGATAATGAGAAATTGCATTTTAATGTGTAAAGCTTGCGATATCTGACTCCCGACTGACGAAAGTGAATCGCACATCCTAGCTGTAGGCACAAATAACACAACGAATGTCCAGATTAGTAAACAGAAGACATTAAGTTAGTGGTAGCTAGATTTGTAATTCATTGTCAAAAAGGATCTTACAGGGAAGACTGCAAAGTGTTTCTAATTCAGTCACATCATTTCAAATATTAAAATGATTTTTTTTTACAATCTTTTTAAGCCCTGCAGAAGGGAAATAATAAATATGGGTTATTGTATTACAATTATTCATGGTATTTCATATCCCCCACTGATGTAAGTGAGAATCAAAGGAAAGAGAATGTTATGACTTTAGAAAATGGATGGCTTTTTTGCCTTGATACTATGTATGTGTATAATTTTATTTATAAAGCGCCACTTGGGTACGCAGCATTGTACATTAAAAATACAAAATATACAGACAAGTGCAATTATACAGAATAATAAAAATTAAATTAAATGCAATTTCATACATACATTAAGAAAGCATATATATGTTAAATTGATATAAGTGCAACAAGCCTTGACACATTAGAATGAGATCCTGCCCCGAAGAGCTTACAATCTAAGTGGAGGGACAACATACAGATACAAGGGGGATGGGTACAAAGTGCATAAAATGCTACACATCTATATAATATTGTTTATTGTTTATGGTTATATAATAATAACTAAGGGCAAGTTTCTTTTCTTTGCATTTCCTTTTAATTGAAAACTACAATATTAGCATGTCATTATATGTAAAACTTGGTTAACAAATCTTCAAACTTTCTAAAAATCCTTCAGTGCTAATTAGTCTTGTCTGTATGAAAACACCAACATGAAACAATTGGCAACATTACCACACACGATTTATTTAGTAGAGTCTGGTCTAATATTGCTGGGAAAATAGTTTTTTTTCTATTGCTGGATCTATATGGAAATTTAATATAACGTCCTCATTACATTTCTTATTTATCAAAGTTTCAATTAAAAAACCCATCTAGCATTTCTCTTTACTCCAGGCACAAACTATCCTTTCCTATGCTGTTCCCTAGTTTTGTGCTCTAAAGTGGGAGACAAAAAGTGCTGTTCGTAAATCAAACTATGCTAATTACACTAATTACATTAATCTCTAGTTCGATTAACAAATCAAAGTACCTGATGGGTTTCCTGCTATTTTCTTTATTACTCACCCACTTGTAATTGTACGATCGCTGAGCTAAACGTTCCAATGTGATTATTAAATCAATGTTCCCCTGTAATGGTACGTTCCAAATAATGTCGTTCCAAAGAATACGGTAATGTCAGCTGATGCTTTACCTGTCTCTCTAGACATTGGAACGTTCGGAGTTCATTAATTAGTAACCTTGTATCAATTCAATAGCTGGGTAATCGCTGTGAGTTAAAGTTCCATCGTATTAACATATGATTAAACATTCCATCCACTAGGTGTATTACATGTTGAATACAATGGCACCCCATAAATCCACCGAACTCCATTGATTGCATTATAAATTGCTTTTGGAATCGACAATTTCAGTAAATCAGTCCATTGCACCTACTGTTTGTTTTTTGTTACTATGTATTATTAACTCCCAATCTCTGCTATTTACCTATAACAATAGGGACAGTGTGTGGGATCCATAGTAATCCAATCCATCCATCTCTCGTTATCGTTATCTACATAGGTTACAAGGGAACTGTTATTGCTTTTCGCTTGTCCTGATCCAGTGAGACAGTGGTGCCTGACGGGAAAATACATTTTTTCTACAGTTTTATCAGAGAACATAACTATATAATCTATAGACTATAGTCACAGCGAACACAGCTATGCAGTAATTAACGCGGAGTATTTTCCGGGCTAAAAATGAGCGTCCCTGGGTGGGCTCGAACCACCAACCTTTCGGTTAACACCCGAACGCGCTAACCGATTGCGCCACAGAGACCTCGTGTTAAGAAACCCTGTTTTCTGCTCTGGAGAGAGTCATGATCAAAGCCGGTTATAATTAATAAGAGTGGGAGTGTGCGCGTGGATGCTGCCCCTATGTTAAATCACGTGATAGTCACTGACAGCGCTCAAATATTCCCCTCCAATAAGACCCACCCGCTTCCAGCTTCAGCCACCACCCCAGGTACCTCCTCTCTCCCACCTGGAAACTTCAAATACAATTTCCTTATATGGGTGAGACAATGAAATAACTGTATATTAATAATGGGATATATTACAATATATGGGCCGGAATTCCATGTGATAACTAGTAAGTTATATAGGGGAGATAAATTATTACATTATAAGAGGGCTCACAATGTAATAACTAGTATATTTGGGAGCTATTATTTCACCATATGGACTTCAATGTGATAACTAGTATGTTATATAGGGGAGCAATGTAATAACTAGTATATTATTATGGGAGCTATTATTACAACATATGGACGTTCATGTGATAACTATATGTTATATAGGGGAGCTACACAATGTAATAACTAGTTATTATGGAGCTATTATCACACCTATGGCACGTTAATGTGATAACTAGTATGTTATATAGGGGAGCTACACAATGTAATAACTAGTATATATGGGAGCTATTATTATATATATGGACGTTCAATATGCTAACTAGTATGTTATATAGGAGGAGTACTCAATGTAATAACTAGTATATTAATTTATGGAGCTATTATTACAACATGGACTTTCAGTGTGATAAACTATATGTTATATAGGGGAGCAATGTAATAACTATTATATAATTATGGGAGCTATTATACAACATATGGACGTCAATGTGATAACTAGTATGTTATATAGAGAGCTACACAATGTTATAACTAATATATTAATTATGGGAGCTATTTATTACACCATATGGACATTCAATGTGATAACTAGTATGTTATAGGGGAGCAACACAATGTAATAACTAGTAATATTATTATGGGAGCTATTATTACTCCATATGGACGTTCAATGTGATAGCTATATGTTATATGGGAGCTACCAATGTAATAACTAGTATATTAATTATGGGAGCTATTATTACCCCATATGGATGTTCGATGTGATAACTAGTATTTTATATAGGGGAGATGAATTTAACATTATATAGGGAGCCACACAATGTAATAACTAGTATATTAATTATGGGAGCTATTATTGCACCATGTGGACGTTCAATGTGCTAACTAGTATGTTATTAGGGGAGCTCACACATGTAATAACTAGTATATTAATTATGGGACTATTATTACCCCATATGGACGTTCGATGTGATAACTATATTTTATATAGGAGAGATGAATTATTACATTATAAAGGGGACCACACAATGTAATAACTAGTATATAATTATGGGAGCTATTATTGCACCATGTGGATGTTCAATGTGCTAACTAGTATGTTATAAGGGGAGCTACACATGTATACTAGTATTTAATTATGGTAGCTATTATTCCCATATGGACGTTCATTGTGATAACAGTATGTTATATAATGGAGCTACACAATGTAATAACTAGTATATTAATTATGGGAGCTATTATTACACCATATGGACGGTCAATGTGATAACTAGTATGTTATATAGGGAGATGAATTATTACATTATATAAGGGAGCACACAATATAATAACTAGATTAATTATAGTAGCTATATTACTCCATATGGACGTTCAATGTGATAACTAGTATGTTATATGGGGAGCAACACAAGGTAATAACTAGGAAGGAAGTAACTGAGGAAGTAAGTAGACCCTCCGCTCGGCTCACAACTGCCCGCTTGTTTGTGGCACGGTATACAATAATTTCACTTGTCTCCAAACAAACAAATTACTCACCCGTCCACCTGGGTGGCCCAGGTGCTGCCAGCCCCGACCCTTCGCTTCGTCCTTATCAGTAATACAAGCATCCACCTTACTCGCCAAGTTGGCATAGGCGCACTCCGGAAGAAGAATCACTGAGTTGAGGTGAGTGAATCAAACACATCTTTTATTGAGCCAGAACATTAAAAAACATAAACGCCCTTGATTATTTTTTTAATGTTCTGGCTCATAAAAGATTTGTTTGATTCACTCACCTCCACTCAGTGATTCTTTTTCCGGAGTGCGCCTATGCCAGCTTAGGGAGTAAGGTGGATGCTTGTCCGCTTCTATTTAATCTATTTATTAATGATTTGGAATGGGTTTTGTCAAGTTTTCTGTGTTTCTGACGACACAAAACTTTGTTGACCATTAAAAACTTCAGAGGATGTGCAATCGTTGCATGGGTCTAGATGATTGTCACATTGGGCTGCTAAGTGCAGATGAGATTCAATGTTGATAAATGTAAGTGATGCAATTTGGACTTAAAATCTTGTGCTGCTTATACTATAAATGGTAAATGGCTCTGTGTTTAGTGAATCCTTGTTGGAAAGGGATCTTGGAGTTTGGTGGATAACAAACTTAAAGGTAGCAAGCAGTGCCAGGCGGCAACAGCCAGAGCCAGCATGTATTGTCTTGTATAGAGAGGTATGATTCAAGGGAGGAAAATTATTCTCCCTCTTTACAAAGCATTGTAAGACCTCTTTGGAATATCAGTTAAATTTTGGAATCCTGTGTACAAAAAGGACATCTTTGAAATGAAAAGGGTTCAGAGAAGGGCAACTAATTAATTGGGGGACTTGAATATAAAGTGAGACTGGAAAAGTTACAATTATGTACGCTGGAGAAAAGGCGCTTGCATGGGCATATGATTACTGTGTATAATAAATCTGGGGCATTCTTCACCAATAGAACATGTCAAGGACACAAGGACATCCCTTAAGACTTAAGAAAAAAGGTTTAGGCTTCAAGTTCAAGAAGGGTTTTTCACTGTGAGAACGTTAAAGCTATGGAACTGTCTTCCAGTGACGTTGTTATGGCAGGTTCATTGGTCAGTTTCAGTTTCAAAAAAAGCTGTGAGTTTCTGCAAACAAGGATGTTTGCAAGTTACTGGTATTGATACATAAAGTAGAGTTGATCCAGGGAAAATCCCGATTGCCACTTGATCAGAGGAATTGTTTCCCCCCTTCATAAATTTGGTGGGTTTTTTTTTGCCTCCTCTGATCAACAGTTAGGCAGGAAATTAGGATATTGCAAGATGGGTTCGACTGATGGACATATGTCTTTGTTAAAACTCAAATACTATTATTTTAATCGTGGGAGATATTATTACAATATATGGGCATTCAATGTTATTAATGGTATGTTATATAGGGGAGATAATGATTACTTATATAGGGGAGATCACAATGTAATAACTATTATTTAAATCGTGGGAGATATTATTACAATATATGGGCATTCAATGTGATAGCTAGTATGTTATATAGGGGAGATAAACAATTACATTATATAGGGGAGATACACAATGTAATAACTAGTATTTTAATCGTGGGAGATATTATTACAATATATGGCCATTCAATGTGATAACTGGTATGTTATATAGGGAGATAAATGATTACATTATATAGGGGAGATACACAATGTAATAACTAGTATTTTAATCGTGGGAGATATTTTTACTATATATGGGCACTGATTCAATGTGATAGCTGGTATGTTATATAGGGGAGATAACAATTACATTATATAGGGGAGATACACAATGTAATAACTAGTATTTTAAACATGGGAGATATTATTACTCCATATGGGCATTTAATGTGATAACTGGTATGTTATATAGGGGAATAAATGATTACATTATATAGTGGTAGATACACAATGTGATAACTAGTATTTTAATCGTGGGAGATATTACTATATATGGGCATTCAATGTGATAACTGGTATGTTATATAGGGGAGATAAACAATTACATTATATGGGGAGATACACAATGTAATAACTAGTATTTTAATTATGGAGAAGTATTACTCCATATGGAATTCAATGTGATAACTGGTATGTTATATAGGGGAGATAAATGATTACATTATATAGGGGATACACATTTTGATAACTAGTATTTTAATTGTGGGAGATATTATTACTATATATGGGCATTCAATGTGATAACTGGTATGTTATATAGGGGAGATAAACAATTACAAATATAGGGGAGATACACAATGTATAACTAGTATTTTAATCACGAGATTTATTACTCCATATGGACATTCAATGTAATAACTAGTATGTTATATAGGGGAGATAAATGATTACATTATATATATGGGAGATTATCCAAAGGTGGGTACAAACAATAACGAGGAAGGGCGATACCATTGGATACAACTTTATCGTCCCTTTCTCATTCTGTGTGTTGCACATTTCTGAACAATTGTGGCATTCACCATTGGCCTTGCGATCATTCGGAAATGCCTGAAAATTTCCCTCGCCCGCAGTTGTCTCCCTGTACTAAGTATGGGAGTCAGCCATGGCTGAGGGAAATCTGCAGTCCCGAGCATTCTCCCTATGCTTTACATATGGAGAATGATCAGCACTGTGTCTAGCGTGCTTGTTACCCAGCATAAGCTTTGCACAGACATGCGATCGTGGTGCCATTCCGCGCACGCGCATCGCATGATCGCTCCTTACGGCTGACAATCCTTACAGTCGCACCCACGATCACATGTGTGTACAAAGCTTAAAGTTACTGTCTGTGTTGAAATGCACAATTGCACAAATCTTTTAAGGGTATGTCCACCCCCCAAACTAAATTTTAGTATGTGCTGGAAATGGCTATACACTCGACCTTGCTAGGTGTATAGCACTGACAGTCCCCACAAATCTACTTACCAGCCTTCCATCCCCCAACCCTTCTGCTTAACTCCCGTGCCTTTTCCGTGCACAGAAGTCAAGCAGGAGGGGCTCGACCGGCATCCGTTCGTGTGATTGGCTGTGATGCCATAGCCAATCACAGGAGTGGATGCTGGTCAAGCCCCTCCTGCTTGATTCTGTGCTCGGAAAGACGCAGATGTTAAGCAGAAGACGTCGGGGAACAAAGCTGGTAAGTACTTTGTAGGGACCTGTCAGTGCTATACACCTCGCATGGTTTATAGCCATTTCCACTCTCTCCTACCTACACTACTATGCCACACTGAAAGCGATGCACAGGCACTATGGGGCTGTGCATCATAGATGGCTGCCTCTCTCCTACCTACACTACTTTTCCACACTGAAAGCGATGCACAGGCACTATGGGGAATGGGAAAGGGCTGTGCATCATGGGTGGCTGTCTCTCTTCTACCTACACTACTATGCCACACTGAAAGCGATGCACAGTCACTATGGGGCTGTGCATCATAGATGGCTGCCTCTCTCCTATCTACACTACTTTTCCACACTGAAAGCAATGCACAGGCACTATAGGAAATGGCAAAAGGCTGTGAATCATCGGTGGCTGTCTCTCTCCTACCTACACTACTATGCCACACTGAAAGCGATGCACAGGCACTATGGGGCTGTGCATCATAGATGCCACATACTAAAATTTAGTTTGGGGGGTGGACATACCCTTTAAAAGTGTGAGAATGAGGGTCAGAGGCCAGGAATTGAGGAGTGGATTATAATTGATATTTTACAGCCTACATGAAATTTTAAGGATATTAGATGTCACCTTTTTTGAAAGCAGGAAACTCGTTGGTTACTTTTAATATCTTTATAATTTAAAGTACAAACATGGAAAAGATAATCAATGCACATTCCTATGCCCCATACAATATCATATTATCTGCACACTGGCATACTTACTTTATAAACAAAGGGGTTTTAGTATACATTACTGTGATCACATGAATGAAAAGCCTTCCAACCACGTCAAGGTAACCCCAGTCTGGAAGGTCCACACTAAATGGACTGTGTATAATGTGGATGGTTCTGTAAAAGGCAAGCTGCCTTCCTGTCTGTAAACCACTTAATGAGAAGCTGGGGACATTAAAAGATCCTTTGGAATTTAATAATGGAATTATGGTTAAATGGTTACCATTAAAAAATGGTTAGACAAGTTACAAATACACCAACTGTATAGAGTTCTTCCTCTATACCACAATTTACCAATCAACCAATTATTGGTCTGAGCCATGCTTACAGCGCTTTGAGTCCTATGGGAGAAAAGCGCTTTACAAATGTTGTTTGTTGTTGTTAGTCGAATATATAGGCAAATTTTTTTTTGTTAAAAATATATTTGTTATATTTTTAATTCATTTAAAATACGAAACTTATTATCATAGCCAGACTTTTTGGCAGACCATATCAGATGTCTGAAACATGCTATTGTGTTTTATTATATACTGTATTGGCAAAACACAAATGCTTTGGCAAAAATACTTTGTCAACTTGATCAATTATAGAGCCAATTAAAAAGTGAATGGGGACAATATTGTATGTGGTATAATAATCACTTCATGTGAGGTGGCTGACCACAATATCAAACATCCACAATTGAGGGAAAACCAGAATATATCTAGAATTTCAGGAAGAAACATTTTAAATACAAATTCTTGGAAGTTCATAAGCGATTTAGCTATTGAAGAACATAACCCCCCTGGTAGTCAGTATTTATAACATGAGAGAAGGGACCATGTCCATTATCTGTAGTCTAAAAGTCTGTACACATAAGCCATTCACAGGGCCGTATGTAATTCCCTGACTATCGATCAGGCAGGGCCGTAATTACCAGGGGAGTAGACCCTATGGCAAATATAGCTTCCTTACAGAAAATTACTGCATTAAGCAGAGGCCCCATCATAGTTTTTAGTAGACCTGCTGGCATGAATATTGGGCCAAAGTCAGCCTGTGTGCACCAGGCCTTAAACCAGCACATCTATTTCCTCTTTATATGTACAGTATAAAATATAAAAATAGAAAAGGGTTCAGAGGGGAGTAGCTACACTACAGAAAATTATTTTCTGCAGCATGGAGGGATCTGGAGGTTGGCAGAGTCCTCCAGGAGGACGGAGGAGGTAGATACATTTTACACACAGGACGGCTCATTACTCTTCACTTTCCTGGACTTCAGATAGGCCCTGCAGGACAACTATATGGAGTAGAGGAGAAAGGTAAGTTTTTTTTAACACTACACAGTGGGGCCAGCAGTGGGTTAAATTTTAGTATTGAGGGTGGATAGGTTCCCTCAAAAAGTTTTTGCATAAATTGAAGAATGGGAGTGTTTTGTGAAGAACGGAAAGTCAAAATTAGTTCCAAATTGCCTGACATGTCCTCCATTCTGTAGAATCTAAAATTTACAGTGCAACTTTTCAAGCTTACCAACAGTAGGTTGGAGTACTTAAATAAAGCTATTTTCGAAAATTCTCCAAAATAGCCTTGAATGTTCGATAATCTTCGAAAATACGATCGTCAAATATTTTTAATTTTCCGACTGTATTTTCGAGTACTATCAAACGTTCAAGGATATTTTGGAGAATCTTCGAAAATAGCTTGAACGTTCGGTAGCTTGTCCTGAAATCTGAGCATCTGAGCATTTGGATTCCATCTCTACTTAGCATGCCTTTTTTTTTTGAGGTCTGTTTCTTTATGCAGCATTGCATTTTGCTTTGTCTTTGTACCAGTACTCACCCTCCTGGTTACCTCTGATACAAGCTCGAATATTTGCCTCATATATGCAGAAAATTGCAAAGAAGAGCAGCACTCTAAAAATTCAATTTCTTTATTACATGGTTCACGTCAGCACAGTACATAGAGTGGTATGAAGTGAACCATGACATATTGGTAGGAGATCAAGTTTTAATGAAGATTTCATAAAGAAATTAAATTTTAAGAATGCTGTTCTTCGGATTTATGTGCTTGTGTTTTCCAAGGGATCGTGGGTAAAAATGCAGAACAAAATGCATGTACAGTATGTTTTTGTTCAGTTGCACATGCTTTTTTTTCTGCGTTGCCATAGACTTGCAATCTGGACAGAAACAAAACAATAATATCTTCATAAAGTGGACAGGATCACAATGCACGTTATGTGTGATTGGCAAACCGAAATGTAAATCACAACAGCTTGGAATTCAGCTATAGTTTTACCATTTATTTCTCATTTTATAACCTCATAAATGCTACTACTAAAAACTAGGAAACATTTGAATTTATTGTGCATTAAGAATTAATGTGCAGTTAATTATTTTTATATTATGCACATTTTTTCCTTTTGCATTTATAGGTTATTTGATTTTGCAAATATCTGGTTTTCAGTTATCTTGCCATACTGGAGTTTGCAACAAGAAGCGCAGATAGTAGTAACATTGCTTACGGCTTATGTTCATCAGGGTTATTCAATTAAAGTTCTCATCATTTAAAATAGTGTTAATTTTACCCCAACCAATCAGATGTTAGCTTTCAAATGTTAAATAAGATCTGAATGGTTGGGGCAAAGTTAGCACCATTTTAACCGATAAGAACTTTTATTGACTCTCCCTGATGTGTGCAAAATGCTGTTATAAAAAAAAATCAAATAATTAAATCCTTCTATAGGACTCTAATTTCCATCCAATTTTTTTTTTGTAAGGCGAATCAGGTGTATCAGTAATTCCTCCAATAAGCTGGTGATCATATTCGGTTCTCATACAGTAGCACTCCTCACAATAAAAGATGTTTTTCCTAACTTTTGTTGATGATTAAATATACTCGCTTTCCCCTGCCAGGCTTGGAGGTGATTGATAACTTCACGCGCTCTGTATCTATTTGCATTTTTTTTTTCTACTTCCTCACTTTGAATGCATTGTAGTTGAGTTTTTTGAAGGTTGCAGTAAAAAATGTCAGGCGGAATTTCTGTCAGATTATAAAGGTTGTCATGGAAACTATTGTGCGTAAGAAGCGGAGCAACTCATTTTTAACTCTTTTCACAGTATTCCATAACACACTGCAGTGATTGAAAGGTTTACCTAAAGGTTGTTCTTCTGTCCAGAACGCTACACACCTTCATGGGAATGCATTAGGAACCAGGGTTTAGTAAATATATTTACGGAATACAGTCAAAAGACTTGATTAACAAAAAGTCTTGATGCGAATGAAAGAAATAAAAGATAAGGAAAATGTAACACAGAACACTTGAAAAGAAGACAGAGTTGATATTTATATTTACTTATTAAATTGATCAAATGTATAAGATTATTAGATCAGCAAAGTTCCAGATGTACTGTGGCACTGTTGTTGGCTAATTAGCCAGACAAGTTGGAAATCCTCTCAGCCCCCTATTTCCAGGGCTACACAAACCAAGCAAGGTGTAGAGTAGAGGAGCGCACTACTTGATGAATTCATTTATCTAGTGCAAAAGCATAACATACAACGTTTCGGGACTCACTTGATAAGCCTATTATAACATAACCCTCCAGTGTTGTGAAGTTATGAATGTCAACATTCTTGATGGCAGTGGGGACATTTTTAGCGAGTCAGACAATTTTATCACAAGGAGGTGGAAGCCAATTAAGTGGAAGCAATAATAAGTTTCTATATCCACAGCTGTCAAATTCAGTTCACTGTCTTGTGTACGCAGTAAAATTGTAAAATGTTTGGGGTGTGTGTACATAGCAACAACATTACAAACATAGAAATGCATGGATAGCAGCAGCATTACAAGAAGAAGAGAAATGTGAATTTTCATAGCTAAATAGTTTCTAGGAAAGGCATAAATGAAGGCCGACACTCTTCCGTGTTCTGTTACAGGGCATTGCAGGGTAAGGAGTGGTTTGCAAATATTTCCTGTTTCAGAGTTTCTGGGCAAGTGGTAAACGGTTTACATGGCTTATAAATGTGCAGAAAGGACTTGTCCATGAGCCATACATTTATCAGGTGCAATCGTACCACATTGTTAGGTAGCTGAATTGGTTACCTTCAATGGTAAGTTTGTAGAAGGAAGTTCTTGCTATTTTTTAGTTCACGTTCTTTGGGCCGTTGTAAAAAGTACTACATTGGTTGCCTTTGCTCATAGTGATCTTCATGTCTTGTTGGAGATTTGAAGCCCCACTCACATCCTCATTCTGTCCTTACAAACATAGGTTAAAATTATGTGTCTGACTGTAATCTTGAAATTAAAACTAAATTACAAGCCTGTTGTCCTAAATCCTTGTGTTGCATTGTAGTGTTGACCATTAGACTATACACCCCTAACTAGAACAAACTAACAGCCAGATGGGGAAGCAGGACACCCCCACTCACAAAGGATCTATCAGAATATGTCAAACTTCCTGAAGGGCACATTGAAAAGCAATGACAAAATCCTCCTTTGGCTGAGACCTACATGGACTCTTATCTTTTATCACCAGGGCCTTTTTTAGGCATAGGCCACATAGGCAAAGAACTAGGGCACCCAGTGTTGTCCCTAGCATCTCTCTGTCAGCTTTTACTTGCTGTGTTAAGCTAGGTACACACGATACAATAATTCGGCTCGACCGACCGACATTTCAGTGTTTTGGTTATTGCATAGTTCCTGGTGGCAGCCGTGTCCGACCACTGACCATTTGTTCATCCAAATCGGATGAACGATCGGACAGGTCGGAAAATCACAACCGATTGTGCGGTCCTCTATGGACCACACGATCGGTCGCGCCTAACTGTCAGACGCTTTTTATCATAGATAGCTGCCTCTCTCCTACCTACACTACTTTTCCACATTGAAAGCGATGCACAAGCACTATAGGGAATGGGAAAAGGCTGTGCATCATCGGTGGCTGTCTCTCTCCTACCTACACTACTATGCCAGCACTGAAAGCGATGCACAGGCACTATGGGGCTGTGCATCATAGATGGCTGCCTCTCTCCTACCTACACTACTTTTCCACACTGAAAGCGATGCACAGGCACTATGGGGAATGGGAAAGGGCTGTGCATCATGGGTGGCTGTCTCTCTCCTACCTACACTACTATGCCACACTGAAAGCGATGCACAGTCACTATGGGGCTGTGCATCATAGATGGCTGCCTCTCTCCTATCTACACTACTTTTCCACACTGAAAGCAATGCACAGGCACTATAGGAAATGGCAAAAGGCTGTGAATCATCGGTGGCTGTCTCTCTCCTACCTACACTACTATGCCACACTGAAAGCGATGCACAGGCACTATGGGGCTGTGCATCATAGATAGCTGCCTCTCTCCTATCTACACTACTTTTCCACACTGAAAGCGATGCACAGGCACTATGGGGAATGGGAAAGGGCTGTGCATCATGGGTGGCTGTCTCTCTCCTACCTACACTACTATGCCACACTGAAAGCGATGCACAGGCCTTTGGGGCTGTGCATCATAGACGACTGCCTCTCTCCTACCTACACTACTTTCCACACTTAAGCGATGCACAGGCAGGGCTGGCCTTAGGATAAATAGCACCCTGTGAAGATTTGTACTGACGCCAAGCACTCCCTCCCAAAAAAAACCCAAAAAAAACCCACCCCCCCTGGGCACACAAACAATACTCCGTTGAATGTGATTGTTCAAATCAAGTACCCCACCTGTGCTTATGTCTTTCAGTATCTTCAGTGCGTGCTTGTATATATGGTGCGTACATCTTAAATAAAGTTATATGTGTTGGGGCTTAGTGAGTGGTGAGGTGCTGATACATATATTTGATCTGGAGGACCGTAACTAGAGGGGCTGTGGCACTGATGCACAACCTTGAGCTACAGGTCCGTGACCTAAGACTCCCAGCTGTCGCCCCCTGGTAATGCAACCCATGCAGTCGCACAGGTCGCCCCTATCAAAGGCACAGGCACTAGGGAAAGGGCTGTGATCATGGGTGACTGTCTCTCTTCTACCTACACTACTATGCCACACTGAAAGTGATGCAGGCACTATGGGGCTGTGATATAGATGGCTGCCTCTCTCCTACCTACACTACTTTTCCACACTTAAAGCGATGCACAGGCACTATGGGAAAGGGCTATGCATCATGGGTGGCTGTCTCTCTTCTACCTGCACTACTATGCCACAGTAAAGCGATGCACAGGCACTATGGGAAGGAAAAAGGGATGACAGACACACAAACACACTGACAGACTCACATTTACACACTGCTATATACAAATCAATATAAACATAATAAATACATATATTTTAATTAATTATTCAGTACCAAGTGAGGAGAAAGTTGTGTGTAAGTAATACTAAGTTCAGTAATGAGCTGTGCTAATATCTCCTCTCAATGTACAGTAAACTCTATCTGATGCAGCAAAAAAAGTGCACGTGAAGAGAGGGAAAGTCTATAAGTCATGGGGACAAAGGGGGCGGGGTTATAACATGTCAGTTCAGCAGATAGACAACAAGCAGTGCAGCAGGGATCTTGGGTGGGGCACAGGGGAGTTTACTGTACAGAAGTTTGTAAAATATGTCATTTCTGAGAGTCACTTCCTTTAAGTTATGCCCATTTGTGAGACTACTATTCCCATTTTACATTTTTGCAACATTTTTAAGTGTATGATGTGGCTAAAGGACAATTATAGTCCTAAAATCTTCCGGGGTGACATTCTGAATCACTAAGTCCTCACCCTTCTGTATACTTTCTAAGTCAAGTTAGTGAACATTGGTTAAGTATACTAAAGGTCTGACTAACACTGCTAATGAACTGCAGGGCTGACTAACACTGCTATTGAACTGGAGGGCTGACTAACACTGCTAATTAACTGGAGGGCTGACTAACACAGCTAATGAACTGGACGGCTTACTAACACTGGCTAATGAACTGGAGGGCTGACTAACACAGCTAATGAACTGGACGGCTTACTAACACTGGCTAATGAACTGGAAGGCTGACTAACACAGCTAATGAACTGGACGGCTTACTAACACTGCTAATGAACTGGAGGGTTTACTAACACAGTTAATGAACTGGAGGGCTGACTAACACAGCTAATGAACTGGAGGGCTGACTAACACAGCTAATGAACTGGAGGGCTGACTAACACAGCTAATGAACTGGAGGGCTGACTAACACTGCTAATGATCTGGAGGGCTGACTAACACTGCTAATGAACTGGAGGGCTGACTAACATTGCTAATGAACTGTAGGGCTGATGACACTGCTAATGAAATGGAGGGCTGACTAAAGATGGCCATACACTATTACGATCGTAATTACGATCTTAAACCGACCGATATTTTGATAGACAGATGTAAAACCGACCGATATTTTGATAGACAAATGGACAATGTTAGGTGTATGTAGATGTACTATACAAATTGTTCAATATTCAATTTGTTTTGTGATTAATGTCAAATGTTGTCTATTGTGAGGTTACATTACATTAACACTTAATCGGAACTTTGGAAAACACTACAATCCTTTTACCAATCGACTTAAAAAAACGACTTTCCCGATCGTAATTACGATCAATATTACGATTTAATATTGCATAATAAGATCGGGAAAACGTACAATTTTTGGGCCAATCAGAAATGTCTGATTGTATGTCGGATTGTATATAACATCGGCCTAGTGTATGGTCACCTTAACACTGCTAATGAACTGGGCTGACTGGTAAATGATCTGAAGGAGGAGGATTTTCCTGTTCCTTGCCCATGCTAGAGCTAAGGTGTGTCAAGCATGTAACTTACTATTAGCTTCTGAGGCAGCCCAAATTTTTCAGCCCAGCCCAGGGGGCATTTGCCCCTCATCCTACTGGGCCAGTCCTCCCCTGTCCCTGATTCCTCCCATCCTCTCAACTTCCTCAAACCACTCCCCTGCCCTCCTCAGTACACTGTTGTAGTCGTTCATCTATCAAGTGTAAAACAATCGACCATGTATGGCTACAAATCAGGAAGAAGATATGATACACTGCTTTAAAGTTCTAGCCAAAAGCTATAAAATACAGATCAGATCAATGATTATTTCTCTTGCCTTTCTAAGTAATTCCTATCCAATTATACACCTGTGAAATAACGGAGATCTTTCATTTCTGCGAGTGCCACAACTCTTTCCAATCCAACTCTCGTCTTAATTTAATGCATCGTTATTGTTTATCTCTGCCAAGTAGATGTTTTTGCTTCCTGCAGACTCTGTATATGTAGAAAACAAATCCTCTAACTTTCAGTTCCCCATTATTATTTTTTAAAGTTTAGGAAGTAGGTGGAGTTTCTTGTGGATGAGTAATAACTGTATTCAGGGTGCGGTGAAAATAGATACAGAATTCATGTACTTAATAAGTACTTGAAGCCTGCTTAGTGTCCCTTTAAGAATCTGTAAGGTAGCTTGCTTTAAAACCTGACAATAAATCTTACTTTTCATTGGTTATAGATTATTATTATATTATAGTGTGTAAGAATGAGAAATGCCAAAGTTTGCTATCGTAATTGAAGTAAGAAATTGAAAGGTTAGACGTTAGGACCTTCCAGACTGGGGTTACCTTGACGTGGTTGGAAGGCTTTTCATTCATGTGATCACAGTAATGGTATACTAAAACCCCTTTGTTTATAAATTATGCCGCAGTTGCAGATAATATGATATTGTATGGGCCTAGCAATGTGCATCGATGATCTTTTCTATGTTGTATAAATATTTGACCAGATCAGTAGCACTTCATAGTATATAATAATAATATATATATATATATATAGTAGCATACCACCTGGGTGCTGTAGGCTGAAAGTGACATGTATCCAGAAGAAAGCTGAGCATTTCAAGGATTTAAATAGTATTTATTAAACAATAGTAGGTCAGTAAAACCTATGTGTTTCAGCCCAGAAGTTAAGGGCCGTCATAAGGGATATATATATCAATGCTTCAATGCTTTAAAGGGTATCTCCACCTTAAACAACAACTTTTCATACAACTACCCTCCCCCAACTGCATTGTCCGATTTCTAAATAAAGATTCTGATCTCTACTTACAGACCCTCGCTCCCGTGGTGTTGTCATCCAGCTCCCTGCTTGCCAGAACTTGCAAGCAGGGGCTGGACCAGCAGTCGCGTCTGTGATTGGCTGAGAGGCAGCCAATCATAGACGTGGCTGCCGTCAATTGAGAGCTCCGCGGGATCGAAGGGCTGTAAGTAGAGTTCAGAATCTCTTTTTTAGAAATCTGACAATGCGTTTGGGGGTGGGCACTACAAAAAGGGTTTTTACACCAGGTAACGACCATCCAAGGAGGGATACCGAAGGTAGGAGGGAGGGGGTAAAGGGCTCCCCTACACATGCCACTGTTCACTCAGAGTAAACGGTGGAGGCAGAAACCTTTTAAACAGGAAGACAGCTACTACTGTTCACTTTCCTAGACTTTGGACAAGCACTGCAGGAGAACCATAAGGAGCAGAGGTGTAATATAAGGATTTTTTTAAAAATGGGGCCAGTAGTGGGATAAATTTTAGTTTGAGGGGGTGGACATGCCCTTTAAATACCAGTATATATAATTTCCATCATTCTGAATATTAATGCTTTAAGGAAAAGCAATATTTTACATATTTTTAATTGTCCTTTTATCATTTCAAGTTCTTTGTGAGGAACATAATATTTATATTGTTCATTTTAATATCGGACAAGGAATTCCAATCCTATTGGGTCAGTCAAGGGATTTTAGAGGCTGATTTTAGCCGTTAAGGTAAATTTTCCAATGCATGTCTAATGTGGATCATGGATTGTCTCACTGTGTAAAATGTGTTTTCTGAATAACATTTGCATTTGCTTGCAGTAGACAATGTTAAACTCCAAATTGGAATAGATGGGTTGGATTCTACCTAATTTAGGGCTTGATGGCAATGTTAAGGTTGCCAACTAATTTTAAAATTAAATAAAATGTAGCTTTAAATATAGTGATTTCCAATTTAACAAGGCACCCTAACCACCTATATTTGTATCTTCCCATGTTTAATGTATCACTTGCATTTTAAGGCTTTTATAAATATAAATAAGGCATTTCAGATCCCTATTAGATAGGGATTCACACACGCTTAAAGGGGTTCAGTGCAAATACATGTACTTTCCAGAAAAAAGAGCAGTATTTTTTCATCCCAATGACCTTAATCTGCCAACTCAGCATTTTGTCTGTGTATAAATAAATGCAACTGAAATTCTGACTTCCTGTTTGCAGGACCCTTAATAGAGACCGTTATGGTCTTGCCCTTGACCCAGGGCCTGGGTCGATTCAGTTGTTCAGTAGAGATCTGAGCATGTTTGACCCATCCAACAGCCAAACAGTGGAAATAACTGTTAGGAACATTCCAAGGAAGTGGTGCATCCTGGGAAGAAGAAGGACTGTTAGAACCTGAAATGGCAGCTCACTAATGCCAACAGCATGGAACAGCAAAGGGTATGAAATCAACTGATATTTCAAAATGGGAGAGAATATGTAGAATAAATAAGAAGGCATTACACAAACTAACAATTTAACAAATATTGATCATTTCCACTGAACTGTCCCTTTAAGGTAAATTTTATGTTTTTATGTTCTCCTTTTAATTTTAGTTTTTCCTCTTAACAGACCTTTATTTAATTCAGAGCTTGAGATATCCTTTAAATTAGAACAAGACAAAATGATTGGTGCTCCAAGCTTAAAGGAAAATATTCATCCTTTCCCCCCCCTGACTTACTGTTAAGTTACTTGTGTGATTTAAAGGAGAACTATAGTGTGTATAAAGTTTTTTTTAAAGAAACAGTTAAAGGCTATGTACACTGTATAAACAACTTGAATTTAGTGGCTAGCTGTGGCCTTAAATCAAAATGTGGTGGTCTTTATTTTTGCCTACTTCCCTCCCATACCCTATCTTCAGTGCTTGAAGGTTGCTGTCTCTCCACGCCGGTCTAGTTCCTTTGTAAGAGGTCCACGAGATTTGCAAAGCAGCCCCAGAAATTGCATCAGTTTGACTTGCATTGTGCGCGCCGATCACGTTGGTGCGCGCACCACAATGACATCACCACACGCGCCAGATACAAAACGGGCAGAACTTGCACCTTCTTCTCACGTTTTTGGAGGAGAGGAGGCTGTCAGGCTGTGTGTAGAAATCAGGCAGTCTCCGTACCCTTTTAAATGAAAAGTACTTGGGACAGGGATATGGAACTAGTAATTCCTACCTCCCAATATTGTTTCTGTGAGGAGCACCAGCCCAAAGAAAACGGATTCTGACAGTCTTCCTGCTGGCTTCAGCACTATCTTTAATACAGGACTAGTCCAGGACTAACCTGGCAAATGAAAACTGTACGTGCTGTAGCTCCTTGACAAAATGATATTGGGAGGTAGGAATAATCAATCCAACCTCCTGCCCCAGGTACTTTCCATTTTTTAAAAGTTGATTTTTAGGGTATAGATATCCTTTAAGGTGGCCATGCACTACAAAAGGTAATTAGTTCTATCGTAAACCAACGCCTACTTTGATAGACAGATATACAATATTAATTGTACATAGATGTACCATACATGTTCGATGTTCAATTTGTATAGTGATTAATATCTAATGTTGTCTAATGTAAGGTTACATTACGTTTACATTTAATCAGAGCTTCAGAAAATACTACAATCAATTAACCAATCAACTTAAAAAAATAACTTTCCCAATTGTGATTACGATTGATATTACATTCTGATGTAATAATAGGATTGGGAAGACACAGCATTTTTGGGCAATCAATGGAAATGTCTACTCACATGTCAGATTGTTGTGAATTGTAAGTTCTCCTTTAATGTGAAGTTTCTGGCCTTTAAGTCAGGAAATTCTTTTTTATTTTTCTTTATTCATATTAGACAATGTAACCTTTGAAAGAATAATTAAAATCAAGTGTTTTCTGTTGGCAAAAATACACAAAGCTAAATAAAGGTTGTCTTTAACCATTTGAGGTTGTTATTTTAAAGGAGAACTATAGTGTTTATAAAGTTTTGTTGTTGTTGTTTTTTTTAAAAACAGTTAAAATGAAAAGTACTTGGGACATAGGGCTGGTAATTCCTACCTCTGATTTTACCAGTCTTCCTCCTGGCTTCAGCACTATCTTTAATACAGGAATAGTCCAGGACTAACCAGGTAAATGAAAACTGAACATGCTGTAGCTCCTCAATAAAACAATATTGGGAGGTAGTAATAATTAATCCAACCTTCCCTGCCCCAGGTACTTTCCATTTATAAACAGTTGATTTTTATTTTATCCTTTAAGTGTGATCTCAATCCTTATGAAAGAGATCCAGCTTTATAAACCTTGGTTCCAGCATTTCATTATAAAATGTTAATCTTCTCACATCATGATGGCATGATGACTAATGGTGCCAAGATTCAGGAGCATTAAAGAAGCTTTAAAAACATCATGAACATTCTACATCTCTCTAGAGTTGTTGCTTTTTTTGTTTCTCTATAAACAGTTCTACTTTACTAATAAGATATAATTTAGTCTCATCTGCCCCAGGTAGTTCCATAGGTAAATGTTGTCCTCAGTTAGGAATGCACAGAAATACTCACTAGTAAGTGTTGCTGGCATCTCCACCCTATAAGGTGCCAGGATCACTCCAATTCCCAACACTATCGAGGGAATTTACCCAGAATGCCACGTCTCTCAGAAAATTGCCGCCATAATGTTTGGTCATATTAAATGGGAAGCAATACTTTAGAAGATAAGATATCTATCTAAGATTTTGCATTATTTTGCTCTAAATTGCAATAGGATAGGGATACTAAATGATTCATTAATTAGAAGTTTGCATGAACAGATCATTGGATTACACTATTGATGAGTTTAATTATAAGGGTTCCACTGATTGCACATTGATCTGCATTTAAACTGCCTTATAGAACAGCGCACAATGTGAACCAACAGCCCTTTAAGCCAACTATTGTTTAATGTATGGGCGCTCAGCCGGGTATAGTAAATGGATGCTTGTTTAGGCAGATCATTAACAAGGCTCGACTGATCGCCCATACATTAAATGACCATCAGTTGAAATGCCCATTTGGTACCCTATTGTATGTTGCAGGTCAGCCCCGCAATCGCACTTGTCTTTCAGGGCGATGCACCGAGCGCCGCTATCGGCAACTGGTACAAACAGCCCGGCGATGTTATAAGCCGATATCGGCGCTCGGAACATCGCTACTTGGCGCTGTTCTATTCCGGCACTTTCAACGCCAGCTATTAGCTGGCGTTGAAAGTGCTGCAATAAAATGCCGATTTCGGCATATAACATCACTTGCGGCGGCTGCGCTGTTAACTTTCGCGTTAGCCACGCAGCTGCCGCAAGGAAGGAGTTAAAGTCACGCTAACCGATATAACAACTTTAACTCCAAATCAGGAGCGATGCGCCCGTTGGTGCATCGCCCTTAATTCCTTAAAAAAATGTTTTTTAGGTTGAACTTCTCTTTTAAGGGCAAACCTATAAAAAAAGAAGATCAGTCAACTCTAAATTTGATTAACCAGGTAATACTTTATTGCAACCAATTTAGGCACAGGGAACGTACCTTTCTCCAACATCCATGGCAGCCTTTGTCCCCATTAGCATTTTAAACACATGACTTTGAGTACCACATTCAGTGCACCATCTGTTCCTTAGGTTTTTTTTAGTATTGTCATATTGTGCGGTTGCATATTTAAGATCAACTATTACTCATGCTACTTGCTAAGATTGTCAGGTAATGTAGAGAGATTATATTGTAGGCATTTGGCTTTTTGCCTGAGTTTGACAAACCTCCCAGGAAGATAACACTGAAAGTGAATGCTGCTATCCCCACTAGAACATCCATTCTTCTTGATGATAAAACTTGTGTGATTTGGTTCCTAACCCATAGTTGAGCATGCTGCAAAGCAATTCAAGGGTTAATAAACCTTGAATGCCTCAAACCCAGCGAATAGGAAACCAGAAGGAATGGCAGATTCTAAAGTTAAAATTAGATTCCTTCGATACTTACCAGATCATCATTAATAAATTATGATATGAAGTTCTCCAAATTGATTGATTGGGCACCTGCTTTCATTTCCTTTAAATTAATAAAAACACATTTTAAAAAAATGTTTTGAGATCTTTTTTAAATATGTGTCATTGTCTGTAATGGGCAAGAAACCAGTTAAAGGCTATGTCCACCCTGAAAAATTTTTTTATATATGGTCCCCCCTGGGCTCCCAGCCCCAACCGCTATAATTTTTTTTTTAGAAAGCCCCCCAAACTCTACTACCTCCCTCGATCCTCCGCCCGCTCCCGGCCTCTGCTTGCAAGGAAATGCAAGCAGAGGGGCGGGACCGGCAGCCGCGTCTGTGATTGGCTGAGCGGCAGCAATCACAGACGCGGCTGCCGGCAGCTCACTTCGCCGGAGGAAAGAGGAGAGGTAAGTAAGAGTTTGGGAGCTTTTAAAAAAAAAAAATATGCGGTTGGGCTGGGAGACATGGGGGAGCAAATATAAGGGGGATTGAGCTAGGGGGAGGGATAGTAGAACGGGGGAGGAGAGGAGAGGGAGAGGGAGGGAGAGGAGGAGAGGGAGGGGGAGAAGGGCTGCAGTACGCATGGCAAAAATCTACCTGAGGCCAGCTAGCAGGCAGTGTCCTATATGGACTCTGCTAGCCTCCTGGTAGTCATTTTTTGGGACTTTGGGGGGGGACTACAGGAGAACCCTATGGAGCTGGGATGTGAGGTAAGGATTAAACTACACTACATGGTGGGGCCAGTAGTTGGGGGGATTATAGTTTTGGGGGTGGACATGCCCTTTAATGCATTTATACACAGTGATCATATCCCTATGCAAGCGCTTCTCTCTATTGTGCATAATTTTAACATATCAAATCTGTCTTGATATTTAAGCTACCCCAGTTATTAATTTAGTTGCCCTTCTCTAAACCCTTTCCATTTCCAAGATCTCCTTTTTTTACACAGGATTCCAAAACTGCACAGCATATTTCAAATTAGGCCTTACCAATGCTTTGTAAAGAGAGGAATATCTTTCTCCCTTGAATCCATACCTCGCTTTAGGGGGTTATCCCCTGTCCTATTTCCACGGAGAGTGGACCTTAAAGGATATCTGGGACAGGGAGGTTGGATTGATTATTCCTACCTCAAAATATAATTTTGTTGAGGAGCGTATGGCTACAAATCAGGAAGAGATATGATCACTGCTTTAAAGTTCTAGCCAAAAGCTATAAAATACAGATCAGATCAATGTTATTTCTCTTTGCCTTTCTAAGTAATTCCTATCCATTATACACCTGTGAAATAACGGAGATCTTTCATTTCTGCGAGTGCCACAACTCTTTCCAATCCAACTCTCGTCTTAATTTAATGCATCGTTATTGTTTATCTCTGCCAAGTAGATGTTTTTTGCTTCCTGCAGACTCTGTATATGTAGAAACAAATCCTCTAACTTTCAGTTCCCCATTATTATTTTTTAAGTTTAGGAATAGGTGGAGTTTCTTGTGGATGAGTAATAACTGTATTCAGGGTGCGGTGAAATAGATACAGAATTCATGTACTTAATAGTACTTGAGCCTGCTTAGTGTCCCTTAGAATCTGTAAGGTAGCTTGCTTTAAACCTGACAAATAATCTTACTTTTCATTGGTTATGATTTATTATATATTAGTGTGTAAGAATGAGAAATGCAAAAGTTTCTATCGAATTGAAGTAAAGAAATTGAAAGGTTAACGTTAGGACCTTCCAGACTGGGGTTACCTTGACGTGGTTGAAGGCTTTTCATTCATGTATCACAGTAATGTATACTAAAACCCCTTTGTTTATAAATTTGCAGTGTGCAGATATTTATATTGTATGGGGCCTGCAATGTGCATCGATGATCTTTTCTAGGTTTGTAAATATTTGACCAGTCAGTCCACTTCATAGTAATATATATTATATATATTATATATATATATATATATATAGTAGCATACCACCTGGGTGCTGTAGGCTGAAAGTGACATGTATCCAGAAGAGCTGGGCATTTCAAGGATTTAATAGTATTTATTAAACAATAGTAGGTCAGTAAAACCTATGTGTTTCAGCCCAGAAGTTAAGGGCCGTCATAAGGAATATATATCAATGCTTCAATGCTTTAAAGGGTATCTCCACCTTAAACAACAACTTTTCATACAACTACCCTCCCCCAACTGCATGTCCGATTTCTAAATAAAGATTCTGATCTCTACTTACACACCCCGCTCCGCGTGGTGTTGTCATCCAGCTCCCTGCTTGCCAGAACTGCAAGCAGGGGCTGGACCAGCAGTCGCGTCTGTGATTGGCTGAGAGGCAGCCAATCATAGACGTGGTGCCTTCAATTGAAGCTCCGCGGATCGAAGGGCTGTAAGTAGATTTCAGAATCTCTTTTTTAGAAATCTGAACATGCGTTTGGGGGTGGGCACTACAAAAAGGGTTTTTACACCAGGTAACGACCATAGAGGGTACCGAAGGTAGGAGGGAGGGGGTAAAGGGCTCCCCTACACATGCCACTGTTCACTCAGAGTAAACGGTGGAGGCAAAACCTTTTAAACAGGAAGACAGCTACTACTGTTCACTTTCCTAGACTTTGGACAAGCACTGCAGGAGAACCATAAGGAGCAGAGGTGTAATTAAGGATTTTTTTAAAAATGGGGCCATTATGTGGATAATTTTAGTTTGAGGGGGACATGCCCTTTAAATACCAGTATATATATTTCCATCATTCTGATATTATGCTTTAAGGAAAACAATATTTTACATATTTTTAATTGTCCTTTTATCATTTCAAGTTCTTTGTGAGGAACATAATATTATATTGTTCATTTAATATCGGACAAGGAATTCCAATCCTATTGGTTCAGTCAAGGGATTTTAGAGGCTGATTTTAGCCGTTAAGGTAAATTTTCCAATGCATGTCTAATGTGTGATCATGGATTGTCTCACTGGGTAAAATGTGTTTTCTGAATAACATTTGCATTTGCTTGCAGTAGACAATGTTAAACTCCAAATTGGAATAGATGGGTTGGATTCTACCTAATTTAGGGCTTGATGGCAATGTTAAGGTTGCCAACTAATTTTAAAATTAAATAAAATGTAGCTTTAAATATAGTGATTTCCAATTTAACAGGCACCCTAACCACCTATTGTATCTTCCCATTTATGTTATCATATCACTTGCATTTAAAGGCTTTTATAAATTAAATAAGGCATTTCAGATCCCTATTAGATGGGATTCACACACGCTTAAGGGGTTCATTGCAAATACTGTACTTTCCAGAAAAAAGAGCAGTATTTTTTCATCCCAATGACCTTAATCTGCCAACTCAGCATTTTGTCTGTGTATAAATAAATGCAACTGAAATTCTGACTTCCTGTTTGCAGGACCCTTAATAGAGACCGTTATGGTCTTGCCCTTAGACCAGGGCCTGGGTCGATTCAGTTGTTCAGTAGAGATCTGAGCATTTTTGACCCATCCAACAGCCAACATTGGAAATAACTGTTAGGAACATCCAAGGAAGTGGTGCATCCTGGGAAGAAGAAGGACTGTTAGAACCTAAATGGCAGCTCACTAATGCCAACAGCATGGAACAGCAGGGTATGAAATCACTGATATCAAAATGGGAGAGAATATAGTAAATAAATAAGAAGGCATTACACAAACTACAATTTAACAAATATTGATCATTTCCACTGAACTGTCCCTTTAAGGTAAATTTTTGTTTTTATGTTCTCCTTTTAATTTTAGTTTTCCTCTAACAGACCTTTATTTAATTCAGACTTGAATATACCTTTAAATTAGAACAGACAAAGATTGGTGCTCCAACTTAAGGAAAATATTCATCCTTTCCCCCCCCTGACTTACTGTTAGTACTTGTGTGATTTAAAGGAGAACTATAGTGTGTATAAAGTTTTTTTTAAGAAACAGTTAAGGCTATGTCCACTGTATAACAACTTGAATTTGGCTAGCTGTGGCCTTAAATCAAATTTGGTGGTCTTTATTTTTGCCTACTTCCCTCCCACCCTATCTTCAGTGCTTGAAGTTTGCTGTCTCTCCACGCCGGTCTAGTTCCTTGTAAGAGGTCCACGAGATTTGCAAAGCAGCCCCAAAATTGCATCAGTTTGACTTGCATTGTGCGCCCGATCACGTTGGTGCGCGCACCACAATGACATCACCACACGCGCCAGATACAAAACGGCCAGAACTTGCACCTTCTTCTCACGTTTTTGGAGAAGGGAGGCTGTCAGGCTGTGTGTAAAATCAGGGCGTCTCCGTACCCTTTTAAATGAAAAGTACTTGGGACAGGGATATGGAACTAGTAATTCCTACCTCCCAATATTGTTTCTGTGAGGAGCACCAGCCCAAAAAACGGATTCTGACAGTCTTCCTGCTGGCTTCAGCACTATCTTAATACAGGTAGTCCAGACTAACCTGGCAAATGAAAACTGTACGTGCTGTAGCTCCTTGACAAAATGATTTGGGAGGTAGGAATAATCAATCCAACCTCCTGCCCCAGGTACTTTCCATTTTTTAAAAGTTGATTTTTAGGGTATAGATTCCTTAAGGTGGCCATGCACTACAAAGTAATTAGTCTCGAAACCAACCCCTACTTTGATAGACAGATATACAAATTAATTGTACATATTTACCATACATGTTCGATGTTCAATTTGTATAGTGATAAATATCTATGTTGTCTAATGTAAGGTTACATTACGTTTACATTTAATCAGAGCTTCAGAAAATCTACAATCAATTAACCAATCAACTTAAAAATAACTTTCCCAATTGTGATTACGATTGATATTACATTCTGATGTAATATAGGATTGGGAAGACACAGCATTTTTGGGCAATCAATGGAAATGTCTACTCACATGTCAGATTTTTGTGAATTGTAAGTTCTCCTTTAATGTGAAGTTTCTGGCCTTTAAGTCAGGAAATTCTTTTTTATTTTCTTTATTCATATTAGACATTGTAACCTTTGAAAGAATAATTAAAATCAGTGTTTTTCTGTTGGCAAAAATACACAAAGCTAAATAAAGTTGTCTTTAACCATTTGAGGTTGTTATTTTAAAGGAGAACTATAGTGTTTATAAAGTTTTGTTGTTGTTTTTTTTTTAAAAACAGTTAAAATGAAAAGTACTTGGACATAGGGCTGGTAATTCCTACCTCTGATTTTACCAGTCTTCCTCCTGGCTTCAGCACTATCTTTAATACAGGAATAGTCCAGGACTAACCAGGTAATGAAAACGAACATGCTGTAGCTCCTCAATAAACAATATTGGGAGGTAGTAATATTAATCAACCTTCCCTGCCCCAGGTACTTTCCATTTATAAACGTTGATTTTTATTTTATCCTTAAGTGTGATCTCAATCCTTATGAAAGAGATCCAGCTTTATAAACCTTGGTTCCAGCATTTCATTATAAAATGTTATCTTCTCACATCATGATGGCATGATGCTAATGGTGCCAAGATTCAGGACATTAAAGAAGCTTTAAAAACATCATGAACATTCTACATCTCTCTAGATTGTTGCTTTTTTTGTTTCTCTATAACAGTTCTACTTTACTAATAAGATATAATTTAGTCTCATCTGCCCAGGTAGTTCCATAGGTAAATGTTGTCCTCAGTTAGGAATGCAACAGAATACTCACTAGTAGTGTTGCTGGCATCTCCACCCTATAAGGTGCCAGGATCACTCCAATTCCCAACACTATCGAGGGAATTTACCCAGAATGCCACGTCTCTCAGAAAATTGCCGCCATAATGTTGGGTCATATTAAATGGGAAGCAATACTTTAGAAGATAAGATATCTATCTAAGATTTTGCATTATTTTGCTCTAAATTGCAATAGGATAGGGATACTAAATGATTCATTAATTAGAAGTTTGCATGAACAGATCATTGGATTACACTATTGATGAGTTTATTATAAGGGTTCCACTGATGTGCACTTGATCTGCATTTAAACTGCCTTAAGAACAGCGCACAATGTGAACCAACAGCCCTTTAGCCAACTATTGTTTAATGTATGGGCGCTCACCGGTATAGTAAATGGATGCTTGTTTAGGCAGATCATTAACAAGGCTCGACTGATCGCCCATACATTAAATGACCATCATGTAAATGCCCATTTGGTACCCTATTGTATGTTGCAGTTCAGCCCCGCAATCGCACTTGTCTTTCAGGGCGATGCACCGAGCGCCGCTATCGGCAACTGGTACAAACAGCCCGGCGATGTATAAGCCGATATCGGCGCTCGGAAACATCGCTACTTGGCGCTGTTCTATTCTCGGCACTTTCAACGCCAGCTATTAGCTGGCGTGAAAGTGCTGCAATAAATGCCATTTCGGCATAACATCACTTGCGCGGCTGCGCTGTTAACTTTCGCGTTAGCCACGCAGCTGCCGCAAGGAAGGAGTTAAGTCACGCTAACCGATATACACAACTTTACTCCAAATCAGGAGCGATCGCCCGTTGTGCATCGCCCTTAATTCCTTAAAAAAATGTTTTTTGGTTGAACTTCTCTTTTAAGGGCAAACCTATAAAAAGAAGATCAGTCAACTCTAAATTTGATTACCAGGTAATACTTTATTGCAACCAATTTAGGCACAGGAACGTACCTTTCTCCAACATCCATGGCAGCCTTTGTCCCCATTAGCATTTTAAACACATGACTTTGAGTACCACATTCAGTGCACCATCTGTTCCTTAGGTTTTTTTTAGTATTGTCATATGTTGCGGTTGCATTTTAAGATCAACTGTTACTCATGCTACTTGCTAAGATTGTCAGGTAATGTAGAGAGATTAATTGTAGGCATTTGGCTTTTTGCCTGAGTTTGACAAACCTCCCAGGAAGATAACACTGAAAGTGAATGCTGCTATCCCCACTAGAACATCCATTCTTCTTGATGATAAAACTTGTGTGATTTGGTTCCTAACCCATAGTTGAGCATGCTGCAAAGCAATTCAAGGGTTAATAAACCTTGAATGCCTCAAACCCAGCGAATAGGAAACCAAAAGGAATGGCAGATTCTAAAGTTAAAATTAGATTCTTCGATACTTACCAGATCATCATTAATAAATTATGATATGAAGTTCTCCAAATTGATTGATTGGGCACCTGCTTTCATTTCCTTTAAATTAATAAAACACATTTAAAAAAATGTTTTTGAAGATCTTTTTAAATATGTGTCATTGTCTGTAATGGGCAAGAAACCATTTAAAGGTGTCCACCCTGAAAAATTTTTTTTTATATATGGTCCCCCCTGGGCTCCCCAGCCCCAACCGCTATAATTTTTTTTTAGAAAGCCCCCCAAACTCTACTTACCTCCCCTCGATCCTCCGCCCGCGCTCCCGGCCCTCTGCTTGCAAGGAAATGCAAGCAGAGGGCGGGACCGCAGCCGCGTCTGTGATTGGCTGAGCGGCAGCCAATCACAGACGCGCTGCCGGCAGCTCACTCGCTCCGCCGGAGGAAAGAGGAGAGGTAAGTAAGAGTTTGGGGAGCTTTATAAAAAAAAAAATATGCGGTTGGGCTGGGAGACATGGGGACACATATTAAGGGGGATTTGAGCTAGGGGGATAGTAGAACGGAAGGAGAAAGGGAGAGGAAGGAGGGGGGAGAAGGCTCAAGCTCATGGCAAAAATCTACCTGAGCCAGCTAGCAGGCATGTCCTATATGGACTCTGCTAGCCTCCTGGTAGTCATTTTTGGGACTTTGGGGGGGGACTACAGGAGAACCCTATGGAGCTGGGATGTGAGGTAAGGATTAAACTACACTACATGGTGGGGCCAGTAGTTGGGGGTTATAGTTTTGGGGGTGGACATGCCTTTAATGCATTTATACACAGGTGATCATATCCCTATGCAAGCGCTTCTCTCTATTTGGCATATTTTAATACTATCAAATCTTCGTCTTGATATTAGCTACCCCCAGTTATTATTTAGTTGCCCTTCTCTAAACCCTTTCCATTTCCAAGATCTCCTTTTTTTACACAGGATTCCAAACTGCACAGCAATTTCAAATTAGGCCTTACAAATGCTTTGTAAAGAGAGGATATCTTTCTCCCTTGAATCCATACCTCGCTTTAGGGGGTTATCCCCTGTCCTATTTCCACGGAGAGTGGACCTTAAAGGATATCTGGGACAGGGAGGTTGGATTGATTATTCCTACCTCAAAATATAATTTTGTTGAGGAGCTACAGCACTAACAGTTTTCATTTGCCAGGTTAGTCCTCGACTATTCCTGTATTAAAGATAGTGCTGAAGCCAGGAGGAAGACTGGAAGAATCAGTTTTCTTTGGGCTGGTGCTCCTCACAGAAACAATATGTGGAGGTAGGAATTACCAGTCCTATATACCTGTCCCAAGTACTTCTCATTTTAACTGTATTTTAAATAAACTTTATACATGATAGTTATCCTTTAAAATATCAAATAAAACAGTGAAACCATTTTAATAACTTTTCCTGTTAAGTGCTAATTTTCATTAGTTTCACAGATGGTCCATAATTTGCATAAAGCAGGCTCTCTCTAAGGGTTAGAAAATAGTCAAACATATGTAATTTTAACTGTACGGAAAAGTTGTTTGGTATACAAATATGTATGATTCTGTTTATATAGTAGAATTAGAGGAACAAAACTGGTGACTTTTATTCCAGCAGCATGAAAATTTTAACATTTCTAAAAAATCTCTCAGATCCATGAAATAGATCTGAATAGTTCTGTAATCAGGTATGTTTAGAAACTGAGAATCATCACTATATATACGTTGTACAGTCCATGTTATATTACAATGATCTGTGGACAATTTATTTACTGAAACTTTAGACTGTGTGGACAGAAAGTGCCCAGATGTTTACTTACCTTCCCTCTCTCCTCCGACGCCCGGCCCGGCCTTCTGCTTGCGAGACACTGCAAGCAGGGGGCGGGACCGGCAGCCGCGTCCGTGATTGGGTGAGAGGCAGCCAATCACGGACGCGGCTGCCGGCTTCTCAGAATGCCGGGGGAGCGAGGGAAGGTAAGTAGAGTTCTGGGGACTTTCTAAAAATAATTTTTATGCGGTTGGGGCTGGGGGAACATATTTTATTATATGGGCAAGGGGTTTTATGTAGGGGGAGGGATAGCAAAAAGGGAGGGAGAGGGAGGGGGGAAGGCTGCAGTATGCATGCCAAACTTCTCCCGGAGGCCAGGTGGAGCAGAGTCCTATCTGGGTCCTTGCTATCCTCCTGGTGGGCAGTTTTTGGGACTTTGGGGGGGGACTACAGGAGAACCTTATGGAGCTGGGATGTGAGGTAAGTATTAAACTACACTACATGGTGGGGCCAGTAGTGGGGGGGATTATAGTTTTGGGGGTGGACATGCCCTTTAAAAGTGAAAAGTATCTGGGGATGGATGTAGGATTGATTATTCCTACCTCTCAATATTGATTCGTTGAGTATGTACCGTATATACTCAAGTATAAGTCGAGGTTTTTAGGCTTTAAAAAAAGCCTAAAAATCCTACCTCGACTTATACTCGAGTCACTAACTTTAAATCCAGGAGCCGCACACTTCCTGTCTCTTCCACATCCACTGTACTGTGCTGACGTCACTACTCGGCGCCAGTCTTACCCGGCGCCTAGTAGTGACGTCGAGCACCTGAGTGGGGAAGAGACAGGAAGTGTGCGGCTGCCGGATTTAAAGTTAGTGCGGCAGCCATTCAACTAGAACAAGGACTAAAGGCAAGTCCTCTCCTCTACTGGGGGTGGGTGGGGGTAGGGGGTAGGTGCAGTGCTGCCACTGAAGATTTTTGGAAACTACAACTCCCAGCAACTAAAGAATGCTGGGAGTTGTAGTTTCCAAACATCTGGAGTGGCAAGGAATTAGGGGCTAGTGTGTGGGGTTCCTCTCCATTTAAAGGGTGACTAATGCCTTATACCATACAGAATCTGGAGGATGGTATCTATTGTTAAAGATTGCCTTCTGATTCTGTATTGTTTTGAGGCTTTAGTTTCCCTTTAAATGGACAGCAGAATTCCCCGTAATAGCAATACTGGATTTGGCTATTACAGTATGGGACTACTGTATGTGAATTCTGCTGTCCATTTAAAGGGCAAATAAAGCCTCAAAACAATATAGAATCAGAAGGCAGCAGTGGTCATAATTTCTACCCTCGACTTATATTTGAGTCAATCATATCTGTTGTATTCAATTAGATCAACTGGACTTGAAGTTTAGTTCTTGAAGACGTTTCGCTAGTCATCCGACTGGCTTTCTCAATTCAGAATGACTTGTACAAGATCTTTGGCAATTATGTACCCTGGAAAATCCCAATTAGCATATCACAGCCAAGTGTTTAAGTGTTATAGGAACGCCACACACCTTACTCTGGGCGTTCCTATAACACCTCACGCCCTTAACACTTGGCTGTGATATGCTAATTGGGATTTTCCAGGGTACATAATTGCCAAAGATTTTTGTACAAGTCATTCTGAATTGAGAAAGCCAGTCGGATGACTAGCGAAACGTCTTCAAGAACTAAACTTCAAGTCCAGTTGATCTAATTGAATACAACAGATATACCATGACCTGGATGAATGAGAACCTTCACAAGCATATTTGAGTCAATCAATTTTTACCCATTTTTCAAGTAAAAATTTGTACCTCGACTTATACTCGGATCGACTTATATTCGAGTATATTCAGTAAATTTTTCATATGCCAGGTTAGTGTCTTGCACTTTCCTGTATTAAAGATAGTGCTGAAGTCTGGCAGAAGCAGTTTAATTTGTGCTGGCACTCCTCATAGAAACAATATTGGGAGGTAGGAATTACCAATCCTACCTTTCTGCTCCAGGATACTTTTACTTTTTTTTTTTAAGGGCATGTCCACCCCCAAAACTATAAGTAAACCCACTATTGGCACCATTCTGTAGTTTAAAATAAATCTTACCTTACATCTCTGCTCCTTATGGCTCCCAAGAGAGGCCTTTTCAAAATCCAGGAAACTGAAGAGTCCAAGCTGTCTGATCCACACGGTTTCCTTGTCCTCATCATTGTCTGGAGCATGCGCAATACCCCCCCTTCTCACCATCCAGATCCATCCTCAACCATCGTTGCACCTAGTGTGAAATGCTTTGGAAGCAACCGCCGCAATATTTCCTAAAAAAAAAACAGATCCCTACTTACAGAGCTTACAGACGTCAGCCGTGTCTGTCATTGGCTGCCTCTCAGCTAATCACAGATGCGGCTGAGGTCCGGCCCCTGGCCCCTCCGGCCAGATTGGATTGCCGTGGGAGAGAAGGCAGTGTAAGTAGAAACGAGGGGATTTTTTTAATGAAATATTATGACGGTTGTGGGTGGGAAGGGGTTTGGGGGTTGGACATGCCCTTTAACTGTTTTTTTTTTACACTTTACATGAGGATGGATATTAACAGTGTAATGCTGTGAGAAGATGCACTTTACCTTACCTTATGCTATTGTTAATGCATCTCAGAAACAGTTTAAGGAAAGGTGCCATTGGTATGTGGGTTTTATGCCTCATAAAATAATCATTAAATTTTACAACAGTGCAGGTAGCAGATTGGGTAGGGTCTAAAGATCTGGCCCTGAGCAGGTCTCTAGTTTAGGCCTCCTCTTGGTTAGTTATTTTTATTGTTTAGTACAGAAAATACTTGTTGTGCCGTATTAGTCCAATATACAGATAGTAAAAAATAGCAGGAAGATTCAATAAAAGTTCTTATCGTTAAAAATGGTGCTAATTTTACCCCAACCAATCAGATGTTAGATTTCAAATCTTAAAGATCTGATTGGTAGGGGCAGAATTAGCACCATTTTTAACGATAAGAACTTTTATTGGATCTTCCTGAAAGAGTACTTTGATACTTTTTCTAAGGACTAACAGTTTATTTAGTTGATAAGCTTTTGAGGCCTATACCCACTTCATCAGGTCAGAGCAGTACTATATTTACTTTATTGTCAAGTTATCCTTAAAATTCAATATAATGGGATAATGCATATACATTTCTATCTCCTGTTCAGTAATGATTAGGCTCTTTTAGTTGTCTGTCAATTAACATAAAGAACCCATGCTAGCAATGTTTACTTAAAAAGGCAAGTCATTAAGTTGTTGGAAAAAGTAGGTGAAAGCTCGGCTGACATTCACAATGAAAAGTTGAAGTAGGGTTAAACCACTGCACTAGCCCTGCATAGCAAAACAAATAAATCTTCACAGCAACAGCTTAATAAATGACAGTCAAGCAAGAACGTGAAAATATCCCTAATGCGTGAAAAATAATCCTTTCCCAACTGATATCATTGTGCAAGTGTTTTACAAACATTAGTTATCAGCATGTTACATGGCTTTTATGTTGACATTTGTAGACTTCGCAGTTTTCCAGTGTGACTTACAGTGCATTGTCTGGATTTATTGTTTAGGTCACATACATATTTCAAGAGGAGGTAACCTACATGCATGTGAGTAAAAGCGTAGTAACGGCAAGGAAAAATTGGAAAGGTTTAATAGGACGGTGGGAGGGGCTTTCTTTTGAAAGGAGGTGTGGTTGAAATTGGGTGTGCGTTGTGTGGCCACTTTCTCTGAAAACATGCATGATTCTGTTCTGTTATGCTAATAGTTAACTTTCTACTTCACCTATGTAACCAGCAACATTGCCTAAAAATTCCCTTGATTTTGAGATACTTTGTTAGTATTGTCTGGTCGCAGTTTTCCAGACCCTTATCCCTCCCATGCCAGAGCTTGGCTGACCTCTTTCTGGCCCATCTAAGCAGAAAAATAAACTGATAAATATTCACTGGGAAATCCAGAAACCTGCAGATATAATTATAATTGTGGAAAATTAAGAGATTAACTGTGTTCCTAAGGAATTCTAGAATCTATTAAAATTCATTTAAGTTTAGTTTTTCTTTATGGTAACACCTAAATCTCAGGGTTTTATTTCTATTTTTTAATCATTTCTGCATCACATGAATGGCCATTACTTAGTAGCCCTTGCTTCCAAGATGTTTCCTTAATTAGGTCATAAACTCCACCGTCCTCACCCATTATTAATGGTCTGTCCCGGTCGGGATTCTCTCCAGTATCATTGTTGGCAGGTATGCAACACTTATTTACAAGTGAATAAAAATAGTGAAAATGTTGTGTGAGAATAGGGAATCTATGATAGACAGAATGAGAGAATTAGCAATAGTATGGATCCTCAGTTCTCTATAAGGGAAAATCTAGGGTCAAAACGGCCATTTTAGCTGGCACAGCTGCAAATCAGCTCTCTGCATTTTTAAATTGAATTCTAATGCATTTGAGCCTAAAAAGCAAATTACTGACTAAATATTGTTTTGGGGGATTGTTCAAAGCTCCAGAGTTGCACCATTATTATTAAATAGGTAGTCTTTCTTTTAATGCTAGTCCTAGTTATTCTCCAGTAGTGGAGAAAACATTTATTTACTTTCAGTTCCTATGTGAATGCCATCAGACGTGATACTTAAAGCCAATGCAATCCCCATAAAATTAGACATACTTGATGTGCGTTCACTTCTTCGAGAGCCTATATGTTTGGCTGACATTCTTGCACAAAGGAAAAACATCTGCATAAACATAAAATACTGGCCTTTTAAAATGTCAGATACTAGCTGCTTTCTCCCATTGCTTCTCTTAAAAAGAAAAACATCAGGCAGACATAAGAGACGCAAGCACTAAAAATCCAGCCAACATTATTGTGTATTATGCAGCCATGTGTGACACTGGATACACACTTTAAAGATCTTAAAGGGTATGTACACTGGAAAATTTGTTTTTTAAATCGCCCATTAGTAGAAACTATAATTCATCCCAACTATCATTGTACCATTTTCTTGTTGATCTGTCCCCTATCCAAACATGTAACATTTTACATTTCAGCATTTCTGTAAGCAGTTTTGGTGTAGCTGGAAGGGTTTGACAGTTTTGATAGTTGGTATGTGGGAAAATAGTGGTTAGAGCCTGAGCAAAAAAAGTATTGTATTGAAGTCATGCAGCAACACACACACCTCAGAGTAAGTGCTACTTGCATGTATTTATTTATAGATTAAGGTGGCGCAAAGTATACGTAGAGATGACAGACAGAATCTTTAAGACCTGTCTGTCACTTTTTGCAGACCAGGCTACACACAGTCCCAAGCGTTTCCTTATATAAAGTACAGGGAGAACATTCAGGACTGACACATTTCCTTCAGCCACAGTTCCCATACTTTAGTACAGACGGGCAACATACATTTTTGGGCCGTTCCAAACGAGGACGCTCTTTTTCTGCTTAACGATAATGGGTCGGTTTCCTTTGGATACGATGGAATCGTCCATTTGTAATCAAAGTATATACCCAGCTTTAGAGGCAAGTATAGGAAATTTGGAACAGTAGGGTTATTATTAACTTTTTAATAGGACCTGGTGATCTGGATGCTTGAGCTTCCTTCATCTTTTAACCATCTTCACCTTAGGCTTTTATTTTCCAAATATTGGGCCTCTGCAGAGTTTAACGCTTGATATTATCCACAAGGATAATAAACCCATTTCCATGTTTACTTTGAGTACAGTTGCAGTATGTAAGGATAAAGTCATAGGGACAATGACTATTTCTATTTCCTAGGCCAAGGAGATAAACAGTTCCAGTATGGAATTCACACAAAGGGAGAGGACCTGCTATTGTGGCTGCGTTAATATTTATTTCCTCATACCTATGGGTGCTGTG
The DNA here is from genome assembly GCA_019447015.1 of Hymenochirus boettgeri. Lineage (NCBI taxonomy): Eukaryota > Metazoa > Chordata > Amphibia > Anura > Pipidae > Hymenochirus > Hymenochirus boettgeri. The sequence goes on along the minus strand of CM033474.1, from coordinate 43,689,103 downwards.
TTCTCGCTTTCTTCAAACTCTTGCAGGTATTTTAACCTTCCACTATTTTTGTTATTATGGGTGAAAGAAAAAACTTTTGTAAAGCATGGGAACAAGAACAGTGCTGCTTATATGCTTGTAAAGGTTCTCATTCATCCAGGTCATGGTGTTTCTCTGGGAACCAGTCAACTGACTCCATTTAGATTAGAGGACATTCAACTGGCTTTCTCATTTCTGAATTGCCTTCAAGAACTAAACTAAAGTCCAGCTGTTCTAACTGAATACCACAGATATTGATGTGCTGCTTATATTTACCAGCCATTCACCTCATCTCTCCAGCACTATTGGTGGATGTGTCTTCCCCAGTGCTCCTTGTGACCTACTTGTCATTGTAGCTTCCATCTTGTATCCCTTATCATCAGTATTTAAACCTTGTGGTGGGGTTGTAGGTTGGGAAGTTCAGGTATAATATGTAGTACAAATAAGAGAAGCGTAACTGGCCACGCAGGTATCTGCGGTCTTCACACCGCCATATCATAGTAATAACAAGAAGGCAGCACTTCCGGGCCAGGATCATCCATTTGGACTTGTTCATGTAAATAAATGTGCAGACCACAGAACAAGAATCCGGGCAGGCCGCAGGAGTCAAACATATTAAAACTATATTTAGTTAAAAGCATCGGAACAGGATTGAATACAGGCCGACAAACAAGAAAACACAGAGGAGCAATCCTGTTCCGATGCTTTTAACTGAATGAATAAAAGCCAAGTTTTAATATACCGTACGGTATGTTTAACTCCTGCTCCCTGCCCGGATTCTTGTTCTGTGGTCTGCACTTTATATACACCGAGGAGGAGACAGTGTTCCTGGTGGGCTTTGTGAGCGCTCGAGTTGAATGGAGGATCAGCGCTAGAGGCTCCCGGGTACTATCTATAAAGTTTGACATATGTAAATAAATGTATTCAGTTCTGGAAGTGCCGCCTTCTTGCCTTTTCTACAAATAATAGACACTTTTCCTGTGGGCTGCTTTTCAGGAGCCTTTGTGACGATATACGTTAAATGGTAATGAAACTAACAAAGGTTTTAATGGAATCTTTGTAAATTTAAAGAACTTTTCAAACCTTGAAAAATCGAAAAAAAAAAAAAAAAAATCGCCCAAAACAAAATCTGTTGTTTTGTCCTTCTTCAGTTTACTAAGCATTGAATCTTGAAATGTGATTGGACAGTTTCAGGCCCCTTTTATATAAATAAAAAAATGAAAGCAAAAGCTGTAATGTGTTCAACATACTGCGACTATATGTACTACTTGTATGATTCTATGTAACCATGGTACACATACCATTACCAACCAGGGGTACTTTAATTGTATATTAAATTAAAATGACAGTGAAACAAGAAGACTCCGTTGAAGACTAGACATGTTCCCACACAGTTAAAGAACCTTCCATAGACAGGCCACATGTGATCTCTGTAATAAATTGCCATTTTCTAATATATTCCACGCTTCCTACGACTGCAAAGAAAAAGATTCTCTTTCCATGAATATTCCATCTCTCTGTGACTCGCCCCTCTAGTTTTATTGATTTGAACACTAACATTTTGACTAAAAAAGATTTGATGACACCGGCAATGCTAGGTATTTGGGTTCCATTTAATAGATGGCATGGATTTCTAGCAATTGCCTTTGCATTATATTACCGGTGGGATTTATTGGACAGTGCGGTTGTCAGAACAGTCTACATCTCATCACATTTACACAAAGCGCTTTCCTCTGGAGACTAAACCTTCAGGGACAGGAACTGTGTGTGTGTTCATTTTTCTCTGCTAGAATGCATTTCGCCACTCAAGTGCTGGAGGAGCAATGTACAGCTTTGCCAGCCATTCCCATAATGACAAGGTTAAACAGCAGTTGTCTGATAAACTGCTGAAACCTTGGGAATAAAGTGTTGCATAATGCAGCAATGAGACGTGTTGCCGTGTTCTACTCTATCAGATTCCGGCAAACGGATAACCAATAGAGTTTAATTATAAAGTACGGATTTCAGACACTACAATGAATGTTTTTTAATGGTCGTTAGTCCATAAAAAGAAAATAAAAGCTTATGAATGAATCAGCTGGGTAGTATTTTGTAGGTGCTAAATCAGATTATATTAGATTTCATGTATTGCTGCTTTCCAGCCTTTCAGAACTGCACAAACAAAAGCATCTTGTTATTTCTCTCATTTTACCTTTATCTGTCTTTTATCTGTATAGCAAAAGCCTTGGTAAATGAGGACCCTCACCTATTTCAGAGAGGATGTAGTCAGACAATTTATCAAAGCGTGCACCGACGGCAAATTAAATTAAGCAAGTATAAAAGAAAAGGGAAATAAATCAGACCTGAGAAAATACAGAAGGCCCCTTTGTTCACCAAGACACATCTCATGCTATTTAACTTGACGCAGTTGTTTTTTATACGTTGAGGATAAATAGGATTTGTATTGGAGCCGTTTGTGCAGTGGTAGTTTTTATTCACTGTCGGCCACATTACCATTTACCAGGCATCATCTATGATTATTTAAAATAGAAAATAAACCTTTTATTACTAATGACAATTGGCTATCAGTAAAAACTGGAGCAGTTAGTTATAGACTATTCCAATTAACTTTTAAATGCTGAAAAGAATATTAAAGGATACGCTAAAAATCAACTTTTTAAAAATGAAAAGAACCTGGGGCAGGGAGGTAGGATTGATCATTCCTACCTCCCAATATTGTTTTGTTGAGGAAATACAGCACAGTTTTTATCTGCCATGTTAAAGATAGTGCTGAAGCACTCGGAGAGCCTGGCAGAAGCAGTTTTCTTTGTGCTGCTGCTTCTCATAGAAAGAATATTGAGAGGTAGAAAGTAATAATCCTACCTCCCTGCCCCAGGTACTTTTCATTCATCTGTTTTTTTAAAAAAAAAAGTTTATTTGCACTATAGCTTTCCTTTAAGTTCTGAAAATGCTGCAACAAAAACTAACATTACTTGATTCAAATTATTCAAATTAATAAAATAATAGTAATAATTCATAAATTATAATAATCATTTGTTATAAGAATGATTTAATAATAAAATAATAATCATTTGTTGTAATAATGAGTTAACATTAGAATAATAATAATTTGTTATAATGAGTTAATAGTAAAATAATAATTTGTTATAATAATAAGTTAATAGTATAATAATAATAATTTGTTATAATGAGTTAATAGTATAATAATAATAATTTGTTATAATAATGAGTTCATGTCTGAAAAGTCAAGAAATAAAATGAAGTTAAAATTAAAACGAAAAGGGGGAAAAACTTATTTAATGATTTACTCCGACAGTATAATGATAAATTGAAATAGTAAGGGGTAAAGTTTTGGGTAAGTTTTTTGGGTAAGTAACAGGACAGGGTTGTTAAGATATAATGGGCCTCACTAACCCACGGGCGATACACAAATATAAGAGGTTAAACTCTTATATTCGATACTAAATAGGTTAGTACGAGTTAAACTACTTCATTGTACTGGCCATGTTGGTATTGCAATAGACATTCGTACAACTGGTGCAATGCATTTAATACCGTGTTTGCGCTAATTTTAACACCATTACGGTATTTAAAATGGCTGCTGTTAAATGGATCTGGGGGTTAAACTCCTTTTTACAATTTACCACCAGGTGCATTAAATACCGGAAGCCACATTTACATGGACCGATTTCAGCTCCAGATTAACAAGGCCCAATGTCTCTAGGCAAGAAAGATGGATATGGCCATACAGAGATACATACTGCCATGTTCTATCAGGATTATGCCAGTTACGTATGGCCTAGTCTAGATGCAATGTCCCTTTTCATGTATATGGCAGTTGTATGCGCAAACTATAGGTGAGGGGCAATGGCGAGTTTCTGAAAAATTAGAGTTTGAATCTAATCACAATGGAAGTCAATGGGAATTTTTTTTCGACTTTTGACTTTTTAAAAGAGGATTTTTGGATTTTTAACACCGAATTTCGACAGTTCTGCAAAGAAACAGGTTTTGGGCTCATTACTAGTACATACATACATATATATAATTAGTGCAGATTTCATTTTATGGGACATCACATTCTATGTTCTACAAAGTGCATGACCTTTATTCATCCAGATGTTTGTGAATACTCTGTTTTAACCTACTGTAGGGATAGTTTAAGTGAAGGTCAAACAGAATAATTTCCCAGGACAAACCTTAAGGGGGTTCCACAATTCAAGGGTTCAAATGCTTAAAGGACAACTAAAGCCACCGAACAAGACTGAACCAGAAGGCAGAACACCTTGATATAAAACCAGTAATCTGTGTCTTAACTCTAATTTTGATAAGGGCGCTGGGAAATATACCTAAATAATATATGGTTTGTGCTTTACTTCACAGCATTCTAGTATCACACAGTTGGGTCAACGACCATTATGTTCTGCACATGCTCAGTCCTTAGCTATGGCAGAAACTTGTTGCAGTTGGTCACACCCATTAATAATCTCTAGCCAATCCTTTTACAGGACAGATAAAGCAAGGAAGCATGTGACTGAAGTCAAGAGGTCTGGTCTGACACTGCACATACACACAGATACTTCATCCAGTTCTTAACAGGCTTACATTTATTTTTATACAATTTACTGAAGTGGGATTTTATAGATTATTGGTGTTTTTAGGGGGTTTGTTTTCAGATTCTGGAATATAAAAAATTGGGTTTAGTTCTCCTTTAAGGTATATCTGCTGTATTCAATTAGATCAACTGGACTTGAAGTTTAGTTCTTGAAGACGTTTCACTAGTCATCCGACTGGCTTTCTCAATTCAGAATGACTTGTACAAGAATCTGTGGCAATTATGTACCCTGGAAAATCCCAATTAGCATATCACAGCCAGGTGTTAAGGGTGTGATTAGATAGTGGCTAAGAGGTGTTATAGGAATGCCCAGAGTAAGGTGTCAAAACAGCATTGTACATGGCAGACAGATGGTGTCGAACCCCCCCACCTCTATTTAGGCTTGGTTTCTTTATTTTCACATAAATGGCCTCCTTAACACCTCTCTTGAACCAGTCACGTTCCTTTGCCAATATGTTAACATTACAATTGATTGTAATGTGCGAAACGTCTTCAAGAACTAAACTTCAAGTCCAGTTGATCTAATTGAATACAACAGATATACCATGACCTGGATGAATAAGAACCTTCATAAGCATATTCTCCTTTAAGGGTTGGAGTTGGGCCCCCACACAGTATTTTGCCCATTCATTATAAGATTCAAAATATCGGTCAGTCAGGCTGAAATATATACAGTATACTCGTCTTGTGTTCCTAGCCTAAGGGTCCCACCAGGATACCTAGGATATGCCAGATGGGCCCACACCCAGTTTACCTATAAAAACAAAAACATTTACATATTTAGATCAAAAATCAAATCCTTTCTTCAAACAAACCAGCAAAGGGCTGAGACTATAAACCCTTCCTTATCCTTATCCTTTTAGGTCAATTTCATAGTAACATAGTATTTAAGGTTGAATACAGACACACAACTCTTCCATCATGTTACTACCCTCTAATTTCTTAATTTTCTTATTTATCCTTCTCACATTTTCTTTAAGTTTTGTCATTTCTCAGTACCTTGTCCTTTCTTGTAAAAAGGTTTTCCTATTATAAGGCTTTGCTGCTGCAGGAATCTAATTATTTGCAGAGAAACATGTGCCTGCCTTTAAATATTTACGGAGGAGTCTGTTCCTCCGTTCAATGGCGTTCCTCCCTATAAAGCTGTAGTACATGTGTTTTCTGCATGTCATTCACTGAAGCTGATGTGTCTCTTTAACACTGATTCTATAAATTTCCTGGACCCTTAGATCCCAGAACTATTAACACAGTGTGATTAGTCTTGGCACATGTTTTGCACAATTGGCTTTCTTTTGTTCTTAAAATTCAGGGATTATGTGATACCCTTTATCCCTCATAGAGAAAAACATTACTCAAGACATGTGAGGTCCAAGCTTTAGCATGGCTGTCAGTCAGCGAATCCTCTGCTAGCCATTTATTTCCCATAAAGCTCCAGGACTCTAATACGGTGATTTACAACATAGGACTGTCAAGCTGTTCCTAAACATGAAAAACCAGTGTCTCACAACCATCTACAGGCATAGCTTACCTATTACGTAAATGTCCAAATGTAAAAAGAACGAATTAGTAGAAGATCTGGACCCATCAGATTCAGCACCCAAGGGAGGCCAATAGTTGTCCTAGCCAGAGATTGTGGGGCAGGACCCATAAAGTGTATTATATATTCTTTATTCTGCCATCCTCATATGGCTGTAACTTTGCTTTGTCAACAATTATTCAGACTTTACTCAGTGACATTACTAGGAATCACTGGGCCCCCCAGCAAAACTATGATGGGGCCCCTATCCATGTTTCATCAACAGTGGTTTTGTGGGAAGAGGCTATAGCCCCGTTGGCTCCTGGGCCCCCTTGCAGCTGCTCCCCTGATTTTACTTTTGTATTGTCAGTGGTTCTCAAACTATTTTAGATTGTGGCACACGTGTGTTCTTAATGTTGTAATTACCCATATTTTAGGCACTTTGTATATTGTATTAAAATCAATGTAGTGTGAAGTTACACCTTATTGCCTGTGTTTATATTTTATCATAATATATATTTCTGGAATACAAAATAGTAAAAAGGTATGCTGGTGACAATATTTCCAATGGCAAAAGTCACACTAATGCCCCAGCACACCCTTTGAGAAACCCTGCCTTAAGTGGCATCTCTAACTTGCTTTGGACCCCACTCATCCAGGCAGTGTCTGAAGGGAACACAATACATCTTCCCTACACCCCCTATATTCCCTACACCCCCTATATAGTGACAGAAAGTGATAGTAATTAAAGGGCACGTCCAGCCTTAAAAAACTTTTTATATTTATGTCCAGCTACCCCCAAACCCCAGTCACGTTATAGAAAACTTCCAAAGATGCCCCTGAATGGACTTACCTGACGCAGTCCCTCAACACTTTTCTGCATTACTCCTCTTCTCTGCTGCACTACTCCCCCCTTGCGACTGTCAGTCAAGGCACAATGCAATGTCACGCTCCTCCCTGCTGCTGTTCTTGCTCGAATCGAGCTTGCAACAGCAGTAGGGGCAGTACCTAGGCGGCGAGGGACCAGGTCAGGTGTTTTTTAGCTTTGAGAAAAGAAGATCCACACTACATGAGGAAATACCTGAAATTCATTTATTATTGGAGTTTGTTTCTCCCTTAATAAATTCAGATTTTGTGAGAAGGAAAGCTACGCATTTAAATAAGCAAGTGGATAAACATGCACCAAAATGCATACAATTAAAATACATTTCCACGTGCCTTGGTTTCTATATTTATAGATATAAAATGAGAATTGGCGAAGCTTTTGGCAAGTTACTATGCTGTGTGTGCTAGTGATTCCATTCAGTAATTACTGTTTATCCATATACAGGTTGGCTGCTCTCCACTTGGGAAATGGACGACAGAACTGACACAATAAATAAACACAATAAAAACAAACCGACATTGATTTGAAGAACGGAGGGTGATGGCAGCTTTAATCCTTTATTGATTAAAATTCAGCTTAGTTAACAAGCTCTTCGCTTTTATAAACACTGAAACTGCAAGCCAAGAGCCAACTCAAGCAAGCCTGACCTGCCAACAGGTAACCAGTGGGCAGGACTGGATTTATATCTTAGGAGCCTATAGGCACAAAAAGACGGGTGCCCTTAACCCTGCCCCTAAACATTAAAGGATATGTACACTGGAAATTTGTTTGTATAAATTGTCCATAACTGGGAACTATAATTTATCCAAATTATCACTGTACCATTTTTTGTTGATCTGTCCTCTATTTCTTTAGATAACCAATCTGAAACATCTTACATTTCAGCTGTCAATCAAGTGCCTTGGTATCATAAACTCTTCTGTTATGTAGCTTTGTGTAACTGGAATGGTGACCGTTGGTACGTGAACTGCATGGTGGGAAATTCCCCTCCCAATGCTGCCTCATATGGATTACTGAGCATGCTTGTCCTTACAGAGAGTCACATAGTCTGGCAGGGGGCTGGGGGACTGAGCTTGAGCAAAACAAGTACTGGTCTAAAGTCATGCAGCAAGACAAACACATCAGTGTAAGTGCTGCTTACATATATTTAATTATAGATTGAAATGACGCATTTTTTCTGGGTACAATTCCTTTAAAATGTTTCCTTTAGGGAAAAGTAAACTGACTATATTTTTATAACTGCAAAAAGCATGAATGTATTAAATATAAAATGGGGTGTCGGATCAAAGTGGGGGGTGTTGACATCCACCCCTCCATTTGTTTGTTGGTGCTTTTCCTCCTTTGTTTCCCAAGCTCCTCTGCTTTTTCTACCACCTCCCTTTGAGACAAACAGCACCAGCTTTATAGAGTTAATTAGGGTAAATATGATATGGGAAACACAAAGAGATGGCATCTGTGATTAGACTTTTGTGTGTTTGTAAGATATAAGAAAAGAAAAGAAAAAGAGAACAATGTCCTCACTACATGGGGAATTGCTTTAAGCTCTACATTTTGTCTACAACAAGAATTTCTGTAATTGTCTTATGTATGTAAATTATATCACACAATATTACACTTAAACAGACAGAGCAGTGTGCAATATATCACACGTGGAGAAGTGCTAATGTCTGTGAGGTGGAGAATCATGGGATTACAGCTAATACCTTTTCTATTCACTCACATTGTCACATGCTGACATATGAGGCATTTCAGTTGTCAAAAATAATGCAAACTATCTTCACACAGTGATTGGGTTTACAGGTGTCACCCGCTGACTCCATCTAATAGTGACACACAATGGCATTATAGACCTGTCTGTCAGGTTAATTATTGATGTCTTTTGCCGGGTGGTGTACGTGTACACACAGTGAGAGTATGTAGATAATATTATATACATACCGCCTAAACGTACATAGGGAAACTAATTGGGAGATATAGGATTCACGTTTTCCTTTATAAAAAATATTTTTAGACAATAAAAATACATTTCCACGTGCTTTGGTTTCTATATTTATAGATATAAAATGAGAATTGGCAAAGCTGTTGGCAAGTTACTATGCTGTGTGTGCTAGTGATTCCATTCAGTAATTACTGTTTATGTATATACAGGTTGGCTGCTCTCCACTTGGGAAATGGACGACAGAACTGACACAATAAATAAACACCATAAAAAAGAACAGACATTGTTTTGAAGGAATGGAGGGTGATGGCGGCTTTAATCCTTTATTGATTAAAATTCAACTGAGTTAACAAGCTATTTGCTTTACAAACACTGAAACTGCAAACCAAGAGCCAACTCAAGCAGGCCTGACCTGCCCTGTCCAATATCTTAGGGTTGGAGGGGGGCAATTAACATCAACCCTTCCATTTGTTTGTTGGTGCTCTTTTTCCTCTGCTTCCCAAGCTCCTCTGCTTTTGGTACCACCTCGCTTTGAGACAATTTTTTTTGGCACCAGCTCGATGGATTTAAATAGTGCTTACCTTAGCAAAGGATCATGGGAAACATGAAGAGGATCAATTATTGTTTTATTTTTCTTAAGAAAAAACAGGGATTATGTAGGGATATAGTGAGGTGTATGATCAACAATCAGGTACTTAAGATCACAAGTTTCATATATAATCTGAAACCAGCTGTGCGGGAGGCTTAAAACTTAGTGAGGAACAAGCCAAACTCTGCAACCATGATAATGTTGTAGAAGACATTTTCATGTCACAGGTCATACACCCAGGCCAAGGATTTCAATGCAGACTGAAGTTTCATGATCATATGTAGATTCCACTGCACAAAAATTGCGGTTTAAACCTGGTGTGCGGTGGAATCCCATCTACCGTACATATGAGTTTACACCGCCTATTCAGCAACAGCTACCACAATGCTCCCAGTACTATTATATTATTAACTCCACCTTATGGTGTGCAGAGCCTACCTGTTTTGAAGAAGTATAAAGAAACGGGCAACATTGAGGTTCATAGATTCAGTAGTCGGCCAAGTGCAGCAGATAAAACACCTACATTGCGATGCACCGAGTGCCGCTATCGGCAACCCGGTGCAAACAGCCCGGCGATGTTATATGCCGATATCGGTGCTCGGAACATCGCTACCTGGCGCTGTACTATTCAGCCACTTTTAATGCCGACTATTAGCTGGCATTTAAAATGCCGCAATAAAATACCAATTTCGGCATATAACATCGCTTGCGGCAGCTGCAAGGTTAACTTTTGCGTTAGCCAGCCGCCGCCGCAAGGAAGGAGTTTAAGTCACGCTAACCGATATAACATCTGTTAGCATGACTTAATCTCTAAAACAGGAGCGGTGCGTCCGTTGGGGCATTGCCCTACTAATGCTTAATTTTCTTCAAAATCTGAAGATGTCCACAAGGACCATCAGCTCAGAACTGACAGAAACCTGTGGGATGCAGATGCGCCCATCTACTGCCTAGAAAGGTCTGACCATAAAAAAGGTCAAAATGGAAGAATTGCAGCTATCCATACCTCTAGTTATAGGACTGCAGAGCTATAATTAATGTCAGCAGACAACATTTTAGCATGGAGGAGGTTCCTTGCTAGTTTTGGGCTGCATTTCTATAAATGGAGAAATGGATTTTGTCAGGATTAATGGAGTTCTCAATACTTCAATATACAAATAGATGCTTATTAATCATGCAATGCTTTCAAGGAAAGCATTTGTTTGGCCCAAATGTATTATTTAGCAGGACAGAACCACAAAATAAAATTCCAATGCCATTAAGAATGATCTTCACCATAAAGAAGAACAAGGGTTCTAGGATGTGTTTGCATGGCCTGCACAAAGCCATGATAGCACCATCATCACGTCTGGGATTGCTGGGACTATGTCTGGGATTAAATAAATATACAGATGTTTGGAACAACCTATCTGCAAGGTTCCTAACTGCAAGAATTGATACCGCTTTTAAAGCAAAGGGCGATCACACCAAATATTGGTTTGATATAGATGTTGTTTCTATTTATTCACTTTGCATTCTTACTTTATAAAAGTAAACTATAATCAGTTTTATTTGTGAAAGCATTCTTAGTTTCTGGTGCCTGGAATCCCCCTCAGTGCAGGCTGCTGTTCTACTTCTCCTGCTGTCTATATTGTTTCATAGATTGTTACATTGTTATATAAATTGTTACATAGACTGGTCCATAGATCGTTACATTGTTATATAAATTGTTACATAGACAGTTCCATAGACTGTTACATTGTTATATAAATTGTTACATAGACTGTTCCATAGATCGTTACATTGTTATATAAATTGTTACACAGTTTGTTACATTGTTATATAAATCATTCCATAGATTGTTATATTGTTATATAAATCGTTCCATAGACTGTTACATTGTTTTATAATTTGTTACATAGACTGTTCCATAGATTGTTACATTGTTATATAAATTGTTACATAGACTGTTCCATAGATTGTTACATTGTTAATTAAGCTGCAAGTGATAAGCACAATTGACAGTGATTGGCAGCAGCATAGAGAACTGTATCAACATTAACCCTGCAGCTGCCTGGGGTGATTGCTGAGACTGGGTTTATATACAGTGAGCAAGGAGAGGAGATATATACTCAACTCCCCCTCGCTCCTCTTCTTCCATAGCTGCATAGTACCCCGAGTGAGGACGTGAGTGAATGTGTATAGCAGTATATTTGAGTATGCTGCATGTGTGTATTGTAGGGCATTATGTGTGTAGCAATTTATGTATAACTATATGTAAAGCTGACCAATCTTTGAGCAATCGATACACTGATACATCGTCCAATATTATCGTACTGTTGTAAAGGGAGACAGTAATGCAAATTTTCCATCTTGCCCGATGGGTCCCGATACCGGCAGTCATAATTGGTCAGCTTCGGGACCTATCCATACAAATTCACAATATTCAGCAAATTCTGGGGCATATTAAAAGCGCAGTAACGTAATATTGCAATAACACACCTTTATAAATATGCCCCTCTGTCAGATCTGCCATCAGTGTCACCGCTCTGACTATGGAAGACATTATTGATAATGAAGGGTAAATGTTAAAGGAAGATTTCTCAGTTTGCAAGTAAAACAGAACATAAATGTATATACTTTTTTTAAACAAAAGTGAATTAACAGTGAAATCTGTATTGGATGCGATAATCATGGCAAGTAGAGAATATATATAGCCTGTAGCTAATTCATGTGTCCAGATGCAAAACAGCCTAATGGTAAAGAGCAGGGGTGTTAAACTTGGGACCTTTCACATGTTTGAAAACTACAGTTCCCAACATTCTCTGTTTGCAGTAAGTCTCTTCTTAACGTCCTGTAGCTAAGGAATGTGTCGAGGTGCATGACAGCCTAATGGCATAGAGCAGGGGTTTTAAACTTGGGACCTTTTACATGTTTGAAATCTACAAATCCCAGCATTCTCTGTTTTCAGTAAGTTTCTTCTTCATGTATTGTATCTATTGCATGTGTGTAGATGCAATACAGCCTAATGGTATAGAGCAGGGGTGTTGAATTTGTGACCTTTCACATATTTGAAAACTACAACTCCCAGCATTCTCTGTTAGCAGTTTCTCCTTTATGTTAATTGGCTAATGAATATATACAGATGCAATACAGCCTAATGATATTGAGCATGGGTGTTGAACTTTTCACATGTTTAAAAATTACAACTAATGAAAAAAAGATTATTCTAGCAAGGAACTCCAATAACATTCAATACATATAAATTAAAATCGGAATATTCCTTTAATAAAGTGCAATCACATAAACATCTATAATCCCCACAAAAAATGTTGCATATACAATAAATACAAAAATATTCACAGCAACAGTCATAATAGTGTAAATTCGTAGTATAGTTTACAAAATGTAGGGTTCATACCATAGATAAAAGCTGGCAGTATACACCGAACAATTAAATACCTCGGCTCCAGACGCCATCCAGCAGCAGACCCCGCGTGTACTGGATCCCCCTTTTATCACTGGTTGACACAAAACACGGCCACAATCTCAGGCAGCAAGTGGGATAAATCGGTCTGCAGCTCCCTCCTTTCCACGAACACTGTATGTTTCTTTAAGAAACTCCGACCTCGCTCCGTCCTGTAGCTCCGATCACTTGATCCTCACCGGCACACTCTCCAGACTAGATATCCAAAACGGGGAAGGATCCCTCCAGCGGGATTAGCTCACCAGAAGCGTCTGACCTACTAGATACACAGTTGCAAAAAAGGGTGAATAATCAAAAAGGCCACAGTTCCAACACAAAAGTACAATACATAAACATCTACTACAATTTATACATAATAAAACACAGTGTTAAATCCAGTCTAGACTGAACACAACAACAAACTGCTACGTGTTTTGTTGCTATAGCAACTTCATCAGGCAAGATTAATTACTACTGTGCACTCTTTAAAAGGGATTGGGATGAACTATTACTAAAACAATACGTAAAAGAGTCTGAAGAATTTTTGATTGGCTATGACTGTCACATGTTTTAAAAACAGCACATAATTGGGTGTGATACAGGAATTTCCTTACACTTCCTGTCTAGCAAACAGGCACTAAAGGAAGAGGAAGGGAAGAGGTGAGTGGATGTGTAGTCCCTTTAGCAGTCTTAGAGGGGTGGCTAAACCTACCATTTTAAATTTTCCATTTAACCTTAGGGGTGTTAATCAAAGTAAGTATATATTTTAATAGTATATTATTTGTTTTGTAATTAAAATGTCAGTAGTAGTACTATACTTTATATAGTATTATTTGTTATAGTGATTTTAATTAAATAGCAATAATTACACACATACAAATAAACCTTTACTATGTGTAATAGTCTTATATACCTCCACCTTAATAGTACCTCCTAAAAATTCAATGGGGCTCATTTACACAGAGCCGCTATATCTCTGGGTAAATACTTCTTCCGCAATTTAATATCGTGTTTGCAAATTTTACCCACTGCAGGATTTTAATGGCAGCTATTTGCTGGCGTTAAAATCCTGCGCTAAAACAAACGTGATATTAAATCATGAGCGTCGGATGCATGGGTGATTTTTGCATAACCCGTGTATCCACCGCTAATATGGAGTTAAAGTCACGCTAACCGGTAGCGAACCTACCTAAAGTCGGCTAGCTCGGCTTTAACTCCATATATTTGCCCAGCGACTGTAGGTAAATGAGGCCCAATGTATTCTCCTATGAGCTTATAAATATATTTATACAATATAAACGATATATATATCACATATATAACACATAAGTGTGATATATTATCACACTAAATATAATTTCTATAGATTGTGTGTTCAGATGAAACAATATTCAGCTGAACTCCTGATTCTCCTCAATCAGCTGCCTTGGCGTTGTTTTCAATCATTCATATTCATATGAAACAAAATTGGGGCAATCACAGGACATAACTAGCACAGTGCATCAATGCGGGTCTGCCGTCTATATGCCTGTCATTGTGAATAATTATATTTAACATTTTATATAATAATGGAGTGGAATAATAATAGAATGTCAGTAGCCACCAGGTAGGACCAGAATTATCCATTTAGGATGAAGAAGTCATGCTGACTTTATAGATCCACATCTACATAAGGCTTTATTTTACCCATAAATGCTTTAAAACATGCTGTTACAGTTGCAGTGATTTGTATTTTCCAGCACTATTGGGAACAGATTATGGTAAACCATTGCTCTGGTTTATCAGGGGTTTTTTCTTTGGCCAATGACACCCACTGAATCCTCCAATGAGTTAAATGATATTTATTTTTAATACCCACTGCTTGTTGTGCCGAATAGGGTTTGTATTTTCAGGTTCTTGCTGGAGATGAGAACCTCTGTTACATTCCTCTGGCACAGAACCAATTTATTTTCATCAATATCCTGCCCATTCTAATTTTTACTTGCTTTTCTTTTATTTACCATAGAAATGTTTATGATATTTTGTAGTATTAAAAAGCCTAAAGGATTTCCCTCCCCTGGAACATTTCAGTTTTTTATTGTTGCATCTTGTTGAGTGACTGTCGGATTCTGTACAATATATGTAAATATATGTGCATAGTTTACATACAAGTTTATTTTTATTGCGCTGTACAGAAAGGCAAGATAGAAAACGGGAAATTCAAACACACGATTAATTAAAATAGCAAAAAGGAAAATTCTTAATATATTAAGACTGTTAACAGATATAATGTCTCTTTTTAATTATTCCATCCTTCTATCTCGGGATAAAAACTGTGCCGTGACAGATATTCATCTGATATGTCACCTAGATTTATCTTTCCTGTATTCACCGTGGATCATTTATTAATGCCTTCTATAGATATTTCTATAGAAATTGAGAAATGTGCTTGGGGCATCTTATTAAAAGAGAAAACCACTGTAGAAATGCTTTCTTGACTTTACATGGTAATAGATTTTCTGAAATAATAAACAAAGTACTTTGGTTATCTAGAAAACTGAGCATGCATCTTTGTTTTATTGTTCTTAAATCAGCAATCAAATAAACATCAGGCTTAGTATAGTATAGTATAGTATTTGAGGTTGAATAAAGACATACGTCCATCAAGTCCAACCCATCTAGCAATATCCTCATTTCCTGCCTAACTGTTGATCCAGATGAAGGCAAAAAAAAACCACCAAATTTATGAAGGGGAAAAAAATTCCTTCCTGACTCCAAGTGGCAATCGGAAATTTCCCTGGATCAACTCTACTTTATGTATCAATACCAGTAACTTGCAACATTCCTTGTTTGCAGAAACTCATCCAGCTTTTTTTTTTTTTGAAACTGCCACATGAATCTGCCATAACAACGTCCACTGGAAGACAGTTCCATAGCTTTACCGTTCTCACAGTGAAAAACCCTTTCCGATCTTGCAGCCTAAACCTTTTTTCTTTAAGCCTTAAGGGATGTCCACGTGTCCTCTGACATGTTCTATTGGTGAACAATGCCCCAGATAGTTTATTGTATTGCCCGTTGTATTTATACACAGTAATCATATCCCCATGCATGTGCCTTTTCTCCAGCGTACATAATTGTAACTTTTCCAGTCTCTCTTCATATTCAAGCTCCCCCAATCCCCTTATTAACTTAGTTGCCCTTCTCTGAACCCTTTCCATTTCAAAGATGTCCTTTTTGTACACACGATTTCAAAATTGCACTGCATATTCCAAATGAGGCCTTACCAAGCTTTGCAAAGTGGGAGAATAACATTTTCCTCCCTTGAATCCATGCCTCTCTTTATACAAGACAATACCATGCTGGCTCTGGCTGTTGCTGTCTGGCACTGCTTACTTCCTTTAAGTTTGTTATCCACCAAAACTCCAAGATCCCTTTCCAACAGGGATTCACTTAACACAGAGCCATTTATAGTATAAACAGCACAAGGATTTTTAAGTTCAAAATGCATCACCATACATTTCTGAACATTGAGTCTCATCTGCCACTTAGCAGCCCAATGTGACAATCTATCTAGATCCCCCTGCAACGATTGCACATCCTCTGTAATTTTTAATGGTTGTCAAAGTTTTGTGTCATCAGCAAACACAGAAACCCTGCTGACAATACCCACTTCCAAGTCATTAATAAATAGATTAAATAGAAGCGGCCCCAACACAGAACCTTGTGGCACCCCACTTAGCACTTTAGTCCATAATGATGAAGCCCCATTAAGAACTACTTTCTGCATCCTATTCATTAACCAATTTTCTGTCCATGTACAAATGTGCCTCCCCAGACCAACAGACCATAGCTTATACATTAGTCGCCTATAGGGGACTGTATCAAAAGCCTTTGAAAAACCCAAGTATATACTACATCTACTGCTATGCCAGAGTCTAGATTTCTACTTACTTCCTCATAAAAGCCAAGCAAGTTAGTTTGACAAGATCTATTCCTCCTAAATCCATGCTGGTTACTACTTATAATGTCAGTCCTTGAAACATACTCTACAATATGTTCCCTTATTAAACTTTTCAGTATCTTCCCCACCACTGAAGATAAACTTAATATACAAATGCGCCACACTCCATTTTATAGTATTGAAGTAGATATGAAATTTATTAAGGGTGGCTTCCAACCCCCAAGGTGAGGGATTGCCGTGTACAGGGTGGACACATCAAAAGTGACCAATATCACCTCAATCCATAATATATATATCTAACAGAGACATGACTTGGAAAACATCTTATGGACCTGTAACAGATTCGTCCGGACGGCCGGAGTACTCGCATTGTACGCTTTCAGGAGGAGACCCAAGCCTGTAGATTTGGACTCTGGAGCAGATAAGGCTGATGGGAGTTGTATGCAGGATACTGAAGCACTACTGGAAACTGGATACCAAGGAGAAGGAACTGGAACTGGCAAGGTAAGTCTCTGAAACTGGTAAGGTAAGTCTCTGGAACTGGTAAGGTAAGTCTCTGGAACTGGAAATGTAAGATCAGACTTCCGAAGGCAGATTTCCGTAGAATGCCAGATAGCCGACATTTGGGCATCTGCATCATTGGCAGTGGGTACTTTGTGAAAAGGAAATCTTGGGGAAAACATCTAGAATTAGTTCCAAAGACACACAAAATAGGAGATTTCCCAGTAGAGGCACGAGGTGCATGTTATAGACAAACTCAGCACAAGGTTCAAGAGACTGGTACGTGCGTTCAGTAGCCCCATTGGACTGCAGGTGGTTAAAAAAGAAATTGTAACTTGACTCATGGATTTACACAGAGCTCTCCAAAATTTGGAAACAATTGAGTACCTGTCAGACACTATTTCAGAAGGGAGTCCATGAAAGTGGAAAACATGAGAAATAAATAGTTGTATTTATGGTAACTTGGGAAGGGGAACAAAATGAACTATTTTGCTGAAGCGGTCTACAGTCACCCAAATAACTGTGTTCTTCTTGGAAGGTGAAAGTTCATCAATAAAGTCCATAGATAGATGGGTCCATGGTCTGGACGGAATGGGTAGGGATTGAAGAAGACCACAAGGTAGAGTTCAAGAATCTTTAGATTGATCACAGCTGGTACAAACTTGAATAAAGTCTTTAACATTTTTCCTCATTCTAGGCCACCAAAGGGAACGGGCAAAAAGATCAAATGTTTTATTAACACCAGGATGTCCGGCTTTCTTGGGACAATGAGTATGTAGAAGGATAGTTTTCTGAAGTGGAACAGGAACAAATATTTTGCCCGAAGGTGTGTCAGGAGGAGCAGAATTTTGTGTGGCTTAAATTCTGAAACAGAGCTGAGGAGATATAGAGGCTAGGATTTTAGTAGTCGGGATAAGCAAAAGCTTCCTTGAGTCATTTGAAGGCTTCAAGGGCTGCAGGAGTCCATGAATTAGGCCTACCACCTTTTCTGATAAGGGCTAGAATCGGAGATATTATAGAAGAGAACCCTTTAATGAATTGTCTGTAATAGTTGGCAAAGCTGATGAATCTTTGAATGGCTTTGGTTCCCATAGGAAGAGACCAATCTTCAATGGTCAAAACTTTAACAGGAGCCATCCTGAAACCTTGCGCAGACATGATGTAGCCAAGAAAGGATACTTGAGAACACTTTTCTAGTTTGTCATATAGATTATTTTCTCTCAGACGCAGTAACCCCTGTTTAACATGGAGGCGGTGTGAGGGTAGATCTTGAGAGAAGATTGAAATGTTGTCAAGATATACAACTACTGAGATTCCTAACAGGTCTCGGAAAATGTAATTCACAAACTCTTGGAACACCACTGGAGCCTGGGCTGGAAGCCAAAGGGCATTACTAGATACTCGTAGTGACTACCCGGGTGTTAAAAGCCATTTTCCACTCATCACCTTTGCGTATACAGATTAGTTTGTAAGCCCCACGAAGATCTAGTTTGGTGAATATCTTTGACCCTTTGATCTGGTCAAACAGTTCTGATATGAGAGGAAGAGGATAATGATTCTTAATAGTGATCAGTATAGACTGTAACACGGAGATCGCTGGAAACAGGTGAGGTAAGTAGAACTGAGCCTTGGGTAGCTTAACGCTGCAATCGGGCGCTGAGTCCAGGAGGACGTTGGCTTTTGAATTCGTGCACCGTGCATGCCGGCGTTGTGACGTCATGACGTCAATGCCGCCCACCCGGATGTGCAGAGCGGCGCGGGACCGGAGCGCCAGGTAAGTTCGTGACAGGACCAAATTATTACCATTTTGCACATGGGTAAAATTTAAAAGAGCTGAGAGTGCACTGAATTTATCTGGAAGATAACTCTTTCTCTCTCTCTTTCTTTTGCTCTCTCTTTTCCTCTCTCTCACTCTCTCTCACTATTTCATTTTTCTCTCTTTCTCTCTCTCTCTTTCACTCTCTCTCACTTTTTCATTTTTCTCTCTCTTTCTCTCTCTCTTTTGCTCTCTCTTTCACTCTCTCTCACTATTTCATTTCTCTCTCTTCCTTTTGCTCTCTCTTTCAATCTCTCTCACTATTTCATTTCTCTCTCTCTCTCTTTTGCTCTCTCTTTCACTCTCTCTCACTTTTTCATTTTTCTCTCTCTTTCTCTCTCTCTTTTGCTCTCTCTTTCACTCTCTCTCACTATTTCATTTCTCTCTCTCTCTCTCTTTTGCTCTCTCTTTCACTCTCTCTCACTATTTCATTTCTCTCTCTCTCTTTTGCTCTCTCTTTCACTCTCTCTCACTATTTCATTTCTCTCTCTCTCTCTTTTGCTCTCTCTTTCACTCTCTCACTATTTCATTTCTCTCTCTCTCTCTCTTTTGCTCTCTCTTTCACTCTCTCTCACTATTTCATTTCTCTCTCTCTCTCTTTTGCTCTCTCTTTCACTCTCTCTCACTTTTTCATTTTTCTCTCTCTTTCTCTCTCTCTTTTGCTCTCTCTTTCACTCTCTCTCACTATTTCATTTCTCTCTCTCTCTCCTTTGCTCTCTCTTTCACTCTCTCTCACTATTTCATTTCTCTCTCTCTCTTTTGCTCTCTCTTTCACTCTCACTGTTTCATTTTTCTCTCTCTTTCTCTCTTTTGCTCTCTCTCACTCTCTCTCACTATTTCATTTCTCTCTCTCTTTTGCTCTCTCTCACTCTCTCTCACTATTTCATTTTTCTCTCTCTTTCTCTCTCTCTTTTGCTCTCTTTCTTTCTGTCTTTATCTCTCTCTCTCACTCACTCCTCTTTCTTAAAAATAAAAATTAACCATATTACAAAGGTATAAAAAACGTTTTAACACAGGGAAGAATACAATAATTAATAAGACTATACATCCTATTATACAACACTTTTATTGTGATGTATATGGGGATTATCGGTGAATACCTTGCAGGCATTGGCCATGACATTATCCATCACAGCCATTAATTCCAGAGTATACCCAGTAGAGTTTGTTAGATATATCTCTGTTTAACAGCAGTTTTCAGCTGTGTGAGTATTGTGGTCTTAATGTATTGGGAGTGATCTACCTATGTACAAAATTTGATTTAAGGGGGGACATGCCCTTTAAATAAACAAGGTTTGATTCCAACATGTAAATGTTGGCTATTCTGTTGGGGGAGGGGGGAGTTACAAATCTCAGGTAGTTTTAAAGGGCAAGTCCAGCCCCAAAATGAAAACTTACATAAAGGTAAATCAGCCCCCCAAACCCTAAACGGTAATAGTTTGAAATGTGAAATATATAAGTCTAACCTGAAATCCTGCACAATGTCCTGTTTCCCCTGTTTCTGCTTCCGGTTCTTCCAGTTAGTAACTGTCAGTTATAGATTTGACAGTTGAGATCACAGCCAATGATTGCATGTTAATCCCCCGTCTGCCTCTTCTGAGCATGCCCAGGCTCAGTACAGGTTTCTAAATTGCTCAGTTTCCATGAGGCATCCAGAAGCATAGCAGGCATTCATTAATGAATTCATAGGACAAACTATGATATATCAACATATTTTAAAGAGGCCATTCTTTCTAAAAGATGTTCTTATGAGGGTGGAGTTGTCCTTTAAGAGTGAGTCTCCAGCTGTGTGTTTAATGCATAGATCATGTGGCAAAGGGTGTTGCTAGCTGTAGGTAAGTAACATTTGGAGACCCCAGGTTAAAGGACTAGCAACATAAATTATTATAAAACCCTGTTTGTTATTACATGCAATGCAAAATATGGATTGACCATTAGCAGTCACACAAAAATACATTTTAAGTACATGACAAAGGTGACATCACTCAATGTTTCTGTTTGCTGGTGACATCACTGAGCACCTTTTTTAAGGACATGTATTGATATTATGTATCTTCATGGCTGTTATATATAAAAGAAAGAAAGATAGATAGATAGACATATATGGAGAAAGAGTTGTACAGTTTTTGGAAATGGGGAAAGGTAAACAAAATGTAATAAAGGTTGATTACTAAAGAAACTAAAGAAAGATTCTGTATTATACAGTCTTATATCTGTTATTCTCACAAAAATGTTCCCTTTGGGACAGAAGCCCTGATTTTAATTACTGTGTATTCTGCTCTGTAATTATAGACATCTTGGCTTTGTTATACTCCACCTTGTCAGTTTACTGTCAGGGACATTTTTTAATTGGACTTCAGTTAATAGAAATTCATTGCTTGTGCATTGAAGCCGCTCTGGAAAAGTCTCAGAAATTTGGTCATATCTTCCTGTGCTTGCCTTTTATTTTGAAAACTCTTTAAAGACTAATTGACTAATTTAAGGTACAAATTGTGTAACACTAACAATGAATGATTTGTTTGAACACTAATGGTTTGTCCACAAGTAATTTTGGAAAATATTCTCTTCCTTTAATGTTATAGCTCTGATACATTTGATACTTTTAAACTTTTTTTTATAATTCATCAAGTTGAGTCTCTTACAAACCATTGTATAAAATTACATTTTTGCTCAAACCGGTCTAATGAAAACCTGCATCACTATACACTATTGTGAGAACTATTAAGATGTTTAACATTTCTTACATTTCATTTGAGAGAATAAATAGATATACTGTTTGTACCCCCATATATAGGAACATGCTTCTTTCATCTAAATAACATTAGCATTGGATTATAGATATAATTATGTATAATTAACCATAGTCACCCTGCCTATAATTCTGCTTGTGCCTTAATGACAAAAATAACTTGGCATCTTTTTCCTTGTATCTCTATTAACAAATTGCTTTATATACCTAATGGTACATTTCCTTATTATTCTTTACATCATCACAAAAAAAAAACATGTCCTAATGTGTGCAATGCTGTATATAACATTATGTCCTTGTCTCTTGCTTGCTTTGCCTTAAAGGGACTTACTAAGCAACATCTGATGATTCACCATTTCTATTTTTAACTTGCATAATCTACTGTGGCTGGATACACACGTTGGGATCCTTTGTCCCAACCAGACGTTTAACACTTTGACCAATTGGCCAGGATGAAGGACTGTTGGTTGTGGCAAAAGTAGCCGCAGGTGACAGTTCACTGCGACTGAGCCCCCAATCTGACCCGTCTGATCGCCCTTTGATCCTCTATGGACCACACAATGGAATGAATGGTCGGACGACGGTGGCAGCCACCCCAGGAAACCATCCAATATTTTGGGCCGATCAACTGATAAAATGGTTGAAATATTGAATGGTGTGTACCCAAGCTTTAGTGATGGTGATAATTAAATCTGTGATGGTGATAATTAAATCTGTGCCACTGGATTCAGCTCATGTGATACACAGCATCTGTTTTATGAATAGTCACCTTAGGGTCAAGTACCTTCTAATTAAAGGGGAACTATGGCCCAAAAATGACTTTAGGTAAATTGATAGGAATTGCTCTCCAGAGAATTTTTTCATTTATTTTCAAGTCCCCTGCACTGAAACCTGTCAGTCAATCTGCCCTGTGTCTCCTCCCCTTTGCAGCCCCCCTGGTCCCTCCCACTCATGGACCCCATGGTCCCTCCAGTTGCAGGCCCCCCTTGGCCCATACCCTTACAGCCCCATGTGGCCCCGCCCACTTGCGAGTGTCATGGCCCTGCCCACGCACGGGTTGCGCACCCGCAAGAGTGAACTCTGCCTGAAATGGCTGTTTTCACATAGGTGAGAGAGGGCTGTAGATTCCCTTACCTTCTCTGCAGCTGCAGGTCCTTCACACAGCAGAGAGGAGGAGGGACTCCTGTCTCCCTCACACACTGAGGGAGTCTGAGGCTGATGTCTTCCAAACTAAATGAAATAAACACAAGTCAAAAATGAATTAGTTCAAAAAATTGTTTAGGTCTGTAAGTATCATTAGAAGCTTTGGGTGGGGGGTTTACTGTGTGGGCGTGTGTGTGTGGGGGGGGCGTGCATATGAATCTAATTTTTGGAGGTTCTTTTAGTATAAAAATTATGAGAAATATTTGGTGTAGTATCATATAACAGATCAATGATTATTCACCAGCTCTCAGCTATAGCAAAGGCAACATACTGTCTCTTTAAGGGAAGACTATTCATTGTTAATTTAATATGATCCCATCTGCTGGTTAACTACCCTGGCACACAGAACATTACTCACACTTAAGTCCTTGGGCTGCTTCTTCTGGCAGACAGTCTCTAAACTCACAGGGGCAAGGCAGATCTTTTCCTGTGCAAGAGGAAAATCTTTAGGCCTCTCTTCTGAGCCAAGTTCCATAGTTGCTTTCTCCTTACTGCATCTCCCTGCAATTTACTGAAAAAAAGAGAAATTCATTTATCTTTCATGGGCAGAGCAGATCCATTTCCTTTAATTCTCTCAACAATCCAAATCTGTTGCTGCTGAATGTGTTTTTATTTCTTGCTTGTTTTTGCCTACTGGTTATATATATAAAGGGTTATTCAATAAAAGTTCTTATCATTTAAAATGGTGCTAATTTTGGCCCAACCAATCAGATGTTGGCTTTCAAATGTAAACTAAAATCTGATTGGTTGGGGCAAAATTCGCACCATTTTAAACGATAAGAACTTTTATTGAATCTCCCTGATAGAGATAATATTTAGTGCTTCTTCACAAATGTCTTTTATTGTTCCTTAGATTCTACCTGGATTAATCATTATTATAGCTGATTTTTAATGTTCCCTATATTCTTTCAATTCTTGTCAACTTTACTTATGATCATCCATTTGTATGATGTCTGTTTGAATATCTGGCTCAGTTCTCAATGAGTGGGGTCTTGCTGATGTTAGTGCAGTATATATCTGTGCACATAGTGATTTCAAATCAGAGGGAACATTGTATAAAGATGACTTGACCAATATTTTGGTTTTCCAATTTTTTGGCTCCTAATGTTGGTTGTTCTTTTATTCAACTCATACGAAAGTTCGATAGGTCATGTTGGTAAACTGTAGATAATTATGTGGTCTCCTGAATGGTTGGCCAGCCTAAAATATCTGCTTGTGTGTACCTTGCCTAAAGGTCCATAAAGACATGTGATCGCGGGACCAACCTGCAAGGCACGACTGTAGGATGAACAGCCGTATTATTGATCTATGGGCACTTGGTTTGGGGAAACGGCTGTTCGATCAGGCAGTTGGATCATGAACGAGGCCCGACCAATCGCTCATTCATTAAATGATACCAGCCTGAAACGCCTGTTCGCCCTACAGCCGTACATCGCCCGGTCGGCACTGTGATCACACATCTGTATGGACCATAACAGTGGAAAAACATATGAACCCAAACCAATAGTCAGTTCTCTGTTCTTATCTTTTTTTTGTTTTTCAAGCATTTAATTGCTAATGTGTCTTTCAATGAAAACATTTTCATATCAAATAAATTAAAATCTTCTGTTTTTTTCCCTCCAGATTTCAGTCGTTCTTATAGAACAGTGTAACAAGCAAGAAAACAAGAAACCTGCATTACTAAGGTGAAACTCCACACGCACACACACACACGCACAAAGCTTTCTTTCACTTTTACTCAAAGGTAAAAAAAAATTCATTGCTAAAAGACTGGTCTTCGGTGTCTCTGACGGCAATGGCTGTAATGATTGTTTGATGTTGGCTCTCAGCACACCCAGAACATTACACGTGCCAACAATCCTGACCTGGCAATCTATTCATAGATACTTTACAGCAGCAGCAATTACCCAAACTACTCAATTAGGATTTTAAAGGTGAACTAACATCTAAATATCAAAATGGTTTGAATTAAAACCCTTTTTATGAGGAGTATTTTAAATTCACGTTTCTTAGCATATTGGCATTAATAAATGTTACTTTACATAAACATTCTTATGTGCCTGTATATTTTTGTTTATTACATTGTATTTGTGTATTTTTTCATATCCCTTGAATAACTGCCTCAGACTTTATTCTGAAGGTTCGTACACACCGGCAGATGTTTGCCAGACCCCCGAGCCCTGACCAACCCCCAGCCCGATGTACACCCGAGATGAACAGCCGAAACGGCAGATAGTAGCGCGTGTGTGTATGCGGTCGGTCGGGGGTCGTTCGGAGATCCGTGGGTGTACGTCGGGCTTGGGGGTCTTGCAAATATCTGCAGGTTCGTACCTTTAGATTTAATGGGTGAGCCCACTCCTCAAATGAACAATTGCATACAGGTAATTCCCCCTAACTCCAAAACTGCAATAGTTAGAAAGCTGAGATATGGAAGACAACCTGAAATGCTGCACAATGTTTTCTGTTTCCTGGATGACAGTTGACATCATAGCCAATGACTGAATACTATTCCCCTGGCTGCCTCCTCTGAGCATGTCCAAGCTAATCAGCTCAGAAAGCTTGAAGAATAGGCAGAACTCTTTTGAGAGGGAGGTGGGTGAATTACATATTGCTGCATAACAGGTAAGTCCCACGCAGGGTTGCCAGATTCTTCTGGCACCTAAGCAGGAGGGTGCCGGCGGAGGCGGGAGTGGAGCAGGGGTGGGGACAGGGCAGAGAGTGGCTGGGAGCAGGGCTTCCCCTGCAGTTCCAAGGATGGGTTTTCATTCCACTGTGGGACTTCTAGATAGGGACGTATGGCAACCCTGATCCTACATCAGCTTTCAATCTATTGCAGTTTTGGTGTTTGAGTAATTTACCTATATACGATTTTTCATTTGAGGGTTGGACTTGCCCTTTAAATGAAATTTTATCCCCATGACAAAACTACCTTGGGCTAGTGTAGAATGCTTAAGCTTGGTACACACATGAAAGATCTGGTTGCATTCATTCATTTTCTATTATTATTATTGTGGATTTATATAGCGCCAACATCTTCCGTAGCGCTTTACAATTACATGTACACATTCACATCAGGCCCTGCCCCAAAGAGCGTACAATCTAAGCACATTTATTTGACACATACAACCTATCACTATGTCTTTATGATTGTGGGGGAAACCGGAGTGCCCGGAGGCACAGGGAGAACAAACAAACTACTTGCAGATGTGTCAAAGGGTAGAATTGAACTCAGGACTTCAGCGCTGGAGCCTGCTAGGCATCAGTGCTAACCACTGAGCCACCGTTATGATCGTATCGGCAACCACACAGCTAATGACTCTATTGGTCGTGGTTAGATTCAACGAGCTATTACTTTTGAATGCACAGTCAAACAAAACATGGGTATGTAAATACTGCTTGCAGAGTATAGTCATTTTAATGTAATTTGTAATTATGCAATAGGGACTGGAAATATGTGTGTGAAGGGATAATTAAAGGAACCAATCAATTCTTATATATTACTGAATATTCACATATTCAAATTTACTACCTTCACTTGGAAAATATCAATATTGACTTCCAATGCTCATCTTACAGCAACACAAAGACAGAGAGGAAAGGATATGTATGATAGAGATGTCAGAAACTCAAAAATTTTGTTCTGTTCTCGGAGGATTCGAAAACGGAACTTACTTTCGAGGGCTTGGAATGTATTTTCGAGGGTTACGAAATGTACGAGGTTATTTTGAAAATAACCTTGAACGTTCGATAACCCTTGAAAATACGATCTCTATGGCCACAACCACTACTGCTGCGTCCAACAATCATTTGTCCCGGCTGAGTGCTCTCTAGAAGCGAACGCTCGGTTGGGACAAAAAGTCCCCCGTGTGTACCCTCCATAACATTTCAGCTGTCAATCAAGTGTCTCAGTATCATAAACCATTCTGTTATGTATAGTTTTTCTTTAGCTGGAATGGTGACAGTGACAGTAGGTACATATACTGCATGGTGGGAAATTCCCTCTCCCAATGCTTCCTCATAGGAATTATTGAGCATGCTTGCCCTTACAGAGCTGAGGGACTGAGCTTGAGCAAGACAATTACTGAATTGAAGGCATGCAGCAACACAAACACATCAGAGTAAGTGCTGCTTACATGTATTCATTTATAGATTGATATGATCAAAGCCTTTTTTTTAGTGTACAAATCCTTAAAGGTGTTATAATGTCCCCACAGAACAGGATTCCCAAGGATAAATATCTGCCAGGCTTTATGGAAACAATATAAAGCTAAGGTCAGACTATGGGGAGATTTGTGTGCTGGTTTTTATTTTATTAAGTGTTCATTTTTTCGTTCAATCTGTCTATGAAATAAAAGGTTTCCACTAGGCCTACAAACATTTCTGCCTGTCTGGTTACACATCGGACAGGGAAACGCTTAATATTCCAACATTAAATAATAATACAGAGTCACATTTTAATTACAAGGCGTAGCTGTGAATAAAGTCATTAATTGGGCTGAGGAGAAAACAGTGTCAGAAAATCAAGAGAACTGCCATGTTGGCACTGCACATCCTTAAGGTTTATTTCTCATACATATACATGTTGTTTGAAGCTGTGGGTTTGTTTGATTTTTTTTATTGCATCTCATAAACAATAGTCATGTTTCTGGAAATAGTAGCAAACATCAGAGACATTCTTTAGCCAAAGCACAAGTAGACCACATCCATACTGCCTATGTAATGCCAGTGCAATCCTTATGATAGAAAATGGGTTAAAGCTTTACCTTAAATAGAAGGAACCGTAGAAATTCAGCTCAAGTCTTTTTTCTTTGTATATGAAACAATGCAAAACCCAGACTGTAATTTCTGGCAAATGATCCACAGAAAAGGGCCCCACTGGTATAACACATGCCCAAAGCCAATCATAGAACATCAGGTCATGTGTGCTAGCAGCAAATGTCATCTGGTAAGAAAAATGGTAGGGAGGTAGGAGGTATTGCCAGTTATCAAGTGTTAAACACACAGGGTTATTCAATAAAAGTTCTTATCATTTAAAATGGTGCTAATTTTGCCCCAACCAATCAGATGTTAGCTTTCAAATGTTAAATAAGTTCTGATTGGATGGGGCAAAATTAGCACCATTTTAAACGATAAGAACTTTTATTGAATCTCCCTGACAGTGTTTTACCGTGAATCACTGCTCCCTTCCACTGCCAGCCACTCTGCCTGTGTTTAAAATGTCCATTGGCATTATTTTGAAGATACCAATAGGTATTGCCAGTCATATATCCCTGTCCCAAGTACTTTTCATTTTAACTGTTTTAAAAAAAAAACTTTATACACACTATAGTTCACGATACTGAAAAAAAATACTTTGCCTAATCTTAATCTATAATTGAATACATGTAAGTAGCACTTACTCTAATTTGCGTGTGTTGCTGCATGCCTTCAATCCAGCACACATTTTGTTTAGGGGCAGTATCCCCCCTCCCTCTTTTAACCACACCCACTTCCATCTGACCTGACTTTTTTTTCTACCAACCAACTGTCAAGCCTGCACACAGTACACAGCATTCCAACTGTAAAAACTCTGTCACCATTCCAGCTGCAGTAAAACTACTCACAGAAAAATAGTTTTGAGAGCAAGGAACTTGATTGACAGCTGAAATATAAGAAGTTTTAAAGAAATAGGGGGCAGATCAACATAAAAATTATACAGTGGTGGTTGGGAAGAATTATAGTTTCCAGTTATGGTCAATTTAAAATAACCTATTTTTCCGTATAGATGCCCTTTAATATTAGATGAACACTAGATGAAATGGAAAGTGTGTAAGTAATAAACATCAAGTTCTTACGGTTACAGATTACCAATTCTCTAAGATAGAATGGGCAAGGAAGCCCTGGTAGAGTGCACTTGCTTGGAAGATATTAACAAAAAAAACTCCCTTTTTTTGGAAGGAACTATAGAAAGCTGGTAACATTACAATCTGGTGACAGATTCCATCTCAAACTCTGGAGAAGCACAGATGTTGTTATCAACCCCTCACACCCCACTCAAATATATATAACAAAGGCTAAATATAAAACTTTAATAGAAACTAAGCATGCATAATTCTAAAGTATAGGGGTGACCAGGCTGTAGGATTAAATTAAATAAAAGGTTTAGATTTTGACCTTAGTTGTTCTTTCAATGACCTAAGTTTCATTCAAAGAACGTGTATACGTATTGTATTTTATGAAAAATAAATTGTTCAGATATGAACCCAAAGCAGTTTGTTTAGTTTTCAAATGGGATTTTATCAGCATGTGTAATTAAAGGAGCCCTCATCTTAATGTTAGTTCAAAAACTTCTATAATGTGGACCTCAGCCACTAAAAAGTAAAAAGCTTTGAAAAGGGACACTTAGTGACTGGAAAGCGTATGTTAATGAAGGGGAGGAAAGACATGTGGAAGGGCCAGATATCTGACAGTAGCTACACAAGTATAGTGTCCATTTACCAAAGCCACATTCCTAAATTGGATGCAGAACAGGCCATGTAGACAATAGGAATAATCTTGGTTTATGGAATTAGTGTATGGTAATTTAATGTACAAATCTTTTTTTGAATGGCATAAAATTGTTTCTGGTTTTATCTGTAGTATTCAACTAGATCAACTGGACTTGAAGTTTAGTTCTTGAAGACGTTTCGCTAGTCATCTGACTGGCTTTCTCAATTCTGAATTGAGAAAGCCAGTCGGATGACTAGCGAAATGTCTTCAAGAACTAAACTTCAACTCCAGTTGATCTAATTGAATACAACAGATATACCATGACCTGGATGAATGAGAACCTTCACAAGGATGTTTCTGGTTTTAATTCCAGTAAGACTGGGTACACACCAGCCGAGTTTTTGTCCCAGCCAAGCGTTCGCTACTAGCAAGCGTTCGGCCGGGATAATTGACTGTCGGTCAGAGCAATAGTGACTGCAGCCAACAGGTCACGTGACCGATTGTGCGGACCCATAGGGCTGTGATTTACCAACAGTTCAGCGGCTGGCCGCCCAAACCATGCGATATTTCTGCTTGACCGACCGCTACACGTCACGATTGGTTGGTTGCCCGAAAATATCTTATGGTGTGGTCCCAGCCTAACTGTCAGGACTTTTCCATTGTCTGCCTGCTTTATTCCATACAGTTTGCTGTGTTTAGCCGAATGATGAACGATTGAGATTCATTTATTATTTACAATGCAGTTTGATCACTATGTTTTATACATAAAAGAAAGAGAAAAAACCCCTAGTGGGATCTCCCTGTTGGGTATTTTAGAGCTATACGTCTCTGTAACCAGCATTTAGACTTATGGAAGAGTAAGAAAACCCTCTGTATTTCCACAGTTGGAATAATATTGATCCGATAACTGGGAGCATTTGTAATACACAATGCAACTTTGATGTTGGGTAGGAGGACACTAGTATTTACTACAGCGCCATGTAAAGCGAAAGAGGTTTTCTGAATTCCTGGTGGATTCAGAGCCTCTCACCTCTCTCATTGTGTTGCATTCTAGTATTGCAAAGAACTCCCTTTGATGTGGGAAGCAAATATTCACTGCCAAGTGTCAAGAGGTTTAGGTATATCTACCCTTTCTTGTCAAGCGCTCTGCTGTAATCCACTTGGTGTAGAAGAGTGCACAGCACATAATTCAAAGAGGAAGAGAACAAACTCAGACATATGAATAGATTTTACTTGCCGTTCCTGATGCCACACAGTTAGGGATTCTCTATTCATTTCAGTGATCAGTGACATCCTAGAAAGTGACACAGAGCAGGAGTGTGGCAAGTTAGAGCAATATCCTAGGGTAAGTAATTAGTGTACACTATACTGGGCGATCCTTGCTGCACTGCAAGCAGGGATTTTTTTTCACACAAATGGCCTATGCAATATATTGAGTTTATTATCATTTTCTGCAATAAAACGTTCACATTTACCGTCTCTAGATTATTTACAGTTAAAATGATAAATAGAACATTTGAGGTGGAAATTTTATTGCCAAGTATTAAAGCCATGTTAGTGTTTGATAGCAGATCCTCTCAAACCAAATTTGTCTTCTTGTTGCTGACTTTGTATTAAATCTGTAACTTTCAATACTTGTCAGAAAACCACAAAGTCTCCATGTGTTTGAAATGCTACTAAACCCATTTTGCTCAGCTTGTATATTTCTAGCACTGGTGACACTCTGTCCTTCTGTTCTTGCACTGAAACATCATCTATGTGCAACGCATTTTACAGATGTTCAGTGAAGTCTTTGCACATTCCTGATTTTTCCTTTGTAAATGAGGTGCATTGTTATGCTTATGAGATATCCAGCAACTCTTTGCCAACTCCCTTTAGCCTGTGCATGCTTGGCATAATACTGGGTCTGAAGAAAGGAAACCTTATGGCTTAAAGGAAGTTTTTTAAACAGTTCTCTTTTTCTGTGAAAAAAAATATCAACCCCCCACAGTTTTACACCAGAACCAACTCTTACTAATCTGAACTTGATGTGGACCAATCAGATAGATTTGGGATATATAGAATTATATTCCAAATATTGAAGAATATCAGGGTAACAATAGGCATGAGAATTTGAATTGTGGACACCACTTAACAGAGGTATATATGTATATATATATATAACAATTTTCGAGATCCTTCGCACTCCGTTCCTACTCCAAGTCCCGGGTGCTATCGCAGGGTTCGACATATACGGCTATGTATAAAGTAGCGAATCACTCCATGGAGGTATCAATAAAAACCTTTACATATGTAAGGCCATGGAGTGCTTCGCTACTTCATACATAGCCGTATGTATATATATATATATATATATACATATATATAATTAGCTCAAATTCGTGCACGGCCCCGTGTTAGGGGTGGAAACATGTCAACTGTGTTTGTGTGAATAAACACCTCTTTTGATTTGCACCAAGACCCATGAGTGTGCCCGAATTTGAGCTTATTGTATCTACTTGTCGCGGGAGCAGCACCCGGGCAGTTGCTCTGTGATAGGAGTGCCCGCTGTTTGAAGCTATATATATATATATATATATATATATTTTATATACACACACTAACAAGAAATGATAATCAATGCACATTCCTAGGCTCCATACAATACCATATTATCTGCACACTGGCATACATTATAAACAAAGGGGTTTTAGTATGCATTACGTGATCACATGATGAAAAGCCTTATAACCCCATCTGGCAAGACCCCTAGATCAGTATAGCAGGCTTTCAGTCCATTGGCTTTTTAAAATGAGGGAAGAGGCCGTCCATTCAGTGCTTTATATTAAAGGCATAGGACCTCCAATTAAAGGGAAGTGTTGGGGGTGCTATTACCACATGGAAACTTAACCATGCTTCATAATAAATACATACAATAAAAGGATTGTGGAAGAACTCCTCAGGCTAAATTACAACTACATTTTGCGGAAGTGCTACTGATCTGGTTAAACATTTATACAAACAAAAAAGCTATTAAAACCATAATTATTCATGCTTCTAAATCATAATTGCTTACGTGTCCCCTTCAGGAAAAACTGTGGCTTGTGGCATGGCTATCGGAGTAGTCTGGGTAAGATGGAGTGTGGTATGGGTGGACCAGGGCATGGTCCCGGTGGCCTGGGGTCTGGGAAATGGAAGCAGCTCCATTTACTGTCTGGGGTGCTGCTACTGTGGCCCCCAGCTTTAGCCACGTTGGGCACCGCTGCTATAAATTGTCTACAGGGTGGACCTATGTTTGTAGTCTCATTTATTCTGTCTCCACACTCTATATACGTACACATGCTTGTATGCTTTGGGTTGCTGATTTAAGTTAGACCGTCAGAATATCATTCTAAAGTGAGACCATGTCTACCACAGAATACATTTTTTTATCCTTTCCCATTATATTGGCCTATTAGTGTAAAGGAGCCACAATAGAAACAGAATATTTAAAATTGCCTTTATTTTACAGTATTTACTTTCGTATAATGAATCATATAGAGATTTTTTTTCTCATAGGGCCAGAGTGTGAAAATGAATTGGACATGATGTCAATCTGCCGACATTGCTGCCATATTAATCTAGATTATGACTAATAGTTGTTTGTACGTATTCAGGAAGTGGTGTGACTGCACAGGAAGTAACCTTTGCATGTGCACACACAACCAAACATGCACCCAGTGGAAATCCATGATATTATTAAATGCTAATGCTTTTAGTGTTGTGATGCTATTTGTATGGCCACAAAATAAATACATTTTATAAATGTAGATTAATATTGTAACGGATGCCATTGTGCAATAAATCATTCATTATTATTGTATTCCTAATAAAATCTAGCCCAACTTCAAATACTGTATTGGGGGAACAGACCTGCACACATGCACACAAGCCACAGAATTCTGGGCTCTATAAATCAGAAAACATGTCCGCAACATGTGTATTCATTAGCATTGTTATTCAAACTTGATATCAACTAAATTAATCTTAAAATGAATGCCATAATGGTTATATTGCCCATCACTTTATATTCTTTTCATGTTTACTATTAAACACATTTTCTCTGGCTTATAGCCAAGAAACTTCCAGCAATACAGCACTTGTCTTTATATCTAGTTATACATGCAAATGTAATTATATATATATAAATACACAACAAAATTCCTTAACATAGAAATCCTTGCAGTAACTGCCCCCTTAAACAAATAGGAAACGCTCAAGCCACGATACATCCAACATTACCAACACTTTATCAGAGGTACATCAAGTCTCTGTGTGTGATATGCATGTTCTTCCTGACTTTTATACCAGCACAATAAAAGCTAAGTTTTAATCTACCTGGATGTTGACTTTGATGTTTGAAACGTGTGGTAGCAGAGCCTTCTATTTATAATGCTGAGTAACCGCCTCCTTCCCTGGCTCAGTGAGCTCTGGGCATGCTCAATGTGAATCACCAGGGAGAGGCAAAGAAATTCTGTATTCATGGGAGGGGTCAAGTAAAAGTGAAAGGAGGTCAAGAAAACATTATTAATTGAAAACAGTGTATTTGTAGTTATAAACTAGATATAAAGACAAGTGATACATTGTTTTAATCTGATTACACATGCATGTGTTTACATTTGCAAATGTCTATATAAAGACATGATTATCCAAGTAATTGAACAGAAATAACATTACTCCATGTTAGGAATATCTTATCAGGGGCCTTCCTAAGCTGGGTACACACATTAACGATTAAGCCCCGATACCGTCGGATCCGACGGTATCGGGGCTTAATCGTTACGTGTGTACGTTAGTTTCCCGAATGAGCGTGCGGCCGCCAAACGATCGGGTCGGCCGAACGCTCGTTCGGGAAAGGCGAAAATTTCCATCGGCCGCGCTAGACTCCCTATGAGGAGTCTAGCGCGGCCGATGGAAACACACAGTCCCCGAGCGTTCTCCTATGTGAGAACGCTCGGGACTGTGTGTATGCAGATCTTTGAAAGATGACAGACAGGATCTTGCAGATCCTGTCTGTCATCTTTCAGAAATCTGTACAGTGTGTACCTAGCTTTAGTTCCTTATTAAACCCCGGTGCTCTCTAATGGCTGCTCCGTTCTCATAGAAAATGCAGTGACGGAATAAAAAAGCCACTACGGATTGACACAGGAGTTATTTTAACCATGCCTACCAGTCTGTGAGACTGATGTATTCATTGACTGGGAGATGTTTGCCAAATAGTACAATAGGACAAAGATTTACCTATTCACATAATATTTCATTCCCCATTAAAAAGAATATATTAAGGATGGATATTACAAGCTGCACTGCTACATTAAGGTGTACTTCCACTGCACCCCCCGCCCTATTTTATGAAATTTAAAAATGGCATCTGCTGCCTGACACATAGATAATGTTATAATATAAAGAATCAGGCTTATAAATCAACACTAATGTATGAATCAATCTGCATGTTATATGTGTAAGGGACCAGTAACACCCTAAAACAGGGATGTCAAACTTGCGGCCCATGCATCCAGGGAATGCTGGGAGTTGTAGTTTTCAAACATCTGGAGGGCTGCAAATTTGACATCGCTGCAGTAAAACATCAAAATATATTTTGTACTTCGCTTTGTAAGTACGAGGACATTTATTAGATCCTATAAGTGTGGGGACATTTATACTGCACCTGGATGGCTGGAGTACGAACTCACTCAATTGATAATGATACAGTGGAATAGGGATTACCAGGGGAGCCCCATGTTCTTACTTTTGCTATGGCAGATATGGCTACTTCACAGTAAACCACTGTTGATGAAGCACGGATCGGGGCCCCATCATAGTTTTACTGGGGGGCCCAGTGATTCCTAGTTACGCCCCTGGATGCCCCATTATTTTATCCAATTGGAGGGAGAGATGATGCATTGGTTTTAGTTTTTTAACATTATTATGTATATTAGAGTTTATATAGGTGCATATAAAGGTGGAAAATATTTTCTAATGTGGAAAATCATTCAATGTACAAGGCTGTGGGCTTTTATTTTGAGATAAGATTTTTTTGCTGTGTGTGTTTACCCAGCATTGGGGCAAAAATGAGCAGCATTGGGGCAAAAATGAGCAGCATTGTGGCAAAAATGAGCAGCATTGGGGCAAAAATAAGCAGCATTGGGGCAAAAATGAGCAGCATTGGAGCAGAAATAAGCAGCATTTTTAGCGAAAAGAACTTTATCGAATCTCCCTGACAGTGTCTTTCAGAAATGTAGAAGTCTCTGCTTCGTATTAACTTATTGCAATATTGTGTGTTTGTCTCTTAGGCTGCCATGAATGAAACGTGCTTCCCTGTGGCTATATAGGATGACACGCAGTGCTACAACTACAAACTGAATACAATTGTTAATGAACCATTAATGAATGGTTAAATAATTAATAATTAATCTGGGATCAAGTGTCTGCCATTACTCTCCACTCACTTACTATAGACCAAATAGGGATTACTGCTTATAGGATTGGTTACATCCACTTGCTCTTAGTTAAATTGATTTATACAAAATTAAAAAAAACATTTTATGTATTTATTCATTTTAAAAAGAAATCCCATCGATTGACCTGTGTACACGTTTCTGCAGAGAAGCCCCTTTAAATCGATGCCACTACTATTACTTAATAATTCATGAGCGGATCTAAATATACATATATATTAATAATCCAGTTTAAGCTTTAAAGGGAAACAGTAAAGCAAATTAATTAGGCTAATAATATAGAATATCCTTTTTTTTTGCTGGATTTTTAGCTTTTCTGTTTAACCCCCTGAAAGGACAAATTTGTTGTAACTGACAGAAAAAGCTGAACCCAAAAATAAATGTGCTCTTTGTCAGATTCAAGGCCCATTATCAGCAGAGCTTGATTTCCTTACCTAATTCTACATAAAAGTGATTGTAATGACAGCAGGAATACAGAAAGATGTACGGATTATTATTTCTAATTTATGAGATTAATGCAAACCGGCACATTTGTAAAACAAAACTTATCTTTCTCTTTATTTGTACAAACCTGTCACTAGGAATGGACAAACAGCTCCAATAATTAATAAATATTACAGGAATCAGAGACTCCACTGATAGAGTTTATTCTTCCTATAAATAACCGGATCACTACAGTAAAATACAGACAAGCAGGTGAACTGTTAACGTTTCAATGTTGCCGTCAGATCTTGATTTTAAAATCAGTAACATTGCTAAAAGAAAAAGAAAGATCTAATATTTTTTATTTATTTTGCTGAAATCACATTATATTTCCACGCCTTTGGGAAAAAAAGAATAGCACCAGTTATTGTTATTGTTTTAATATCTAACGGTTTAATCATCCAAGAATAATTTTTTTATTCAGCAAAGGGAGTCTATAATTGTTCTTATTTATTTTAAACTGTTGGGATTCTTTCATGGCAGTTGTATTTAGACTTGAATTTGTAACAAATCCAGGCCTACAATTTCCGTAATGTAGAGATCTACATACATTGATAAAAGCCAGATAACCCAGCGCAGTTTGGAAACAAAAGTAGCTATGACAGATAGGTTATTAATAGCGGGCCTTATGCCAGAGAATTCATTTTGCAATCCTCAGTGTTGGGAGAAATGGAATATCTGGCTTGGAACAAAATAGGCCAATATGAAATCTGAATCTTGGGATTTATGAATTTATAGTACTATTATAAACTAGCGTGCGTTCAAGAATTTCAACCAAATGTGCGCTGTTTGTTTAGCGTACGTTAAAAATATTTGTGTTATAGAGAAAAATATGCAAATTTAAATCGGTAATAATAGTAATTATACTGTATTAAATTCATTCTGGTCTCCTGTATGGAAGGGTTTTCTCGTGTATTTATTCAATAAACAGTGGTAATTGGAAATGGCCATGATTTATTGGTAAAGCTTTATTTGTTAATGTCGTTTTGTGACATGGAATATTTAATCCATACAAGACACCGTTGAAATGGCTTTTTTTGTTTTAACCTGAGACATAATCCTACTTTATTTTTATAGTTTAAATGCAGAAATGTACACAGTAATACGTTTCGAATACCAGATATGTGACTACATTGCAATGATAAATATTACTTGTTTTGTAATGTGGAAAAGTTCTAACATTTATTATTTCTCAAATTTCCTCTAATTAATCTTTCATTTACTGTTTGTGTCTTTGGGTGCATAAAGCCTGTGTACACAATAAAGACTGGTAAGCCTGTAGAATTCAAAATATCTTTTAAAGTGAAATACTGTGTTCAAAATACAGGATCGTACACACGTCCCGACCCGTGACACACGATGTGTATGAACGAATGTTTCGGCTGCTAATTGGCCCTTGTGTAGGCGCTTTATCAGCCGAAACGGTCGTTCATTTGGAGATCCGCCAAGTTGGTCGTTCAACGTTCCCCAAACGAACAACCGTTTCAGCCGATAAAGCGCCTACACAAGGGCATATATATATAGGTAGATTGATAGATAGAGTGACTGATAGTAGAAAGATAGATAGATAGATAGAAACAAAGATAGATAGATAGATAGATAGATAGATAGATAGATAGGTAGGTAGGTAGATAGATAGATAGATACATAGATAGATAGATAGATAGATAGATAGATAGATAGATAGATAGATAGATAGATAGATAGATAGATAGATAGATAGATAGATAGGTAGGTAGGTAGGTAGGTAGATAGATAGATAGATACATAGATACATAGATAGAAACATAGATAGATAGATAGATAGATAGATAGATAGATAGATAGGTATGTAGATAGATAGATAGATAGGTAGGTAGGTAGGTAGATAGATAGATAGATAGATAGATAGATAGATAGATAGATAGGCAGATAGATAGATAGAAACAAATATAGATTGATAGATAGATAGGTAGGTAGGTAGGTAGGTAGATAGATAGAAACCAAGATAGATAGATAGAAACAAAGATAGATAGATAGAAACAAAGATAGATAGATGATAGATAGATAGATAGATAGATAGATAGATAGATAGATAGATAGAATGACTGATCATAGAAAGATAGATAAATAAATAGAATTATAGTAGAAAGATAAATATATAGAGAGAAATAGATAGATAGATATATAGATAGATAGATAGATAGATAGGTAGATTGATAGATAGAGTGACTGATAATAGAAAGATAGATAGATAGATAGAAACAAAGATATATAGATAGATAGATAGATAGATAGATGATAGATAGATAGATAGATAGAATGACTGATCATAGAAAGATACATAAATAAATGAATGATAGAAAGATAAATATATAGAGAGAAATAGATCGGTAGGTAGATAGATAGATACATAGATAGAAAGATAGATAGATAGATATAGAGATAGATAGAAAGATATAGATAGATAGATAGATAGATAGATAGATAGATAGATAGATAGATATTCTGCCAATACTGTATCTGCAGTTACTATATAGAATCTATACAGAAAGTGGAGGAAAGATAAGTATTTATTTAGTGTGATAGAAGCTATAACTTGCTGCTAAGAGGAGACCATGTGTCAGGGTTTATTAAGATTTGATGCAGTGAAACTCATGATGGTCCTGTGTATCAATTCTAGACCAGGGTATCTCCTATTGTGCCTATAGAAAACACCATTAATAAAGTATTATTGTATTTCAATAGACCTGAGAAATGTGAATGCATGTGTTAACTATATTATTTATCAGGAGATTACCAGATGTGAGTGACAGGCTGGGGGAGGATGCTGGGAATTCTAAATCAGAAACAGTTGAAAAGCTCCATGATGTTTCAGTTTTAAATAGAAAATACTTTACTTATTTAATAATTAGCCTGTGCTAATAATATACAGCAACCAATCACATGCTGCCTAACTGCACTGGGCCAGTTAAAAGCTGATATCTGTTTGGCTGCAGCAGGATGAATAGCACAGACAAACCATTTGATTAAGTAAGTGAGGATTTTATTTTCTCTTGAATAGGAAACATTCCATCCATGTATATTAACATATGAATCAAAGATTCCATGATGCCTGTCTCAGAGGGGATATTGTGCTTCTATGAAACACTGCCTCTGGTGGTTTTAAATGAAACACGTCTGGTATAAGAAAAAGTTATTCAATGTAATATACTATATATTATAATTCCATCTTTGCCAATGAGTCGTATTATTGGCATAGCTATATTTAAAGGAGAAATAAACTCCCTTTTTTCTATGTACACCTTGCCCCCCCCCCCCATAAAAAGGCTGTTTTGCTGTACAATGTTCTTGCATTGCTAAAGTGATTTGTGTGACACTTCTAGTGATTTTACCCTCCCTGTCCCAGTCACCCTGTATGGCAGACCTGGGCAAAGTAAGGCCCATTGGCTGCCCCTGACTAGCCCCTCAATACTAGGCCTGTACGCCCCAAAATATTAATATTTATTAATTGTCTAAGGCTGGATAATTGATTTATTTTAATTAAGTTCGTTTTATAGAAAAAAATGACGGCCTGATTAATTGAATTTAATGGAATGGATCTAAAATATTGCACAACTTCTATTAAAAATTGCACTAATAAAAAAATGTAATGATCCAGGGATATTATAAAATCCAGTTTTGTAATCTCTATAATGAGAATTGAGTATTGGTCGGGTCATTCACCACAATCCAAGTTTCCAATTGCCCAGCCCTGCTGTATGGGCACTGCACTTCCTCTATAGGGGCTTCTAGCTCTTAAGCTGGATACACACATGACAGATTTTTGATGCGTTCAAAGATCAGGATACACACAGTCCAGAGTGCAGGGGCGTAACTAGAGGGGAGCAGGGGGGCTTGGGAGCCAAGGGGGCCCCATCTTAATATTGGCAAAGAACAATTGAAATGTGTTTTTGTGTCTTCTCATTAACCTTTAAGGCCTGTGCATTAGCAAATATTTAACAGATAAACCTTTTGTATATGTAGAAATATGTTATATTTTATCTTGTTCCAAGGTCAAGGTGAAACTGGCCTACAAAATGTGTGTGTATTTATAGTATTTATATATAGAGAGATGTCTCCAGTTTGCATTGCTATGCTTGGAGTAATGAATGAATGGGTGTTACTAATAATGGCAGCAAGACTAAAGGGGGAAGATCAGTATAATGGGATAGGGAAGAATATCAGTTGATAGTTAAGGATATCTGTGTAATGAATTCCATCACCATTTATTTGTCTATCCCTATAGTATCCATCCATGTAGTTACCCAGTGTTCATTGCTCGTGTGAGTCGTGTAGGATTAAATGCCAGACAGAGCACAGACAGAAATAGCTACAGATTTCCAAGGTGACACCAGATGATGTTTCCGATTGCCAGGTGCAGGAATATAAAGTAGCCACTTTGCTTGTTCTAAGTATATACCTTAATGCATGGGGCATAAGACTGTGCTGCACAGAACTCAGAGGCCATATATAAAGGCTCCATGAATTACAGCCATGTATAGATCATCGCTGCAAAAAATCTGATGTTTCCAATGTTGCCTTAACTGTAGTAGACAGGATTTTAACTATCCATCCATCCCTAGCAATCTGTATCTATCTATCTCTCTATCTATCTATCTATCTATCTATCTATCTATCTATCTATCTATCTCTGTCAAATCT
Organism: Hymenochirus boettgeri; assembly: GCA_019447015.1. Classification (NCBI taxonomy): domain Eukaryota; kingdom Metazoa; phylum Chordata; class Amphibia; order Anura; family Pipidae; genus Hymenochirus; species Hymenochirus boettgeri. Next base: position 43,647,782 of record CM033474.1, on the reverse strand, counting down.
TTCTATCCATCCATCCATCCATGCATCTATCTATCCATCTGTCTGTCTATCTGTCTCTATCTAAATCCATATCTATCTACCATATCTATCTATTATCTATCTATTATCTATCCGTCCATCCATCCATCTATCTATCTATCTATCTATCTATCTATCTATCTATCTATCCATCTGTCTATCTATCTCTATCTAAATCCATATCTATCTACCGTAACTATCTATCTATCTATCTATCTATCTCAATGATTATTTATTTATATACCCCTCTCTCTCTTTCTATTATATTTTATGAATCATAGAAAACTATCCAGATAGGCATGAAAAATGAAACAATCTACAAATTCTGTAAGACATAAATAAAGACCACAGATTTGTTAATCTTTAGTAAGGTTATACAAAGGGCAGTGATATTTATCTGTCTATTTTTCCCAGGTACAGAGAGTTCTTGCCCATAACTGAGTTTGAAGCATTAGAGGGCCAAGTGCCTTGCCAACTGAAAAGGTCTTAATGAGCTGCCAGAGGAGGTATTTCCCAGTACAGCCACCAGACACCCCCTGTTATTTATTGTTTATTACCTTTTCTTTTCTGCACTTGGCATTTCCAAGCTAGGGTCATCACATTATAGACCTGCCATACTTACTGTACACACTGCCTACATGTAAAGTAATTCTATTTACCATACTGGTATATTTAATGAACGAGTGAATTCCTGCAATAGTTAATTGATTATTTAAAGTATTTGGAATCTGTATAAATAGAATGTTTTTTTTTTATTGTTCTATATAACAATGAGAATATTAGTCTGGTTCTTTCTCAAGTTGGTGTCCCCCTTTTAAAATTGACATTATAATTACAATAATAATAATAACTGTTAGATTTTATTGCTATGTTAAAGGACAACTACTAGCTAAAATTTACTTTTAAAAATACCTGGAGAAATTATTCCTGCCTCCCATTAGTATTTCATTGAGGAGCACCAAAATGAGCAGTTTTCATCTGCCCGGTAATTATCATGGGCTGGAGGAAGGCTGGCAGAAGCAGTTTTCTTTGTGCCGGCACTCCTCACAGATTCGATATTAGGAGGTAGGAATCTCCAATTCTACGTTAATGCTTCATGCGTTCTTGATGCTAATAATAATTCTATTATTGCCCGTATATAATCTGTAAGATTGGGAATAATTTTTAATATATTTTTAGCATTGCCTTAGCTTAAAATAAAATGCAAAGATTTTCTGTCAATAGCTTATAACCACTGTCTGAACATGTTACACAGCTAAGCCTACCACACACATTGTCAGCTTTGTAGGTCTTTCCCTGATTGGCTCATGGGCCAATTGGAAAAATAATAGAATAATTAAAATTGACAGGTGGATTACCCTGGTAAGTAGGAGGTTATTGCATCCTCCATCCATTTAGCCAATCAGCTTGCACCAGAGTTTGAAAAGCTAAACTGGTTCTTATGTGGGGGGAGGCCCAAAGGACAAAGATAGTGTCAGGATTCATTAAAACTGATCTGCCATGTATTAACCCTATATCATAATAGGTCATTTTATTCCTTTCATAGAGTACTTTTAAAATAGAGAAAATTGATAATAAATTAGGGGGATACAGTTCAGTCTTGCTATAGGGCATTTTCTTCCTTTTTATTTGCATGTATAGATAACCGTTGAAGTTGTATTCTGCTAAGCCATTCTGTCTAGCCCACAACTTTTTCTAGTGTTCTGAATAGCTATTATTGCTCTATTGTATTCCAACAAGAATGCCTAATCCAAAACAAGATGGCAACTCACATTCATCTGTATTAATGTAAATATGCAGCCAAAAAAACGTGTTTAAAACATAAAAAAGTCATCTGAGAACATAAAGAAAATGTTCAAGTTTCCCAGCTATGTTCAATCACATAAACATGAAATTTATTTTTAAATAAGTCTGATTATCATTTTCCTACAGCATTAAACCCTCACATTTCTGCAACAAATTTCAAACAATACTTCTACCTACTGTTATTTTCTGATAATAATTTAAAATAGTTACCCAATGCCTACAAATTATATATTAAAGGGGAAGTTCAGTGCAAATACATTTGCTTTTCAGAAAAAAAGAGCAGTATTTTTTCATTCCAATGACCTTAATCTGCCAATTCAGCATTTTGTCTGGGTATAAAAAAATGTAACCAAAATACTGACTTCCTGTTTGCAGGACCCCTAATCGAGACCGTTATGGTTTTGCCCTTGACCAAGCGCCTGGGTTGATTCAGTTGCTCAGTAGAGATCTGAGCATGTTTGACCCACCAACACCCAATCAGTAGAAATTACTGTTAGGAACATTCCAAGGTATTGTGCATTCTGGGAAGAAGAAGGACCATTGCAGAAGCTGAAATGTCAGCTCACTAATGTCAACAGCAGGGAATAGCAAAGGGTATGAAATCAACTGATTTTTCAAAATGGGAGAGAATATGTAGAATAACTAAGAAGGCATTACACAAACTAACAATTTAACAAATATTGATAATTTCCACTGAACTGTCCCTTTAATAGACTAATATATTAATTGACTACGTGCAAATATATTTATCATTCTATTTTTCTATCTGTCACACTATCTTTCTCTCTCTATCTATCTATCCAACCATATAATAAATTGCAGAGCACTCATAGGACTTGTGCAGAATTTTCAACATTATTTCATGAGCAACAAACAGGTAGCGATGTTTCGGTCTGTGTCTTAGACCTTTTTCAAGCTATGGTTATGCCAGTGCAAACAACCCACTCATATAACCTATGCCCCTCCCCCAAAATTTGAATGTTAAAAAGTGTATTAACCATTTACATCCATTTTCCACTACAAATACTATATTCACTAAAAATACATTTTTCACAAAAAAGGGCAATACATAGCAACTCACTAAAGTGCATATCTCTCTATCTAAATCCCTATCTGTCTGTCTGTCTGTCTATCTATCTATCTATCTATCTATCTATCTATCTATCTATCTATCTATCTATCTATCTGTCTGTCTGTCTGTCTGTCTGTCTGTCTGTCTGTCTGTCTGTCTATCTATCTATCTCTATCTCTCTCTCTCTCTCTCTCTCTCTATCTATCTATCTATCTATCTATGTATCATCATCATCTAATCTATATTCTTCTGTCGTCTGTCGGTCTGTTGTCTGTCTGTCTGTCTATCTATCATCTCTCTCTCCTCTCTCTCTCTCTCTATCTATCTATCTATCTATCTATGTATCATCATCATGATCTATCTTATGTATCATCTACTATCATCTACTATCCTATCTATAACATCTATCTATCTATCTATCCTATCTATCATCGATGTTCTTCTTCTATGCTATCATCTATCTATCTATCTATCGTATCATCTATCTGTCATCAATCATAATCATCTATCCTATCTATCCACCCATCAGTTCATATCATCTATCATCTACTATCTAGCTGTCTGTCTGTGTCTGTCTGTTCGGTCTGTCTGTCTAGTCTATATCTCATCTTCCTCTCTCTCCGTCTCTTCTCCTCTCTTCACAATCTGACATCGTATGCAGATCTTATAGCTATCTACACTATCAGCACGATCATCTGATCTATCTATCATCTATCATCTATCTATCATCTAATCATCATATCATCATCACAATCTATCTATCTATCACTATCTAGTCTATCTATCTATCTATCTATCTATCTATATGTCTGTCTGTCTGTCTGTCTGTCTGTCTGTCTATCTATCTATATCTATCTATCTATCTCTCTCTCTCTCTATCTATCTATCTATGTATCTCATCATATCTATCTATCTATCTATTTATCTATCTATCTATCTATCTATCTATATATCATCATCATTATCAATCTATCTATCTGTTCTATCTATCATCTATCTATCTATCATCATCATCATCATCATATATTATCTACTATCTATCTATCTATCTATCTATCTATCTATCTATCTATCTATCTATCTGATCGTGTCTGTTCTGTCTGCGTGTCGGTCTGTCTGTAAGTGTCTGTCGTCGGCTGTCTAGCTATCTAGCTTCTATGCCTCTGCGCGCGCTCGCGCGCGCGCTCCGCGCGACGCCGAGAGAGAGAGCGAGCTAGCGAGGGAGCAGCAGCAGGAGAGAGCGAGCTAGGCGAGCGAGCGTTCGAGCAGATCTCGAGCTAGCGATAGAGCTGGAGCTAGGCTATCGAGCCGATGGATCAGAAGCAAGTAGGAGATCGATCGAAGACGATCGATCAGATCGATCTATCTATCATCATCATCATTAGATATCTAAGTCGATCGATCTTTATCTAGTTCTATCAAGGATTTATCTGGATGTCTTGTCGGGGTACTCTCTCCTCTCTCATCTGATCTATTATATATCATCTATCTATCTATCTATCTATCTATCTATCTATCTATCTATCATCATCATCATCATCATCATTATCTATCTATCTATCTATCTATCTATCTATCTATCTATCTATCTATGTATCATCTATCTATCTATCTATCTATCTATCTATCTATCTATCTATCATCTATCTATCTATCATCTATCTATCATCTATCTATCTATCTATCTATCTATTGTTTTTTAATATTATTGAAATTTTTATTTCCATAACTAGGATTATATAAAGTAATACTTTCCGTTAATTATATGTTAACAGTACTATAATACGTACAATAATACGTACATAAGGAGTTAAGTAAATGTTCTGTGATTGGTTTGCGCTAGGCAAGGAAAGACATTTGTAACCATAGCAATATGAAACAGAAATAAAAGAAAACATGTACGGAGTGAAAATATAAATAGTAATCGTTATGAAGATTTGTCACATATCCCAATGATAAAGACAGTAAATGGCCCTTTATGAACACATATAATAAGATGGCAGACACAATTCTGTGAGCTAGGCCCCTTTTCCAAAAATAAGCTCTTTCTCCAGACACAGTGAATATGACAAAGGACAAAGCCCTGATACAGGCAAAGGTGCAGAATACAGACACAGAGGCTGTTACACTGAAACATCTTCATAACAAGGCCCGAGTCCTGAGTCATAATGTAGCAAGTAATTGAAATGTGCAAGTAAACCCTTGTGAACAACAAAGCCTGCAGACTAGGTTTAATATGCTGTCTGCTCTCTCCGCACGCTACTGGGGTAGAAACCAACGTATAATTGGGAAAGGGGGGAGTCAGATGGCACATTTTATAGGACAAAGGATCTATGGGAAAACCCTGCTTTATTATTAACATTTCTTTATCTTTCCCTATTTTTTTTTTTAAAAAACATTTTCTGCTGTATAATAAAATGTATGTATATAATATATAGAATAATAATAACTATATATATATATATTTATAACACATTTATTATTATTTCTGAAATTATTTTATTCATAAATATAATAAATCCATGTTACATTATTATTATTATTATTATTATTATTATTATTATTATTATTATTATTATTATTATTAAATACCCTAATACACACTGAAATGACAATTGAATGTCCAGCCATACTGCATGCAATCTGTATTTTTTTTGTGGTTGTTTTTCATTCAAACGTGGAGCCAACTGCAGATCGGTTCTTTAAAGAAAGGGTTAAATAGAATTCGTAGAACTTTATTTATAATTCCTTTAGGCCAAGAGGGTGACGTGAACAGAGAAAGCTTGGCAGGATTATGCAATAAAGAAAGGAAGGATATTTTTTTTCTTCCTTTCAGAAGGAGGAACGAACACCTCCCTGAATATGAATTTCAGTCTTCCCTTTACCATACGCCTTTTATTAGCAAAGGTGGGTGTGTTTTGATATTTCCTTTCATCAGCCTATGCCGCAAATGATATTTTCATTCAGACAAGCAGTGTGTAGACCAAAGTGATTACCGGCACAAGATATTTTTGGCTTCCACACAGTTGACAAAGGAGCAATACAAGGCCTGATAAGATATGAATAGCAGTTCACAAATGTATGTGGTTATGTTAAGAGCCAAACTGCAGTTGACACCGGGAAATAAGGAAGTACAGCGAGATTGTTATGGTCGATGGTTCAAAATAACTTTACAGAAATATCAGCAGCACTAAAAATAAAATGATCAATGGAGGATTTATCCTTGAAACCTGTTAATCCTGCCCCTTGCTGGTTACGGACATGAAACCAAAACATGGTTAGCAAGTTTCCTTGTCCCTACTGCTTACCAGAACCGTCAAATCAATACTGTCTGACCGCTTCCCAGCACGCCATTGTCTTCCCAGCATGCCATTGTCTTCCCAGAATACCGTGGTCTTCTCAGCATGCTAAAACTTTATATGAAGTCACTGTGAAGTGGGGGAAAGGAGAGAGAGGCTATAGAAATGGCCAGAAAAAAATTGCCACCATTTTGGTAGTAAAACCCATTTGTTGCCTTTGTATTTTTAAATTGTTTCCAGGTACCAGTTAACCACATGTTAATGTAACTGAACCTCTGCTAAGTGCTACTACTTCAATTACTATCTTCAGTCAAGTACTACTATTTCTTTCTTGGTCCAGCTCTATTGGTACTTGCCTTAAATAAGCTGAAAGTCCCAGACTTTTGATCTTTACTATGGTCAAATACATCAACCCAACCAATCATGTGGCCTATTGAAGACTTTGTGAAGTTTGTGATTTTCTGACTTGTCTTATTTGCAGAAAAATCATTGGGGAACAATAGGCTGTGTTGGGGCCTTTTCCCACGATGCTTCCTTGCAGTCTATCCAGTCACGGCCTAAGTGAGGAAGTGTCCTGCATTTTCTCATCATTAAACATTTGCAGTTGAGAAATTTCCTATTTTTCTTCTCACAAATAAAGCAATGGCATAACAAATACCGGGACTTTAACGTGGACATTTACTAGAAGCAAAAGCTGCACTTTTTTCTAAATGAATATATTGTAAAAAAAGTCAAGTTTAATTTCCCTCAGCCACAGTAGACTCCCTATAGGGGAGTCGGCCGCGGCCGAGGGAACACAGAGTCCGAACACACGAGCGTTCTCCCTATGTTGTGTATATGCTGTGTATAGGGGCAGTGCTCGGGACTGTGTGTAGCTCAATCGTTTGAAAAATGACAGACAGGATCTTGCAGATCCTATCTGTCATCTTTCTTGGTCTTTCAGGTGTGTACGCAGCTTTAATTGACCCCCAGGATCATATTAGCACAGCAGATCTTCATAGAACTTTATTGATGTGTTAACAGTAGGGTTTCATCTCACGGGAGGCTTCCCCCATGCAGAAAACCTGTACCTCCCATGATGGACACTACTTTCACTGTTTTTGTTTTCCATACGTCAACGCATTCAGCTTATTATGTAGGTTTTTTTTTTACTGGTATTCATAAAGTATTGGAATAATTAATAAACTATGGATAAAGTGTTACACAAATAAAAAAGTTATACGTTTGGTTATCAAACCAACACCAATTTTAATCAAACTTTTCAATCCCAAACATAAAGATTTTTCCTTTCACAGAAATAGACAAAATATTCCATTGAACCAACCCTCTTTTAAGGACTTATAACTGAGTGTTCAGTGCTGCTTGTGGGAAAATGTCAGTCACTTCCTCCCAGCAGAAAACAGAATCTGATCAGAATGAAAAGATGGCCAGGTTAGAAATACTTTATTAAGTAATTTACAGATGGTATGGTACATTGAGATCAACAGAGGGAGATGGGTTATGGTTTAAAGGGAGTGTGTATAATAATTTTAAAAAATGTATTTGTAATGCTGGGAGTGTTTCTACTGATTGCTGTTAAGGAAAATGTAAGATAACCAATGTCCTCATCTGAAACTTCGTTCAAATAAACCTTAGTAAGAATATCAAACAGGCCATGAAATAAAGATTGTGTGAGAACTGCGCGGGCCTCGCTTTCCTCAGCAATGACAAATTATCGAAATGAATGTGATTTATTACAAACACACAAATTTAAGGGGTCGAACAGCATCACATATTCATCTCCAGAGAGTGTCAACTTGGTTTGTTTTTATTGAAAATAATATTTAATAGAAAATGATATTTTCTTCATGTATAGTTTAATGGTTTCTGCTATTTTTGGTTAACATTCATCTCGTGCTTATAAATTCTTGCTTGACAGAAAAAGCACAATAGTTAGGGAACTCATTGTTGCCAGCAAGCAGCTGACCTCTCGTTGTTTGGTACCGTGCTCTGTTTAACATTCCATAATGCAGAGACGCAGGTGCATTGTGAGAGGCTTTGGATAGGTCTGGGAGACCAGTCACAGCAGTTGTCCCTCTCTGTACTATAGATTCAGGCCTTAGGTATACATTTTGTTAGGCCTGAGGATTTTTTTTGTTTTCTTTATTGACCTAATAAATAATGCACCATCGAATTTCATGCTTGGGAGTACAGTATGGTGGCCAGTTTATGCCACAAAAAAAGTCAAATATATTTGCTATAAGACTAAACCCACAAAAATATTATATTCTTCTTGCAAATGATATATAAATATAATCTATCAAATTTGATAACATAAAATTTTACATGTAAATTTTTATAGACAAATAATAATTCATTTCACACAAAATTTTTATCAGCAGACAAAATATCTTGTATATGTAGCATTTTGTATGCCCAACAATACAATAAATTAATTTATGTCTCAAAAATTGATTAAGTTCCTTTACAATTTGCTGTCAGTATTTAAAGCAGGTTATTTATTAACAGCCCCCCAAAAAATGATAATTAATTGAGTCTTCAAGATTTTTTTTCTGAAAATTCTCAAACTGTATTTACAGTACCAGTATTTAATATACTGCGCGTACAGAGTGTAACATGCAGCTTAGCCATCTATATCCAAGACCATTTCAAATGATTCTAATTCCTTCTTATAAAGACAGAGAAAGATTAATATCCCGTCCATGCAGACACATAGGATATCACATGACCATTAACCAGTTCCACATTTAGTCACATTTTTAACAAAAACTTATTGCATTTCTCATAAGGGCTGGCAATGGAAAGAAATGTGACTGTACATGTTAGCATGTAGATATTAGATAAATATATTTCCTTTATCTTACCGTCCTTTCTAACCAATATCTTATAACGATAAAGAATAACATAGATGGATTCAGGATAGTTTGTTAATGATCCCTGCACATTCCTTTGGAAGAACACAATATAATTGTGATGTATATTCAATTGTGCTTTTTTTTCAATTGAGAAATATTTGTTAAAAAATGTAGGACGTATTTCTGTGCAGATTTTGGAATTTTATTCATAAAAGGACAGTGACAAAAATGCACTGTAAAGAGCAGCGCGTATTTAGTACAAGAAAGCAATTTGTAATGCGAACATAGCCTATAGATTTGTTCTGCTTATTTTTCCATTGGTTTTAACTAGAATTAAATTCAAATAGTCATTATGGTCCAGACAATGACAAATCAGTCGGCAGAGAATCTTTAAGCTTTTAAGATAAAAAACGAATCAAGAATCACTGGGACCTCATCTCAGTTAATCCGGGTAAAGAATATGGAGTTTATAAATGTCAAATCCCTCTTAGGTCTTCTAAAACCTCTTACGTAGGGTTCAAATGAACTTTCTGAATGGTCATAGAAAACATCTTGTAGGTTAAACTATATCTTCTTTTTCTTTAGAGGAAGAAAATCCAAATAAGAAATTGTCTGAGAAGAAGAAAATTAATATTATATAGAAATATTTTAAGTGACCCTTTAGCAGGACTACTAGGTCCCCTCCTAAGACACACAATTCATTAGGCCTTCCAACGCAGGTTTAAATAGCAGGCACAAAAATAATAATAATAATAATATAGTGCACAACATGTTATTTTGTGCCCACGCAAATGGTGTAAAACAGTGCACATAGCTGGTAAAGTCCCAGAAATCAGGGAGTCTGTGAATTGAAATTAAGATTCATCGTCCTTGTATTTATCAATGCTGTTAGAAATGTGTCATGTGTGTCAGCCTAAAGGAATTAAAGGTATATTAGCATATCATTAACCACAGTATGCAAGGTTCAGGCTACAATTCTACTTCCTTGAAAGACTTGTTTGGAAATGCTGGTTCTTAAAAACAGAGAGTGTGCAACTTCTTTGTGTTTTACCAGGTTTTGTTTTACTATAAATAGTGTTTATACAGATGAAGAACCACAGCTGCTCGGATTCCATGAAGCCTCGGGCTCCAGCTCCAGTTCCAGTTCATCCTTTCCGACATTTTGAAATGAGTTTATTTCCAGGCAAAATGAGTGAACTCAATGCTGCAATCAGTTCTACTTTCTATGTTTATATATTCTCAATTAAAATGCAAGATTCCAGTGAAGAATTTCCAATGCAGGCCTTGTTTATTTTACAGCAATATTATCTGTGGACAAACTGGCAAGAACTGCTGTATTCAAATGTACATAATGACAATAAAAACACTTTTTGAAATGATAAAAATATATCATTATAATGTAATTATCTAAATAAGTTATATATATATTATTGATATACAAATATGTGTGTAGTACTTAGGATTTGTGAGTAGAATTACATTTTATTTAAACTACTGCAGCTCTGTAATCTTGAATTCTTGATTGTTTTTTAAAAATTGCCCATAAAAATGGCTTTTTACATTACCCATTCCATTATAATGATAAAACTAGATCATTTTAATGTAATTACATATATAATTAAACATATACTGATGGAAATGGGAATATTTTACAAAACCCTTGTTCATTTTAAAAGATGATATTAAACATTAGACCAGATACAGAAAAATCTTGCCCTTCTAAAATGTGTAAAACACATGTAAGTGTAGGGGGATCCATTCACATTTTTTAGGATATATATATCACTTCGATTGTAAGCTCTTTGGGGAAGGGGTCTCTTTCTCAATATGTCAAGGAACATCACACTTATTTTATATATAGATATATACATTTATTATTAACCTACAAATCTTTATTTATGTAATTTTAAATTATCAGTACAATTGCTCGCACTTATCCCCATTTGTTTTTTACAATGTACAATGCTGCGTACCCAAGTGATGCTTTATACATAGAATAATAAAAAATAAAATTATAAATACACACATTAGGATATTTGAATTTGCATGTACAGTGCATTTCATGTGTCATACAATGACATGGCATTATTATGAGTGTTGACTTTAGAGAATAGAGAATGAGGCCCAAGTGGTGAACTTGCAGTGTTTGCATTTTCTATGCACAGACTCAAAACTCATGATACAGCATTAACTATAAAGCCGTGGTTAGCAACACTGCGTCGGATTTAGTTATAATTCCCATTTAGGATTGCCCCATGTCTGTTCACCTGTAAAGAAGGAACAATGTGTTGTGTTTAGCTGCTTCCAGGATTTATATTGTCTACAGTGGTGAAAATAAAATAAATAGAGCAAGGAAAATGTGACAATTTTATTTACATTCCCATCAGCTGTGATATTTCTTAAGATGTCTCTTTATTCATTATTAAAAATCCCCTGAACACAATCGGCTTTTGCACATTTATAGATAACATTTATTTAGAATTATTAAAATGCTAAAAGGAAACAGAAGGGATGGCTACCTCACTGATATATGCAAAGCCTGAAATTAAAATGACCCTATATCAAAACGACATTAAAGGCATTAAAACAACCATAACTATATACGGCCTAGCAGTTTTAGGAAGGCACAAGGACATATTGAGATCTCAGCAAGATTTACACAGGAATGACCACTGCATGACACCATACACAGAGGGGCGATGCCTAGTTTCATCTTTATGGCATTGATTAAGAGTACTGCAAGTAGGAATTTTAATGTAGATCTCTTGCTATGTGTAGTGTTGCCTTTGTCAGTATTTATTTGAAGGTAACTCTCAAAGTCTCTTAAAGAAACTAGGAAAGTACTCTGTGTATTGTAATATCTCCTGAGAAATATAGCCATGTCATCCTTAATTATCTTTTATCATTATTATTATTTATAATCTGTCGCTGATGTAATTTCTTTAAATATGATGTCACCTACTAAAACACAATGGGGAATATTTATTCTATGTTCTAAAAATACATAATACAAATACTAATAATAATAATAATAATAACCATAATAATAATATAAAATATGAAATAATAATTACACAAATAATAACAATAATAATTATAACAACCACATTAATAATAAAAATACTAGTACTACTAGTAATAATAATAATAATAATGCTTGTTTGAGTGCTAAATATCTTGCAGACATTTCCAAGTGTTAATGAACTTACATGTCCATTCATTAAAAATGTATATTTAAAGCAATTACAGTTTACAGCTGCATTTGGTTATCCATTTGCATTTCTTGTCAGCACAGCTTGAATCCGCCAGCTTTATTTATCCCTTGATGTGGTGCTGGATTGGGTTGATTAATTGCTATTTAGGCAGCAATGCAAATTACTTTTGGGCCTACAATAAGTGTCCATCTGGACATTTGATTTGTGATGTCAGATTGTATATCATTGATCCTGTCCGTCACATTCATCAGATCCAGGAGACTATGCAAACCAGCCTAGCAAAGGATGACACTCTTCAAACAGAATAATGTAGGTTGTCATTCATAGGAAGGCTATGGATGCAAATATCACTTTAAAATGGGGGGTAAGGAACCAGAGTCTCCAGCCACAGCACAAACACTGAATATTTAATTGGGGATTCTAGGGGAATATGCAAGGTAAGGTTTATAAATAGGTTTGTGTTATTGAATTAAACATTAATTAGTGTTTAATTGCTTTATCTTATTTTTGCAAACCTCCCCTATACCTATTGTAATCCTATGGCACATCAGGTCCTTTCACCTTTGTGGCCTTCAATTAGTGGTCCCTAATTGTTGGCAGATGCATCCCTGACATGTCATTGGTTTTAATACACATAGTACAACTGACCTGCACTGTTCCCCAATGCGGAGGAGGCTATAGGTTATGTGAGTGAACTACTTGATGTTTGTTTCGTAATGCAGTGCAGCAAGTATCCTGAGAAAAGGGGAACAAAAAGACCCCAGATGAATTTAGAATGTATTGTGTTTATTGATTAGTGATATTGTTTGTTTCCCAGTTTATTGTAAATCTGCAGATTAATCTAAGAGGGAAGGTACCAGCATGTCTCTCTTTTTCTCACTGTCCTGTTAAAACAACAAAGACGCATTCAAGATGTTTTCTTCAATTGCAAATAGTGACAGAATATCTGCCCTGCTAGGTCCCGTCAATGACGATATTAATCAATAATATTTTCCAATCTTATTCTATCCATATTCAGCAATATTTTTCTTATTCTATCCATAATCAGTAATATTTTTCCAATCTTATTCCATCCATAATCAGAAATATTTTCCTTATTCTATCCATAATTAATAATATATTTCTTGATCTATCCATAATCAGTAATATTTTCCAATCTTATTTTATCCATAATCTGTAATATTTTTCTTATTCTATCCATAATCAGTAATATTTTTATTATTCTATCCATAATCAGTAATATTTTTATTATTCTATCTATAATCAGTAATATTTTTATTATTCTATCTATAATCAGTAATATTTTTATTATTCTATCCATAATCAGTAATATTTTTATTATTCTATCCATAATTAGAGATGTTCGAAAAGGAACCCGTAGAAGTTTTTGAGAGAATTTTTTTTTGAAAGTTTCTGTCTATTTTGAGGGACAAATATTAATAGTACGTTACTGTAAATGACACAGAGACCTGGGGAATGGTCTGGGGAACCCGTAAATAGAACCAAAACTTATTTTAAAACTATCTTTCATCACGATTGGGCTGTTTTCCAGCTTCCGCATTCTATTTTCGACTCTTATCGATATTACAAATTCAGGGTTACCGAAATCGATTAATACTTTCGAGGGTTACCGAAATCGATCATTACTTTCGAGGGTTACCGAAATCGATCATTACTTTCGAGGGTTACCAAAATCGATCATTACTTTCATTTTGTGGTTTCGATTTTCATTTTTGATAATCGTCTACTTTCAATTTTTCTCTAAATTTCGATAAACATCGAAAATTCGGAAAACCCGGGTTCCGTTAAATCCTCGAGTTCAGAAAGTTTTGAAACCCTCAGATTACATCTTATCAATAATCAGTAATATTTTCCAATCTATCTATTATTATTTTCCAATGCTGAAATAAAAATCCATTAGGGAGTAGATTTATCTGTTCAGAATGAAGTCTGAAAAAGATGGAATCATTACAATGTCAGTGTGGGATAGGAAGGGCAAGGCAGGTCCATATTGCTACATTCCACATAACACTTTCCCTGCTTTAAGGCTACAAAGTTACCAGTCCGACCCCAGGCCTAAGGAGATGATGATGACATGAAAGAAGAAGTAACATTTTTATTATTATTAATATTACTTTTCTTGTATTATTTTGTCATTTTCATTAGACTCCAAAAATTACTATTAAAAGAAAAAGAGTTAAAGGACAACAATATTAAAGGACAATTATACTCACCATTTTCCCGATCCATTCCTGCAAAGTACCCAGGTTGAGGACCTAAAACGCTAAGTCCTCACCTCTGGTAACTTTACAAAAGTCCTGCACTACTTACTTGTAATCTCCCTCGTTGCTCCGGTCGGATCCTCCCCATTGGCACTGTCAGTTACAGTCCAGCAGGCAGCCAATGAGAAGACACACCTCCTTGCAGAGTGCGTCTTCCCATTAGCTGCTTCCCGACCTGTCACTCAAAGTGCCAGTGGGGAGGATCGGCCCGGAGCGACGAGGGAGATTACAAGTAAGTAGTGCAGGACTTTGTAAAGTTACCAGAGGTGAGGACTTAGCGTTTTAGGTCCTCATCCTGGGTAATTTGCAGGAATGAAGGGAAAGGAACGAGGGGGAGGTGAGTATAATTGTCCGTTAATATCACCCCCATTACATGTCCACACTTCCAGCAGCTGAAATCGCTTACTCACATTTACAGTCGTGCTGCCCTCCCTTGGACATCACACAGCAAAGATGAGTGCTAAAAGCCTGTCTCCTAGCAGGCCCAGGGCCATGGTTAACATACCACTTGTCACTGGCTGGTGGGAATGTCTGTTACAACCTCTCTCCTCCTCCTCCTCTGCCGGTCAAACAAACTTGAAATGTCCTGTTGCTAGGATACAGCCTACACAATCAGGCTGATCAAGGGTGGGAGGAGTGTTTTCTCGCATGCTAGCTTTGAGTGACAGTTAGAGGCAGACAGAACTGTTACGCCCCCTTCATAGCAGGGCTAATTGAAGGCAGAGAGAGGCTCAAAATCTGGAAAAACTATATGAGGAGGGCTGCATACCTTTACTCTTTTTAAAGCATTTATTAAAAAAATGCATTGAGGCAATACAGTTGTCCTTTAAATTGTGCTTACATTTCCTAATAAACATGCTGCCTGAGAGACTGGCTTACCAAATTGCCCAGAAAATACTTAATTGTACAATAAAATGTAATGATATACAAAGTCAATTTGGGGTTTGCAGGTAGGTGGTCAAAATACAACATGATTTATAGAAATGGTCACATGTAATATACAGGATGATTAACTCTCTTGTCTATCATAGACCATGTGGTATTGTTTTATGGTGTATTCCCACTGCAAACTTTGTTCTTTTGCCACCTCCAGTGTCAACACAAAATGGAACTGCACACAAAGACAAAATAAACCATAAAATAAACCTGTTGCAATCACTTAGAATATAAATCACTTAGACTGTAAATCACTTAGATTGTAAGCTCTTCAGGGCAGAGATCTCATTCCTAATGTGTCAAGGCATGCTGCACTTCAATTTATGCATAATTTATATATATGCTTTCTTAACCGATGTATGAAATTGTATTTTATTTTTATTTATCTGTATAATTGCACTTATCCCCTTGTTTGTATACTCTGTATTTTATAATGTTCAGCGCTGAGTACCCAAGTGGCACTTTATAAATAAAATTATAAATACATACATACATAATCCAGCTATATGTGATATTGTTAATACAATGCTAAATCGCTGCTGCAAATTGGAAGCCTCTTGTATCTCTTTACTTCAGTTCAGCTACGGGGCCTTTACTGTGTGTTTAGGTCATTTCCATGCAAGCATTATTTTATTCTGTGTGTACATTGACATTCTGACATTTAACATCCTTCTAATGTCTACTCAACTGTACAGTTCATGACGAATTTAATATACACATTGCATCAGTAATCATGGAGATATCTGAGCCTACACAATGTCTGTCCATTATATTAATACATTGGCATATATATATATATAAAATGAAAAGGTTTGGGAATAGCAAGTAGTTCACCATATCAATGTCACTGTCCATTGCAGTATTCCCATGGTGATGACAGGTTGTTAAAGTTTGTGGACCCACTGGGTGCTGATCACATGATAAGTTGCAGTGGGGTTGCTGACTAAGCAGTAATTATATTTATAGCTGTTATGAATGTACAATTACCTGTGTGGCTAGGATTATTATTTAAATAAAAGAAGCTTGAATAGGATAAAAGCTTCCAACCCTCTGTGTATTTTCCACCATTAAAGGATAACTAAAGCGAAAATAAATATGATTAAATATCATCTATCATTTCTAACGCTTGAGTTTACATTTCTTCTAGGACCAGCAGCATTGTGGGTAAATCCTCTGTAATTGTGCTGGTGACATTTCCTGATTTTGCAGCTCTCCTTTCTAGTGAGTAACAATTGGTTTTCTGACTGCTCAGTATTTATTACTGCAGGGCTGGCAGTCTCTGGGCAAAACATACTGTTAAAAACATTGACCATTCAAAGCCGGTGATTTGGGGCCCCCAGCTCTGGTGAATGTGTGGGGGTGTTTGGTTATGGTGGAGTGGGGAACTGAGCACCTTATACCCACCCACCCACAAAGACTGTTACCTGAAAAATGAAATCACTTGGTGGGAACGACTGGGCCAGAGGTTGTGTGTCCCATTCCACATACTAGGCCCTGCCCCAAAGACATTACAATCCCTAGGGTTCCCCCAGAGGTTGCAAATGGTTCCTAGAGATAGTGGCAGGAACTGAATGGATCCACCATGTAATTTGATGAACTGATGACTAAAGGTTTGTACACACGTTAGATAATTTTCGTATGATACAGCAGATGAATGAGCAGTCGCATGATATTCCTGCGAAAATATAGCTTCAACGATCGTAAAAAAAGACCAACGACAGTCAACTGATATCGGCTTTTTCCGACAGCCGGCATGGCGGATTTGTTCAGCCGATTGTCGTTATATCTGTACATGGTCGGAAGTATATAAAGGCGCATGCGCTGGTTTTGGTAATCACGCGATCATACGAACGTTGTTTCACAAACGAACGTCGCGCGATCACACGAACGTGAACAATACGAATGAACGTCACGCGATCATTTCAGACATGTATCATGCCACATCTGCAGAGAGTCCAAGGTGAGTGTCCGAAGCAAACGTCATCTTTGGGTTGATTAGATATTGTGAAAGGTAGGACAGGACTGTCCAAATTACTTAACACCATCCCCAGAGATGAGGTTTGTTTGAGACACCCGCCATGGACCCTCTGCAGGTGTTGGATGATACATTTCTGGATTTGACAATTTATCTTCAAACAAACAAATAACAAATTTGCATGAGGTACATAGTTGTACAGCTTTATTAACTTGAGGTTTTATTGAACATTTTGTTACATTGTAATAAGAGAACTTGGTGAATGAAAACAATATTTTAACTACAAGTGAACAGCCATAATTTAAATTTAACAACATTATAATTTTTTATAGGAACTTAATTTAAAATACATTAAATTAAGCAAGCAAGAAATAACTTTGAAAAAAGGAACGTCTGACGTTCGCACAGAGACTAACGACTATCGTTGCTATTATCGTTGTTGTGTGTACAATAGTCGTTTGAAAAATGAGGATTGACGATGTCGTTGAACGTTCGTCAGCTGTATCATACGAAAATGATCTAACGTGTGTACGAACCTTAAGAATGGGTCCCACAAGGATTTTAAGGTTATGGAATATTGCGCTTCATTTACCGAGAAGTGCAGGGCACCTGATAACGTCAAGCAAAGCTATTTAATATAGGTTACCTTAAACCTATTCAATATGCCATTGGCTCAGCTTTTTGATGAAAATCTAAAACCAGCTTTAAGGCTGCTCTTAGACTTTGCTTAAAGAACTCAACACCCCTCCTAACTCCTTATTCTTATTACCTTGTCTGCTTTTATGCTCCACTTATCGCTTTGTCTAACTTTTAATAATTTCCTCTGTTTTAACATAGTAACATACTAATTGAGGTTGAATAAAGACATATGCCATCAAGTCCAACCTTTACACCCTCCTTTTTTAACCCTACCTAACAGTTGATCCAGAGGAAGGCAAAAAAAACCAGCTAATAAAAGGGGGGGGGGGGGGGAATTCCTTCCTGACTCCTGACTTGGCGCCAATTAGTGACGTCAGCCGGCGCGCCAGTACATGGACTGATCGTGCGGCTGCCGGAATGGAGAGGACGCTGCTGCCGGAATGGAGAGGGCGCTGCTGCCGGAATGGAGAGGAACTTACCAGCACACAGTCCCAGGAAGCCCTTGGATGGAGGAGAGCCCACAGATTCTGGATGAAGAGAGCCCACAGGTACAAACTTAACTGGGTTTGAGGGTGAGGGTGGCATTCAAGATGTTTGGAAACTACAACTCCCAGCATGCCAGATGCTTTATTAGCTGGGCATTGTAGTTTTCCAAACATCTTGAATGCCAAGTGAGGGTGGCATTCAAGATGCTTGGAAACTACAACTCCCAGCTAATAAAGCATGCTGGGAGTGTAGTTTCCAAAACTTTTGAATGCCAAGTGAGGGTGGCATTCAAGATGTTTGGAAACTACAACTCCCAGCATGCTTTATTAGCTGGGAGTTGTAGTTTCCAAACATCTTGAATGCCAAGTTTCTCTACCCTCGGTTTATACTCGAGTCACACATCTTTTATTAGATTTTTTAGGTGAAATTGGGTACCTCGGTTTATACTCGGGTCGGTTTATACTCGAGTATATACGGTACTACTATACAGCTTAGTGATATTAATCATTTACAGCTATAGTGATATACTCACTATACAACTATAGTGATATACTACTATCAGCTATAGTTATATACTACTATACAGCTATAGTGATATAATACTATACAGCTAACGTGATTAGTAATATAGCAGTTGAGGTTGAATAAAGACATGTCTTTAAGTCCAACCTATTCCCTTTTTTTTTAAACCCTTCCTAACAGTTTGATCCAGAGGAGACCGTTCCACAGTTTCACCATTTTCACTGTAAAGAAACCTTTCCTAACCTGAAGATGAAACTGCTTTTCTTCCAACCTTAAAGGATGTCCACAAGTCCTCTGATATGACATATTAGTGAACAATGCACCAGAGAGTTTATTGTATGGCCCATTAATATATTTGCATAAGGTTATCATATCCCCACGTAAATGTCGCTTCTCCAATGTAAACAGCCCTAGCTTGTCTAATCTGCCTGCATATTCAAGCCTCTCCATTCCCCTTATTAATTTAGTTGCCCTTCTCTGAACTGCTTCCATTTCCAAGATGTCCCTTTTGTATATGGGATTCCAAACTGCACAGCATATTCCAAATGAGGCCTTACCAGTGCCTTGTAAAGAGGGAGAACAATATTTTTCACTCTTGAATCTATTCCTCTCTTTATACAAGACAATATCTTGCTAGCTCTAGCCATGGCTGTCTGGCATTGTTTGCTACAGCTAAGTCTGTTATCTACCAGAACCCCCAAATCTTTTTTCATTATATTCACTTAATACAGAGTTTATTATGGTGTAGGTGGCCATTTTGACAATCTATCTAGGTCTGCTTGCAGCACTTGCACATCATTTGAAGTTTACAAAGCTCTGCATAGTTTAGTGTCATCAGCAAACACCGAGACCTTGCTCTCAATGCTCCCCTTCTAACTAATTTATAATGACATATAATACTATACAGCTATAGTGATATAATACTATACAGCTAGTGATACACTACTATAAATCTATAGTGATATAATACTATACAGCTATTGAAATAATATTTACCCTATGTGTTATAATACTATACAGCTATATTGAGATAATATTATACAGCTTATAGTGACATATTACTATACAGCTATAGTGATATACTACTAATACAGCTATAGTGATATAATCATATACAGCTATAGTGATATAATCATATACAGCTATAGTGATATACTACTATACAGCTATAGTGATATACTACTATACAGCTATAGTGATTAATCATATCAGCTATAGTGATCTACTACATACAGCTATAGTGATATAATCATATACAGCTATAGTGATATACTACTATACAGCTAAGTAAATACTACTATACAGCTATAGTTAACATACATACTAATGATATAATACTATACAGCTAACGTGATATAGTAATATAGCAGTTGAGGTTGATAAAGACATGTCATTTAAGTCCAACCTATTCCCTTTTTTTTTAACCCTTCCTAACATTTGATCCGAGGAAGACCGTTCACAGTTTCACCATTTTCATCACTGTAAAGAAACCTTTCCTAACCTGAATATGAAACTGCTTTTCTTCCAACCTTAAAGGATGTCCACAGTCCTCTGATATGACATATTAGTGAACATGCACCAGAGAGTTTTTGTATGGCCCATTAATATATTTGCTAAGGTTATCATATCCCCCACGTAAATGTCGCTTCTCAATGTAAACAGCCCTAGCTTGTCTAATCTGCCTGCATATTCAAGCCTCTCCATTCCCTTATTAATTTAGTTTCCCTTCTCTGAACTGCTTCCATTTCCAAGATGTCCCTTTTGTATATGGGATTCCAAAACTGCACAGCATATTCAAAATGAGGCCTTACCAGTGCCTTGTAAAAGAGGGAGAACAATATTTTTCACCTCTTGAATCTATTCCTCTCTTTATACAAGACAATATCTTGCTCTCTAGCCATGGCTGTCTGGCATTTTTTGCTACAGCTAAGTCTGTTATCTACCGAAACCCCCAAATCTTTTTTCATTATATTCACTTAATACAGAGTTATTTATGGTGTAGGTGGCATTTTGACAATCTATCTAGGTCTGCTTGCAGCACTTGCACATCATTTGAAGTTTACAAAGCTCTGCATAGTTTAGTGTCATCACAACACCGAGACTTGCTCTCAATGCTCCCCTCTAACTAATTTATAATGACATATAATAATATACAGCTATAGTGCTAAAGACTATACAGCTAGTGATACACTACTATAAATCTATAGGGATATAATACTATACAGCTATAGTTGAAATAATATATTACACCTATAGTGTTATAATACTATACAGCTATTTGAGATAATATTAACAGCTATAGTGACATATTACTATACGCTATAGTGATATACTACTATACAGCTATAGTGGATATAATCATATACAGCTATCGTGATATAATCATATACAGCCTATAGTATATACTTAGATACAGCTATAGTGATATACTACTATACAGCTATAGTGATATAATCATATACAGCTATAGTGATATACTCTATACAGCTATAGTGATATAATCATATACAGCTCGATAGTGAATATACTACTATACAGCTATAGTATTATACTACTATACAGCTATAGTTATATACTATAAGCTATAGGTATATTAATACATACAGCTAACGTGGATATTAGTAATTAGCAGTTGAGGTTGAATAAAGACATGTCATTTAAGTCCAACCTATTCCCTTTTTTTTTTAAACCCTTTCCTAACAGTGTGATCCAGAGGAAGACCGTTCCACAGTTTCACCATTTTCACTGTAAGAAACCTTTCCTAACCTGAGATGAAACTGCTTTTCTTCCAACCTTAAAGGATTGTCCACAAGTCCTCTGATATGACTTTAGTGACAATGCACCCGAGAGTTTATGTTATGCCCATTAATATATTGCATAAGGTTATCATATCCCCACGTAAGTCGCTTCTTCTCCAATTGTAACAGCCCTAGCTTGTCTAATCTGCTGCATATTCAAGCCTCTCCATTCCCCTTATTAATTTAGTTTCCCTTCTCTGAACTGCTTCCATTTCCAAATGTCCCTTTGTATATGGGATTCCAAAACTGCACAGCATATTCCAAATGAGGCCTTACCAGTGCCTTGTAAAGAGGGAGACAATATTTTTCACTCTTGAATCTATTCCTCTCTTTATACAAGACAATATCTTGCTAGCTCTAGCCATGGCTGTCTGGCATTGTT
Organism: Hymenochirus boettgeri; assembly: GCA_019447015.1. NCBI lineage: Eukaryota > Metazoa > Chordata > Amphibia > Anura > Pipidae > Hymenochirus > Hymenochirus boettgeri. The sequence continues at coordinate 43,625,497 of CM033474.1, read as the reverse complement.
TGCTACAGCTAAGTCTGTTATCTACCAGAACCCCCAAATCTTTTTTCATTATATTCACTTAATACAGAGTTTTTATGGTGTAGGTGGCCATTTTGACAATCTACTAGGGTCTGCTTGCAGCACTTGCACATCATTTGAAGTTTACAAAGCTCTGCATAGTTTAGTGTCATCAGCAAACACGAGACTTTGCTCTCATGCTCCCCTTCTACTAATTTATAATGACATATAATACTATATCAGCTATAGTGATATATACTATACAGCTATGATACACTACTATAAATCTATCTTGATTAACTATACAGCTTAGTGAAAATAATATTATACACCTATAGTGTTACTAATCCTATACAGCTATATGAATAATATTATACAGCTATAGTGACATATTACTATACAGCTATAGTGATATACACTATACAAGCTATAGTGATATAACTCATATACAGCTATAGTGATTATATATACACTATAGTGATATACTACTATACGCTATATGATCTACTATACAGCTATAGTGATATAATCATATAACGCTATAGTGATATACTAACTATACAGCTATATGATATAATCATATACAGCTAAGTGATATACTACTATACATACATACTATAGAATATACTACTATACAGCTATATTTATTCACTATAACTAGATATCAGCATGTGATATAATACTATACAGCTAACGTGATATAGTAATATAAGCAGTTGAGGGTTGAATAAAGACATGTCATTTAAGTCCAACCTATTCCCTTTTTTTTTAAACCACTTCCTACAGTTTGATCCAGAGGAAGACCGTTCTCACAGTTTTCACACATTTTCACTGTAAAGAAACCTTTCCTAACCTGAAGATGAAACTGCTTTTCTCCAACCTTAAAGGATGTCCACAAGTCCTCTGATATGACATATTAGTGAACAATGCACCAGAGAGTTTATTGTATGGCCCATTAATAATATTTTGCATAAGGTTATCATATCCCCACGTAAATGTCGCTTTCCCCAATGTAAACAGCCCTAGCTTGTCTAATCTGCCTGCATATTCAAGCCTCTCCATTCCCCTTATTAATTTAGTTGCCCTCTCCTGAACGCTTCCATTTCCAAGATGTCCCTTTTTGTATATGGGATTCCAAACTGCAAGCATATTCCAAATGAGGCCTTACCAGTGCCTTGTAAAGAGGGAGAACAATATTTTTCACCTCGGAATCTATTCCTCTCTTTATACAAGACAAATATCTTGCTAGCTCTAGCCATGGCTGTCTGGCATTGTTTGCTACAGCTAAGTCTGTTATCTACTACCAGAACCCCCAATCTTTTTTCATTATATTCACTTAATCCAGAGTTATTTATGGTGTAGGTGGCCATTTTGACAATCTATCTAGGTCTGCTTGCAGCACTTGCACATCATTTGAAGTTTACAAGCTCTGCATAGTTTTTAGTTCATCAGCAAACACCGAGACCTTGCTCTCAATGCTCCCCTTCTAACTAATTTATAATGACATATAATACTATACAGCTATAGTGATATCATATACATAGACCATACTAATAAGTGATATAATACTATACAGCTATGTGAAATAATATAACCTATTAGTGTTAATACTATACAGCTATATGAAATAATATTACACTTATAGTACATATTACTATACTAGTAGATACAGATATATAGTGATATATCATACAGCTAAGTGAAATAATATTACAGCTATAGTGATATACTACTACATGCTATAGTGATGTTAACTATATACTCTAGTGGGATACTAAGTCATCATACAGCTAATAGTGATATACTACTATAGCAGCTATAGTGATATAATCATATACCGCTATAGTGATATACTACTATAACAGCTATGTAACTACTGCTATGATACGCAGAGATATTTACTATATAGTAATATACTACTGATAGACCGCTATATTGAATATAAACTATAAGCATAACGTGAATAGAGGATATAGCAGTTGAGTTGAATAAAGACATGTCATTTAAGTCCAACCTATTCCCTTTTTTTTAACCCTTCCTACAGTTGATCCAGAGGAGAAGACCGTTCCACAGTTTTTCACCATTTTCACTGTAAAGAAACCTTTCCTAACCTGAAGATGAAACGCTTTTCTTCTCACCGTAAAGGATGTCCACAAGTCCCTCTGATATGACATATTAGTGAACATTGCACCAGAGAGTTATTGTATGGCCCATTAATATATTTGAATAAGGTTTATCTATCCTCCCACGTAAATGTCGCTTTCCATGTAAACACCCTAGCTTGTCTAATCTGCTGCATATATCAAAGCCTCTCCATTCCCCTTATTATTATGTTGCCCTCTCTGAACTGCTTCCATTTCCAAGTGTCCCTTTTGTATATGGGATTCCAAAACACGCACAGCATATTCCAAATGAGGCCTTACCAGTGCCTTGTAAAGAGGGAGAACAATATTTTTACTCTTGAATCTATTCCTCTCTTTATACAAGACAATATCTTGCTAGCCTCGAGCCATGGCTGTCTGGCATTGTTTGCTACAGCTAAGTCTGTTATCTACCAGAACCCCCAAATCTTTTTTCATTATATTCACTTAATACAGAGTTATTTTGGTGTAGGTGGCCATTTTACAATCTATCTAGGTCTGCTTGCAGCCATGACCTCATTTGAAGTTTCCAAAGCTCTGCATAGTTAGTGTCATCAGCAAACACCGAGACCTTGCTCTCAATGCTCCCCTTCTAACATTTATAATGACATTACTAATAACAGCTATAGTGATATAATACTATACAGCTAGTGATACCCTACTATAATCTATAGTGATATAATACTATACAGCTATAGTGAAATAAATATACACCTATAGTGTTATAATACTATACAGCTAATTGAGATAATTTATACAGCTATGTGACATTACTATCGCTAAGTGAATATACTACTATACAGCTATAGTGATATAATCATATACACTTAGTTCTATAATCATATACAGCTTAGTGGGAATATACTACTATATACAGCTATAGTGAATAACTACTATACCGCTATTGATATAACAATACAGCTATAGTGATAATACTACTAAGCTATAGTGAATATATCATTAACAGCTATAGTAATTATACTACTATCAGCTATAGTAATATCTACTATACAGCTATGTGATATACTGTACAGCTATAGTGATATTAACTATACAGCTATAGTGATTTAGGGCCCTATTTATAAAAATCTTTATCGTTATCGTAAATACCGTCGTTGTATCGTAAAATAACGACCGGGTTTTTACCGATAACGGTCGTTATTTACGATACGACCGTTATTTACCGATAACGGTCGTTATCGTATACGACCGTTATTGATAAATACGACCGTATCGGTAAATAACGGTCCGTTATCTGTAAATAACGGTCGTATCGGTAAAAACCCGGTCGTTATTTTACATAACGATCGGTATTTTACGATAACGATACCGATCTTTTATAAATAGGGCCCTTAATACTATAGTGATTTTAATACTATCAGCTTAGGGATATCTACGATACGCTATAGTGATACTACTATACAGCTATATGATATATACTATAACACTATAGTGATATATCATATACAGCTATAGTGATATACTACTATACAGCTATAGTGATATACTACTATACAGCATAGTGATATAATCATATACAGCTATAGTTATATAACTACTATATAGCAATAGTGATATAATCATATACAGCTAATAGTGATATACTACTATTACAGCTATAGTGATATAATCATATACAGCTATAGTGATATACTACTACTATACAACTATAGTGATATAATCATATACGCTATAGTGATATACTACTATACAGCTATAGTGATATATACAATACAGCTATAGGATATAATCCTATACAGCTATAGTGATATCTACTATACATTTACAGTGATTATATCATATACCTATAGTGATATAATCATATACAGCTATATGATATACTACATATATGATTATATCAACTATAGCTGTAATGAGTATTCGATAGCTGTAATGAGTATATCACATAGCTGTATAGTAGTATTCAACTATAGCTGTTAGTTATTTGGAATATGCTGGGCATTTTTTTTGGAATTCCATATACAAAGGGACATCTTGGAAATGGAAGCAGTTCAGAGGAAGGGCAACTAAATTAATAAGGGAATGGAGAGGCTTGAATATGCAGCAGTTAGACAAGCTAGGGCGTGTTACATTGGAGATAGCTGTATATTATTATATCACTATAGCTGTATAGTAGTATCTCACTAGCTGTATAGTATAATATCACTATAGCTGTTAATATGATTATATCACTATAGCTGCTTGAATATGCAGGCAGATTAGACAAGCTAGGGCTGTTTACTACTATATAGTATACTACTATACAGCTATATGTGATTATAATCATATACAGCTATACTTGTGAAGGCTCATTCATCCGGTCATGGTATATCGTTGTTATTCAGTTAGATCAACTGGACTTGAAATGTAGTTCTTGAAACTACATTTCAAGTCCAGTTGATCTAATTGGAATACAACAGATACCATATAACATCCTATAGTGATATACTCACTATACAGCTATGTATATAATCTATATCCTATATTTGAATATATATACCTATACCCGCTAAGTGATATAATCATATACAGCTATAGTGATATACTACTATCACGTATAGTGAATTACACTATACAGCTATAGTGATATAATCATATACAGCTATAGTGATATACTACATCCGTTTTACAGTATATAATCATATACAGCTATAGGATATAATCATATACAGCTATAGTGATATACTACTATACACGCTATAGTTGTATACTACTATACAGCTATAGTTTTGATATCACATATTACAGCTAAGTGATATACTACATACAGCTATAGTGATATAATCATATACAGCTATAGTGATATACTACTATCAGCATAGTGATTTATCATATACAGCTATAGTGATATCACTACTATACAGCTATAGTGATATAATCATATACGCTATATTGATATACTACTATACAGCTATAGTGATTTCATATACAGCTATAGTGATATACTACTATACAGCTAAAGTAAGTATATCCTATATACAGCTATAGTGATATAATCATATACAGCTATAGTGATATACTACTATACAGCTATATAGTGGATATACTACTATACAGCTATATGTGATAATCATATACAGCTATAGTGATATAGTGATATAATCATATACAGCTATAGTGATATACTACTATACAGTTACAGTGATATAATCATATACAGCTATAGTGATATAATCATATACAGCTATAGTGATATACTACTATATATGATTATATCACTATAGCTGTATAGTAGTATATCACTATAGCTGTATATGATTATATCACTATAGCTGTATAGTAGTATATCACTATAGCTGTATAGTTATTTGGAATATGCTGTGCAGTTTTGGAATTCCATATACAAAAGGGACATCTTGGAAATGGAAGCAGTTCAGAGAAGGGCAAATTGTGTAAACCTAACAATGAATTGATTGTTGAACACTAATGGTGTGTCCACAGTATTTTGGAAAATATTTCTCTCTATTCCTTTAATGTTATAGCTCTGATACATTGATACTTTAAAACTTTTTTTAAATTCATCCAAGTGGAGTCTCTTACAAACCCCTGTATAAAATTACATGTTTGCTCAAATCGGTCTAAGAAACCATGCATCACTATACACTATTGTGAGAACTATTTAGATGTTTTTAACATTTCTACATTTCATTTGAGAGAATAAATCGAATATACTGTTTGTACCCCCTATATAGGAAATGCTTCTTTCATTCTAAATAAACATTAGCATATGGAGTATAGATATAAGTATGTATAATTAACCCATAGTCCACCCTCCTAGAATTAGGCTTGTGCCTTAATGACAAAATAACGGGCATCGTTTTCCTTGTATCTCTATTAACAAATTTCTTTATATACATAATGGGTACATTCCTCTTAGTTTTACATCATCACAAAAAAAAAAAACAGGTTCCTAAGTTGCAATGCTTGTATATAACCATTATGTCCTTGTCTCTGCTTTGCTTGGCCGTTAAAGGGGACTACTAGCAACATAGGATGATTCACCATTTCTTTTTACTGCCATAAATCTACTTGTGGATGATAAACACGGTTGGGATCCTTTGTCCCAACCAGACACGTTGAAACACTTTGACCAAATTGGCCAGGATGAAGGACTGTTGGGTGTGGCCAAAAGTAGCCGCAGGTGACAGTGCACTGCGGGACTGAGCCCCCAATTGAAACGTTGATCGCCCTGTGATCCTCTTATGGACCACACAATGGAATGAAAGGTCGGACGACGGTGGAAGCCACCCCGGAAAACCATCCAAGATTTTGGCCGATCAAACTGAGCAAATGGTTGAAATATTGAATGGTCGTGTACCCAGCTTATTGATGGTGATTAAGTAAATCTAGTGTGGTGATAATTAAATCTGTGCCACTGGAATTCAGCCATGTGATACACGCATCTGTTATGAATAGTCACTTAGGGGGGCAAGTACCTTCTAATAAAGGGGGCACTATGGCCCAAAAATGGACTTTAGGGTAAATTGGCTAGGAATTGCTCTCAAGAGGAATTTTTTCAATTTAGTTTCAAGTCCCTGCCACTGAAACCTGTCAGTCAATCTGCCTGTGTCTCCTCCCCTTTGCAGCCCCATGGTCCCTCCCACTCATGGACCCCTGGTACTTCCAGTTGCAGACCCCTTGCCCATACCCTTACAGCCCCTGTGGACCCGCCCACTTGGAGTGTCATGGCCCTGCCCACGCCCGGGTGTCGCACCCCGCATTAGAGTGAGAACTCGCTGAAATGGCTGACTGTTTTCACATAGCGTGAGCGTGAGAGAAGGGCTGTAGATTCCCTACCTTTCTCTGCAGCTGCAAGGGTTCCTTCCACACAAGCCATGAGAGGAGGAGGGACTTCCTGGTTCTCCCTCACACAATGAGGGAGTCTGGGCTGATGTCTTCCAAACTAATGAAATTAAACACAAGTCAAAAAGGAATTAGTTCAAAAAATTGTTTAGGGTCTGTAAGTAATCATGTAGAAGCTTGGGTGGGGGGTTGACTGGTGGGAGGTGATGTGTGGGGGGGCGTGCCTATGAATCTAATTTTTGGAGGTTCTTTAGTATAAAAATTCTGAGAAAATATTTGGTGTAGTATCATATAAACAGATTCAATGATTTTCACCGCTCTCAGCTATAGCCAAAGGCAAAAAACATACTGTCTCTTTAAGGGAAGACTATTTCATTGTAATTATATGATCCCATCTGCTGGTTAACTACCATGGCACAACAGACAAAGAAATTACTAACACTAAGTCCTTGGGTGCTTCTCTGAAGACAGTCTATAAACTCACGGGGCAAGGCAGATCTTTTCCTGTGCAAGAGGAAAATCTTTAGGCCTCTCTCTGGAGCCAAGTTTCCATAGTTGGCTTTCTCCTTACTGCATCTCCCGGCAATTACTGAAAAAAAGAGAAATCATTTATCTTTCATGGGCAGGCAGATCCATTTCCTAATTCGCTCAACAATCCAAATCGTGCTTGCTGAATGTGTTTGATTTATTGCGTGTTTTGCCTAGGGTTATATATATAAAGGGCTTATTCAATAAAAGTTCTTATCATTTAACATGGTGCTACCCTTTGGCCCAACCAATCAGATGGTGGCTTCAAATGTAACGAAAATCTGATGGTTGGCAACATTCGCACCATTTAAACGATAAGAACTTGTATGAATCTCCCTGATAGAGTAATATTTAGTGTGTCTTCCAAATGTTTTATTGTTCCTTAGATTCTACCGGGATTAATATTATTTACTGATTTTTAATGTTCCCTATTTCTTTCAAGTCTTGTAAACTTACTTATGATCATCCATTTGTATGATGGTCTGTTTGAATATCTGGCTCAGTTCTCAATGAGTGGGGTCTTGCTGATGTTAGTGCAGTATGATCTGTGCACATAGTGTTTTCAATCGAGGGGGAACATGCTATAAAGATGAACTTGACCATATTTTGGGTTTCATTTTTGGCTCCTAATGTGGTGTGATTTTATTAAACCTACGAAAGTGCGATAGGTCATGTTGGTAAACTGTAGATAAGATGTGGTCTGCTGAATGTTGGCCAGCCTAAAAGATCATATGCTGTGTGTACCTTGCCTAAAGGTCCAAAAGACATGGAGCGCGGGGACCAAAGCAAGGCAAGGACTGTAGGGATGAACAAGCCGTATTATTGATCTATGGGCACTTGGTTTGGGGAACGCTGTTCGATCAGGCAGTTGGGAGCGGTATAAAAGAGGCCCGACAATCGCTCATGAATTAAATTGATACCAGCTGAATGAAACGCTGTTCGCCCTACAGCCGACATCGCTCCGGTCAGGGCACTGGGATCACACATCGTATGGACCAAACAGTTGAAAAACATATGAACCCAAAACCAATAGTCAGTTCTCTGTTTTATCTTTTGTTTGTTTTTCAAGCATTAATTGCTAATGGTCTGTCAATTGGAAACATTTTCATATCAAATAAATTAAAACTTCTGTTTTTCCCTCCAGATTTCAGTCGTTCTTATAGAACAGTGTATTTTGTAACAAGCAATAAAAACAATGGGAAACCTGCTTATAAGGTGAAACTCACACGCCACACACACACGCACAAGTTTCTCACTTGTACTCAAAGGTAAAAAAAAAAATCATTGCTAAAAGACTGGTCTTCGGTGTGTCTTGACGGGCAAGGGCTGTTAATGATTGTTTGATGTTGGCTCTCAGCACACCCGAATACACGTGCCAAACAAGTCCTGACCTGGAATCTATTCATAGATAACTTTTACAGCAGCAGCAATTACCCAAACTACTCAATAGGATTTAAGGTGAATAAAATTAAATATCAAAATGGTTTGAATAAAAAACCCTTTTTTTATGAGAGTATTTAAATTCACGGTTCTTGCATATGGCATTAATAAATGTTAATGTTACATAAACATTCTTATGTGACCTGTATATTTTGTTTATTACATATGTATTTGTGTATTGTTTCATATCCCTTGAATAACTGCCCAGACTTGATTCTGAAGGTTCGTACACAACGGCAGAGGTTGCAGACCCCGAGCCCTGACCAACACCCAGCACGATGTACACCCGAGATGAACAGCGAAACGGCAGTGTTAGCGCGTGTGGGTATGCGGTCGGTTCGGGGTCGTTTCGGAGATCCGTGGGATTTGTGTACGTCGGGCTTGGGGGTCTTGCAAAATATCTGCAGGTCGTACCTTTAGATTTAATGGGGAGCCCACTCTCAAATGAACAATTGCATACAGGTAAGTCCCCCTATCCAAAACTGCCAAATAGTTAAAAGCGAGATATGGAAGAAACCGAAATGCTGCCACCAATGTTTCTGTTTCCTGGATGACAGGTGACATCATAGCAATGGACTGAAACTATTCCCCTGGCTGCCTCCTTGAGCATGTCCAAGCTAATCGCTCAGAAAGCTTGAAGAATAGGCAGAACTCTTGAGAGGGGGCTGGTGGGTGAATACAGATGCTGCATAACAGTAAGTCCCACGCAGGTGCCAGATTTTCTTCTGGCACCAGCAGGAGGGTGCCGGCGGAGGCGGGAGGAGCAGGGGTGGGGACAGGGCAAGAGGAGTGGCGGGAGCATGGCTGCCCTGCAGTCCAAGGATGGGTTTTCAGTCCACTGTGGGACTCTAGATAGGGACGTATGGCAAACCCTGATCTACACAGCTTCAATCTATTGCAGTTTTGGTGTCTTGTTGAGTAATTTACCTATATACGAGTTCATTGAGGGTTGACTTGCCCTTTAAATGAAATTTTATCCCCATGACAAAACTACCCTTGGAGATAGGTAGAATGACTTAAGCTTGCGTACACACTGAAAGATATGGTGCATTAATTCATTTCTATTATTATATTGTGGATTTATATTAGCGCCAACATCTTTCCGTTAGCGCGTACAATACATGTACACATTTCCACATTTCAGCCCTGCCCCAAAGAGGTACAATCTAAGCACATTTATTTGACACATACAACCTATCACTATGTCTTATGATTGTGGGGGAAACCGGAAGTGCCCGGAGGCACAGGGAGAACAAACAAACTACTTGCGATGTGTGCAAAGGGTAGAATTGAAAATCAGGACGTCAGCGTGGAGCGCTAGGCATCAGTGCTAACACTGAGCCCCGTATGATCGTTCGGCAACCACACAGCTAAGGATCTATTGGTGTGGTTAGATTCAACGAGCTATTATACTTTTGAATGCACAGTCAAACAAAAAAATGGGTATGTAAAATACTGCTTGCAGAAGTATAGTCATTTTAATGTAATTGGTAATTATGCAATATGGACTGGAAAATGTGTGTGAAGGGATAATTAAAGGAACCAATCAATTCTGATATATTACTGGAATATTCACATATTCAAATTTCTACCTTCACGTGGAAAATATCAATATTGACTTTCCAAGGCTCATCTTACAGCACACAAAGACAGAGGAGGAAAGGCTATGTTATGATAGATGATGTCAGAAACTCAAAAAAAAATTTAGTTCTGTCTCGGAGGAGGATTCGAAAAAGAACTTACTTCGAGGGCTTGGAATGTATTGTCGAGGGTTACGAAATGTAGAGGTTATTTGAAAAGAACCGTAAGTCGATAACTTGAAAATACGATCTCTATGGCCACAACACTATGCTGCGTACAACAGTCATTTGTACGCGGCGAGTGCTTCTCTAGAAGCGACAGCCGGTGGGACAAAAAGTCCCCCGTGTGTACCCTCATAACATTCAGCTGTCAAATCAAGTGTCTCCAGTATCATAAACCATCTGTTATGTATAGTTTTTCTTAGCTGGAATGGTGACAGTGACAGCCGGTACATATACTTGCATGGTGGGAAATTCATCTCCCAATGCTTCTCATGAGGACATTATTGAGCATGCTGCCCTTACCCGAGCTGAGGGAGGGGGTAACTTTTTTTGGGGGGGAAAAAAAAAGCTTGGAGCAAGACAATTACTGAATTGAAGGCATGCAGCACACCAAAACCATGAGTAAGTGTGCTTACATGTATTGCATGTATTAGATTTGGAATGATCAAAGCCTTTTGTCGTGACAACTCCTTAAAGGTGTTATAAGTCCCCACAGAACAGGATTACCAGGATAAATATCTGCCAGGCGTTATGGAAACCAAAAATATAAAGCTAAGGTCAGACTAGGGGAGATTGGGAGTGTGTGCTGGTTTTTATTTATGTTAAGTGTTCATTTTTCGTTCAATCTGTCTATGAAAATAAAAGGTTCACTAGGCTACAAAACATTTTGGCTGTCTGGTTCCACATGGACAGGGAAACGCTTAATATTTCACATTACATAATAATACAGAGTCACATTTTAATTACAAGCGTAGCTGTCGAATAAAGTCATTAATGGCTGAGGAGAAAACAGTGCAGAAAATCAGAGAAAATGCTTGTTGGCACTGCACATCCTTAAGGTTTATTCTCATACATATACATGTGTTTGAAGCTGGGGTGTTGATTTTTTATTGCATCTCATAAACAAATAGTCAGGTTTCTGGAAATAGTAGCAAAACATCAGAGACATTCTTTAGCCAAAAGCACAAGTAGACCACATCCATTACTGCCTAGTAATGCGTGCAAATCCTTATGGATAGAAAATGGGTAAAGCTTACCTTAAATAAAGGAAAAAGGAACCGTAGAATTCAAGCTCAAGTCTTTTTTCTTTGTAATGAAACAATGCAAAACCCGACTGTACATTCTGGCAAATGATCCACAGAAAGGGCCCCCACTGGGGATAACACGGCCCAAAAGCCAACTCAGTAGAACACAGGTCATGTGTGCTAGCAGCAAATGTCATCGGGTAAGAAAAAAAAATGGTTAGGGGAGGTAGAGGGGTATTGCCAGTTATCAAGTGTTAAACACACAGGGTTATTCAATAAAAGTTTTATTCATTAAATGGTGCTAATTTGCCCAAACATCAAGATGGTTAGCTTTCAATGGTAATAAGTTCTGAGTGGATGGGGCAAAATTAGACACCATTTTAAACGATAAGAACTTTATTGAATCTCCCTGGACAGTGTTTTACCGTGAGCCACTGCTCCCTTCCTGCAAGCACTCTGCCTGTGTTTAAAATGTCCATGGCTTATTTTGAAGATAACAATAGGTATTGCCAGTCATATATGCCGGTCCCAAGTACATTTCATTTGAACTGTTTTAAAAAAAAACTTTATACACCTATAGTCACGATGACTGAAAAAAAAATACTTGGCCTTAATCTTTAATCATAATAATTACTGGAAGTAGCACTTACTCTATTGCGTGTGTTGCTGCATGCCTTCAATCCAGCACACATTTGTTAGGGGCAGTATCCCCCCTCCCTCTTTAACCAAACCCAATCCATCTGACCTGACTTTTTTTTCTACCAACCAAATGTCAAGCCTGCACACATGTACACAGCATTCCAACTGTTAAAAACTCTGCACCATTCCAGCTGCAGTAAACTTTTTTGTTAAAAAAACCTCACCAGAAAAAAAAGTTTGAGAGCAAGACCTTGATTTGACAGCTGAAATGTAAGAAGTTTTAAAGAAATAGGGGGCAGATTCACCATAAAAATTAACAGTGGTGGTTGGAAGAATTATAGTTTCCAGTTTGGGTCAATTTAAAATAACCTATTTTTCCGTATAGATGCCCTTTAATATTAGATGAACACTAGATGAAATGGGAAAGGTGTAAGGAAGAAACATCAAGTTCTTACGGTTGATTACCAATTATCTAAGCTTGAATGGGCAGAAAGCCCTGGTAGAGTGCACTTGCTTGGAAGATATTACAAAAAAAAAACTCCTTTTGGAAGGACTATAGAAAGCTGTAACATTAAAATCTGGTGCCGATTCCATCTCAAACTCTGGAGAAGACACAGTGGTGTTATCACACTCACACCCCACTCAAATATATATAAACAAAGGCTTAAAATAAAAACTGTAATAGAAAACTAAGCAGCATAATTCTACAAGTATAGGGTGACAGGTGTAGGAATTAAATAAATTTAAAAGGTTGAGATTTTGACCTTAGTTGTTCTTCACTGACCTAAGTTTCATTCAAAAGAACGTGTAGACGTATGTATTTTATGAAAAAATAAATTGTTCAGATTGAACCCAAAGCAGTTCTGTTTAGTTTCAAATGGGATTTTATCAGCATGTGTAATTAAGGAGACCTCTTCTTAATGTTAGTTCAAAAACTTCTATAAATGTGGGACCTCAGCACTAAAAAAGTAAAGCTTGAAAGGGGACACTTATGACTGGAAAGCGTATGTTAATGAAGGAGGAACGACAGTGGAAGGCAGATATCTGACAGTAGGTACACAAGTATAGGTTCCATTACCCAAAGCCACATGCCTAAATGGGGATGCAGAACAGGCCATGTAGACAATAGGGAATAATCTTGGTTATGGAATTAGTGTATGTAATTTAACTGACAAATCTTTTTGAATGGCATTAAAATTGTTTTGGTTTATCTGTAGTATTAACTAGTATCAACTGGACTTAAGTTTAGGCTGAAGAAGTTCGCTAGTAATCTGGACTGGCTTCTCAATCTGAATTGGAAAAGCCAGTCGGTATGACTAGCGAAATGTCTTCAGAGTTCAAGAACTAAACTTCAACTCCAGTTGATCTATGAATACAAAAATATATACCATGACCTGGATGAATGAGAACCTTCCCAAGGAGTTGTTCGGGTTTTAATTCAGTAAGACTGGGTACACCACCAGCGAGGTTTGTCCCAGCCAAGAGTTCGCTACTCCGCAGCGTTCGGCCGGATAAATTGACTGTCGGTCAGAGCATAGTGCACTGCAGCCAACGGTCAAGTGCGATGTGCGCGGACCATAGGGCGTGAGTTTCCAACAGTTCAGCGGCTGGCCGACCCAAACCATGCGATATTCTGCTTTGACCGACCGCTACACGTCACGATGGTTGGGTGCCCGAAACTATCTTATGGTGTGGTCCCAGCCTAACTGTCAGGACTTTTCCTGTTCTGCCTGCTTATTAAATACAGTTGCGTGTTTAGCGAATGATGAACGATTGAGATTCATTATTATTTACCAATGCATTGATCACTATGTTTTATACATTAAAGAAGAGAAAAAACCCTAGTGGGATCTCCCTGTTGGGTATTTTAGAGCTATACGTCTCTGTAACCGCATTTAGACTTATGGAAGAGGAAGAAAACCTCTGTATTCCACGTTGACATAATATGATCCGATAATGGGAGCATTGTAATACAAATGCAACTTTGATGTTGGGTAGGAGGACACTAGTATTTACTTACAGCGCCATGTAAAGCGAAGAAGGTTTTCTGAATTCCTGGTGGATTCAGACCTCTACACCTCTCTCCTTGTGTTGCTTCATATTTTGCAAAGAACTCCTTTGATGGGGGAAGCAAATATTCACTGCCAAAGGGTAAAGAGGTTTAGGTATATCTACCCTTCTTGTCAAGCGACTATGCGTTGTAATCACTGGTGTGAAGATTGCACAAGCACATCATCAAGAGGAAGAGAACAACTAAGACCTATGAATAGATTCCTGCCGTCCTGATGCACACAGTTGGGGATTCACCTATTCATTCAGTGATCAGGACACTAGGAAAGTGACACAGAGCGGAGTGTGGCAAGTTAAGCCAATATCTAGGGTAAGTAATTATGTGTACACTATACTGGGCGATCCTGCTGCACTGCAAGCAGGGGATTTTTTTTTCACACAATGGCCTATGCAATAATTGAGTTTATTTCATTTTCTGCAATAAAAAACGTTGCACATTTTGACCGTCTCTAGGATTATTTACAGTAAAATGATAAATAGAACATTTGAGGTGAAATTTTATGCCAAAGTATTAAAGCCATGTAGTGTTTGCGAGAAGATCCTCTCAAAACCAAATTTTGTCTTCTTGTTGAGACTTTGTATTAATCTGTAACTTTCAATACTGTCAGGAAAACACAAAGTCTCCTGTGTTTGATGCTACTAAACCCATTTTGCTCAGCTTGTATATTTCTAGCACTGGTTGGACCACTCTGTATTCTGTTCTTGCACTGAAACATCATCATGTGCAACGCATTTTACAGATGTTTCAGTGAAGTCTTTGCACATTCCTGATTTTTCCTTTGTAAATGAGGGCAGTGTTATGCTTATGAGATACCAGCAAATCTTGGCCAAACCCCCTTTAGCCTGTGCATGCTTGGCATAAGACTGGGTCTGAAGAAAGGAACCTTATGGCTTAAGGAGTTTTTTAACAGTTCTCTTTTTCTGTGAAAAAAACCAAAAAAAAATATTCAACCCACAGTTTACACCAGAACCAATCTAACTAATTGAACTTGAGGTGGACACTCAGGATAGGATGTGGATATATAGAATTATATTCCAAATTGAGGAATATCAGGGTAACAATAGGCATGAGAATGTGATGGGACACACTTAACAGAGTATATATGTATATATATAGATAAAACAATTTTCGAGATCCTTCGCACTCCGTTCCTACTCCAATCCCGGGGGTGCTATCGCAGGTTCGACATATACGGCTATGTATAAAGTAGCGAATCACTCCATGGAGCGTATCATAAAACCTTACATATGTAAGGCTGGAGGCTTCGCTACTTCATACATAGCCGTATGTATATAGATATATATATATATACATAGATATAATTGCTCAAAATTCGTGCACGGGGCCCCGTGTTAGGGGTGGAAACATGTCAACGGTGTTGTGTGAATAAAAACACCTCTTTGATTTTGCACAAGACCCAGAGTGTGCCCGAATTTGAGTTATTGGATCTACTTGGAGCGGGAGAGCAGCACCGGGCAGTTGCTCTGTGCTAGAGTGCCAGCTGTTTGAAGCATAGATATAATATTATAATAATATATATATTACACACACTAACAAGAAATGATAAATCAATCGCAACATTCATAGGCTCCATACAATACATAATTATCTCACACTGGCATACATTATAAACAAGGGGTTTTAGTATGAATTACTACGATCACATGAAGACAAGCCTTATAACCCGTCTGGCAAGACCCCTAGATCGTTATAGCAGGCTTTCGGTCCCATTGGCTTTTTAAAAGTGAGGGAAGAGGGCGTCCATTCAGTGCTTGATATTAAAGGGCCATAGGACTCCAATTAAAAGGGAAGTGTTGGGGTGCTATTACCAATGGAAACTTAACCTGCTTCATCATAAATACATACAATAAAGGATTGTGGAAGAAACTCGCTCAGGCTAAAATACAAACTACATTTTGCGGGAAGGCTAATGATCTGGGGTTAAAACATTATACAAACAAAAAAGCTACTATTTTAAAACCATAATTATCCTGCTTCTAAATCATAATGCTTACGTGGCCCTTCAAGGAAAAATGTGGCTTGATGGCATGGCTATCGGAGTTTAGATCTGGGGTAAGATGGAGTGTGGTATGTATGGGGGACCAGGGCATGGTCCCGTGGCCTGCGGGTGGGGAAACGGAAGCAGCTCCATTTATGTCTGGGGTGCTGCTACGGTGGCCCCCAGCTTTTAGCCACGTTGGGCACCGCTGCTATAAATGTCTACAGGTGGACCTATGTTTTGTAGTCTCATTTATTCTGTCTCCACCACTCTATATACGTACACATGCTGTAGGCTTGCTGTTTGCTGATTAACTTAGACGTTCAGAATATCATTCTAAGGGAGGACCATGTTACCCAGAATACATTTTTATTCCTTTCCCCAGTTTATTGGCCTATAGGTAAAGGAGCCACACACAATAGAAAGAGATTAAAATGCCTATTTTACAGTTATTTACTTTCGTATAATGAATCAATAGAGATTTTTTTCTCATAGGGCCAGAGTGTGGAAAATGAATGGAATGATGTCAATCTGCCGACATTGCTGACATATTAATTATAGAGTTGACTAATAGTGTTGTACGTATTCAGGAAGTGGTGTCTGCACAGGAGGAAGTAAACCTGTGCATGTGAACACACAACAAAATGCACCCAGTGGAAATCATGATAGTATTAAAGGCTAATGCTTTTAGGGTTGTGATGCTATTGTATGGCCACAAATAAATACATTTTTAAATGTAGATTAATTATTGTAAGGATGCAGGGAGCAATAATATCATTATTATGTAGTCCTAATAAAATTAGCCCAATTCAAAATACTTGTATTGGGGAAACAGACCTGCACACATGCACACAAGCCACAGAATTCTGGGCTATATAATCAGAAAACATTCCGCAACGTATCATAGCATTGTATTAAATTGATATCAACTAAAATTAATTCTAAAGAATGCAATATGGTATATTGCCCCATCCCTTTATATTCTTTTCATGGTTTACTATAACACATGTTCTCGGCTTAGAGCCAAGAAACTCCCAGCAATACAGCACTTTGTCTTTATATCTAGTTATACATGCAAATGTAAGTATATATATATAAAATTACAACAACAAAAATCTCCCCCTTAAAATAGAAATTCTTGCAGTCCACTGCCCCCCTTAAACAAATAGGAGGAAACGCTCAGCCACGATACATTCAAACATTACAACCGTTATCAGAGGTACATCAAGTCTCGGTGTGTGATAGATGTTCTTCCTGAAGGTTATACCCAGCACAAATAAAAGCTAAGTTTTAATCTACCTGGCTGTTGTTGACTTTGAGTTTGAAACGCGTTGTGGTAGCAAGGCTTTATGTTATAAGGTGAGTAACCGCCTCCTTCTGGCTCAGTGAGGCTTGGGCCATGCTCATGTGAATCACCAGGGAGAGGCAAAGAAATCTGTATTCATGGGAGGGGGCAAGTAAAAGTGAAAGGAGGTCAAGAAAACATATTAATTGAAACAGTGTATGGTAGTTATAAAACTAGATATAAAGACAAGTGATACATGGTGTTTAATCTGATTACACAGCATGTGTTTACATTTGCAAATGTCGATATAAAGACATGATATCCAAGTAATTGAACAGAAATAACATGATCCAGTTAGGAATATCTTATTCAGGGGCCTTCCTTTAAGCTGGGGATACACACATAACGATTAAGCCCGATACGTCGGATACGACGGTTACGGGGCTTATCGTTACGGGGTACGTTCGTTTTCCCGAAGCAGCGTTTGCGGCCGCCAAAAACGATCGGGTCGGCCGAACGCTCGTTCGGGATAAGGCCGAAAATTCCATCGGCCGCGCTCGACTCCCTATAGAGGAGTATCGCGAGGCCATGGAAACACACAGTCCCGAGCGTTCTCACATAGGAGAAGCTCTGGGACTGTGTGTATGCAGATCTTTGAAAGATGACGACAGGATATTGCAGATCCTGTCTTCATCTTTCAGAAAATCTGTACAGTGTGTACCTAGCTTTAGTTCCATTAAACCCCGGGCTCTATAATGGGCTCCGTTCTATAGGAAATGCAGAGTGACGGAATAAAAAAGCCACTACGGATGACCAGGAGTGATTTTAACCAGGCCTACATGTCTGTGAGACTGATGTATCATTGACTGGAAGATGTGCCCAAATAGTACAATAGGACAAAGATTTACCTCTTCACAATCAATATTTCATTCCCATTTAAAAAGAATCTATTAAGATGGATATACAAGCGACACTGCTACATAAGGTGTACTTCCACTTCACCCCCCGCCCTATTTTATGAACTTAAAATGGAGTCGGCTGCTGACACATAGATAATGTTATAATATAAAGAATCAGGCTTATTTAAATCACACTAATGGATGAATCCAATCTGCATGTTATAGGTGAAGGGACCCGTAAACACCCTAAAACAAGGGAGTCAAACTGCGGCCCATGCATCCAGGGATGCTGGGCGTTGTAGTTTTCAAACATCTGGAGGGCGCAAATTGACATCGCTGCAGATAAAACATTCAAAATTCTTTTGTTACTTCGCTTTTGTTGTAAGTACGAGGACATTTATTAGATCCATAAGTGTGGGGAACATTATACTGCTATTTTTGTTACCTGGATGGATGGAGGACGAACTCACTCAATTGATAATGTACAGTGAATAGGGATTACCAGGGAGCCCCATGTCTACTTTGTATGCAGATATGGCTACTTCACAGTAAACCACCTGTTGATGAAGCACGGATGGGGCCCCCTCATCGTTTTACGGGGGTCCCAGTGATTCTGTTACGCCCTGGATTGCCCCATTATTATCAATGGAGGAGAGATGATGCATTGTTTGAGTTTTTTAAACATTATTATGTATATTAAGAGTTTATATAGGTGCATATAAAGGTGGAAAATATTTTAATGTGGCAACTATTCAATGATACAGGCTTTGGGCTTTTATTTTGAGATAAGATTTTTTTTCTGTTGGTTTTTTACCCAGCATTTTGCAAAACATGATGCATAATTGGGGGCAAAAAGAAGCAGCATGTTTGCAAAAATGAGCAGCATTGGCGGCAACAAAATCAAGCCGCAATTGGGGCAAAAAATGAGCAGCATTGGAGCAGAAATAAGCAGGCCATTTTTAGCAAAAGAACTATCGAATCTCCCTGACAGTTGTCTTCAGAAATGTAGAAGTCTCTGCTTCGTATTAAATTATTGCAATATGTGTGTTGTCTCTTAGGCTGCCATGAATGAAACGTGCTTCCCTGTGGCTATATAGGATGACACCAGTGCTACAACTACAAATGAATACAATTGTTAATGAACCATTAATGGAATGGTAAATATTAATAATTAATCTGGATCAAGTGTATGCCATTACTCTCCACTCACTTACTATAGACCAAATAGGGATTACTGCTTATAGGATGGTACATCCACTTGTCTTGTTAAATTGAGTTATTACAAATTAAAAAACCCCCCATTTATGATTTATTCATTTTAAAAAGGAAATCCCATCGATTGACATGTTACACGTTTCTGCGAGAAGCCCCTTTAAATCGATGGCCACTACATTACGTAAGCATTCATGAAGGGGATCTAAATATACATATATAGTAATAATCCAGTTTTTAAGCTTTAAGGGAAACAGTAATAAAGCAAAAGATTAATTAGGCGAATAATATAAATCCTTTTTTTTTTTGCTGGATTTTTAGCTTTTTCTGTTTCACCCACGAAAGGACAAATTGTTGTAAACTGACAGGAAAAAAGCTGAACCAAAATAAATGTGCTCTTGTCAGATTCAAGCCCATTATCAGCAGAGCTTGATTTCCTACAATCTACATAAAAGTGATTGTAATGACAGCAGGAATACAGAAAGATGTACGATTATTTTCTTAATTATGAGATTAATGCAAACGGGGCCACATTTGTAAACAAAACTTATTTCTCTTTATTTGTACAAACCTGGCACTTAGGACAGGACAACAGCTCCAATAATTAATAAATAGTAAAGGAAATCAGAGATTCACTGATAGAGTTAGTCTTACCTTTAAATAAAACCGAGATCACACCGAAAAATACAGACAAAGCAGGTGGAACTGATTAACGTTTTCAATGTTGCGTCATAGATCCTGATTTTAAAATCATAACATTGCTAAAAAGAAAAAGAAAGATCTAATATTTTTTATTCTTTTGCTGAAATCACATTATATTTCCACGCCTTTGGGAACGAAAAAACGAAAGCACAAGTTTTGTTATTGTTTAAACTAACGGTGTTAACATCCAAGAATAATTTTTATTCAGCAAAGGGAGTCGATAATTGTTCTTATTTATTTAAAACTGTTGGGATTTTTCATGCAGTTGATTTAGACTTGAATTTGTAACAAATCAGGCCTACAATTCGTAATTAGAGACTACATAACATTGATAAAAGCCAGATAACCCAGCGCAGTTTGGAAACAAAAGTAGCTATGAACAGATAGGTTATTAATAGCGGCCTTAGCCAGAGAATTCATTTGCAATCCTCAGTGTTGGGAGAAATGGAATATCTGGTTGAACAAAAGGCCAATATGAAATCTGAATCTTGGATTATGAATTTATATACTATTATTAAACTAGCGTGCGTTCAAGATTCAACAAAATGTGCGCGTTTGTTTAGAGGTTACGTTAAAAATATTTGGTGTATAGAGCAAATATGCAAATTTAAATCGGTAAATAATCGTAAAGTATATGTATTAAAATTCATTGCTGGTCTCCTGTAGGAAGGGTTTTCTCGTGTATTTATTCAATAAACAGTGGTAATGGCAATGGCCATGATTTATTGGTAAAGCTTAGTGTTATGGCGTTTTGTGACATGGAAATGTATCCATACAAGACACGTTTGAAATGGCTTTTTTTTGTTTAACCTGAGACATAATCCTAATTTATTTTATAGTTTAAATGCAGAAATGTAACACAGAATACGTTTCGATACAAGATTATGTGGGACTACATTGCAATGATAAAATACTGTTTTGTAATGTGGAAAAAAGTTCTAACATTTAGGATTTCTCAAAATTTCCTCTAATTAATCTTTCATTTACTGTTTGTGGTCTTGTGGGTGCATAAGCCTGTGGACACATAAAGACGGGTAAGCCTTTGTTAGAATTCCAAATATCTTTTAGTGAAATACTGTGTTCAAAAGTACCGGGATCGCTACACACGTCCAGACAGTGACACTACGATGTGTATTGACGAATGGTTTCGGTGCTAATTGGCCCTTGTGTAGGCGCTTATTCAGCCGAAACGGTCGTCATTTGGAGATCCGCCAAGTTGGTCGTTCAACGTTCCCCAAACGACAACCGGTTTCAGCCGAGAAAGCGGCCCTACCACAGTGCATATAATAGGTAGATTGATTCGATAGAGTGGAACTGATAGTAGAAAGATAGAAAGAATAGATAGATGAGATAGAAACAAGATAGAAGATAGATAGAAGATAGATAGATAGAAGGTAGGTAGGTAGATAGATAGATAGATACATAGAAGATTAGATAATAGATAGATAGATAGAAGAGATAGATAGATAGATAGATAGATAGATAGATAGATAGAAGATAGATAGATAGAAGGTAGGTAGTAGGTAGGTAGATAGATAGATAGATACATAGATACAGAGATAGAAACATAGATGATAGATAGATAGATAGATAGATAGATAGATAGGTATGTAGATGATAGCTAGATAGTAGGTAGGTATGTAGTAGATAGATAATCGATAGATAGGAGATAGATCGAAGCATAGATAGGCAATAGATAGATAGAAAAAAATATAGATGATAGGATAGATAGGTAGGTAGGTAGGTAGGTTAGATAGATAGAAACAAGATAGAGGAGATAGAAACAAAGATCGATAGATATGAACAAAGATAGAGAGATGCTAGATAGATAGATAGATAGTAGATAGATAGATAGATAGATAGATGCTGATCATAGAAAGATAGATAAATAATCGAATTATGTAGAAAGATAAATTATATGAGAGAAAAAAACAGATAGATAGATATATAGGATAGATAGATAGATGATAGGTAGAGGATAGATGGTGAATGATTAATAGAAAGATAGGATAGATAGATAGAAACAACGATTATATAGATAGATAGATAGATAGATGATGATAGCTTAGATAGATAGATAGAATGACTGATCATAGAAAGATAAAAATAAATGAATGATAGAAAGATAAAATATATAGAGAGAAATAGATCGGTAGGTAGGATAGATAGAGACATTAGATAGAAAGATAGATAGATAGATATAGAGATAGATAGAAAGATATAGATAGATAGATAGATAGATAGATAGATAGAAGATAGATAGATAGATAGATAGATAGGCTATTTCTGCCAATACTGTATCTGAAGTTACTATATTAGAATCTAAAGAAAGTGGAGGAATAAAGTATATTTAGTGTGATAGAAGCTATAACTTGCTGAAAGAGGGACCATGTGTCAGGGTTATTAAAGATTTGAGCAGTGAAATATGATGGTCCGGTGTATCAATTTTCTAGACCAGGGTATGCTTCCTATTGTGGCCTATAGAAAAACAACATTAATAAAGTATTATTGTATCAATAGACCGAGAAATGTGAATGCATGTGTAACTTATATTATTATCAGGAGATTACCGGAGTAGATGTGGTGACAGGCTGGGGGAGGATGCTGGGGAATTCTAAATCACGGAAAACAGTTGAAAAGCGCAGATGTTTCAGTTTTTAAAATGAAAATACTTTACTTATTTTAAATAATTTAGCCTGTGCGAATAATATTACAGCAAACCAATCACATGCCTTGCCTAACTGCACTGGGCCAGTTAAAAAGCTGATATCTGTTTGGCTGCAGCAGGATGAATCGCCCAGGACACCCATTTGATTAAGTAAGTGAGGATGTTATTTTCTCTTGAATGGAAACATTCCATCCATTGTATATTAAAATATGAATCAAAGATTCCATGATGCCGGTCTCAGAGGGGGATATGTGTGCTCTATGAAACACTGCCTATGGTGGTTTAAATAAAACACGTTCTGGTATAATAAGAAAAAAAGTATTTCAATGTAAGATACTAGTATATTATAATTCCATCTTTGCCAATGAGGCGATTTATTGGCATAGATATATGTAAAGAGAAATTAACTCCCTTTTTCTATGTACACCTTGCCCCCCCCCCCCATAAAAGGCTGTTTGCTGCTACAATGTTCTGCATGCTAAGTGTGGTGAATTCTAATTGATTTTAACCTCCCTGTCCCAGTCACCCTGATGGCAGACCTGGGCAAAGAAGGACCATTGGCGGCCATGACTAGCCCCTCAAAGACTAGGCGGTACGCCCCCAAATATTAATATTATTTAATTGTCTAAGGAGGGATAATTGCTTTGAATTTTAATTAAGTTCGTTTTTATAGAAAAAAATGACGGCCTGATTAAAGGCAATTTTAATGGAAGGGATCTAAAAATATTGCACAATTCTATTAAAAATTGCACTAATAAAAAAAAGTAATGACCAGGGATTTATAAAATCCAGTGTTGAATCTCTATAATGAAGAATTGAGGATTGGTCGGGTCATTCACCACAATCCAAGTTTCCAATGCACAGCCCTGCTGTAATTGTTTTTGTGAGGGGGGGGGCCCAACGGCACTTCCTCTCTAGGGGCCTTCTGTCTTAAGTGGATACCAAACATGACAGATTTTTGATGCGTCAAAGTCAGGATTACACACAGTCCAGAGTGAAGGGCCGTAACTAGAGGAGCAGGGGGGTTGGGAGCCAAGCCGGCCCATCTAATATTGCAAAGAACAAATTGAACATGGATGTTTTTGTTTGTCTTCTCATTAACCTTTAGGCCTGTGCATTAGCAAATATGTAACAGATAAAACCTTTGTATATGTAGAAATATGTTATATTTTATCTTGTTCCAGGTCAAGGTGCAAAACTGGCTAAAAATGTGTTTGTGTGTATTTATAGTATTATATATAGATGAGATGTATCCAGTTTGCAGTGCTATGTTGGAGCTAATGAAGGAATGGGTGTTACTAATAATGGCAGCAAGACTAAAGGGGGAAGATCAGATAATGGGATAGGGAAGAATATCAGTGAGAGTTAAGGATATCTGTGTAATGACTTCCATCACCATTATTTGTCTATCCCTATATATCCTCCATGTAGTTACCCAGTGTTCAGTGCTCGTGTGAGTCGTGTTGTACGATTAAATTGCCAGACAGAGCACAGACAGGGGAACAAAAAAAATAGCTTACAGAAGATTTCCAAGGTGACACCAGAGGTGTTTCCGATGCCAGGGCAGGATATAAGTAGCCCACTTGCGTGTCTAAGTATATACCTTAATGCTGGGGGCATAAGGGACTGTGTGCACAGAACTACAGAGGCATATTATAAAGGCTCCATGAATTACAGCCATTTGTATAGATCATAGCTGCAAAAAATCTTGCTGTTCCCAATGTTGCGTAACTGTAGTAGACAGGGATTTAACTATCAATCCATCCCTAGCAATCTGTATCTATCTATCTCTCTATCTATCTATCTATCTATCTATCATCTATCTATCTAGCTATCTCTGTCAAATCTTCGATCCATCCATCCATCCATGCATCTATTATCCATCTGCGTTCTTGTCTATCTGTCTCTATCTAAATCCATATCTATCTACAATATCTATCTATATTCTATATATTATCTATACGTCCATCCATCCATCTATCTATATATGCTATCGATCTATCTATCTATCTATATATCCATCTGTCTATCTCTCTCTTCTAAATCCCATATCTATCGACCGAAATATCTATCTATCTATCTATCTATCTC
Organism: Hymenochirus boettgeri; assembly: GCA_019447015.1. Taxonomy (NCBI): domain Eukaryota; kingdom Metazoa; phylum Chordata; class Amphibia; order Anura; family Pipidae; genus Hymenochirus; species Hymenochirus boettgeri. The sequence goes on along the minus strand of CM033474.1, from coordinate 43,600,195 downwards.
ACTGATTATTTTTTATATACCCTCTATCCTTTCTATATATTTTATGAATATAGAAAACTATCCAGATAGGCATGAAAATGAAACAATCTACAAATTCTGTAAGACATAAATAAAGACCCACAGATTGTTAATCCTTAGAAGCGTTTCACGGGCAGTGATATTTATCTGTCTATTTTTCCCAGGTACGGAGTTCTTGCCG